>NW_010581277.1:65347-77135 GCF_000705375.1 Tinamus guttatus | reverse complement strand
TGACTCTTCAGAACCAGATGGCACTGGACTTGATGCCGTTACACCAAAATGGACTCTGTGTCTACCTAAATCTCTCCAGTACTGCTGCATTTATATCCCTAATGTTACACAGGACCTCGATATCCAATTAGAGAAGATACAACAGATAGCGAAAGACACCCATGAACTCTGGGAATCAATGAACACTACCTGGCTGGCGAAGGTGTTTAGTTGTTTTGGATTTGGTGTCACTGGTTGGATCCAAAGTTTAACAGAATATGTGGTGATGTTCACTGTGATGATAATTATCCTAAGTATAGCAATATCCTGTGTAAAATCTACTATAATGAAAGCTATTAACGTAAAGATGATTCAGTTCACCGCTTATACCCCTTTACAGGTGGATGACCCAATTGATGTCCCAAGTACTAAGACTCTAATTTGAGACTAAATTTCAGTATACAATGGTAACTGGAGTCACGGGGTGGATAAAAAGTTTGTTATAATCATTACTTACTATTGTAACTGCAATAATTTCTGTATATATTCTTGTAACACTAGACTCCCTGCCTTTTCTGTAACTCCCCCCGTCTAATGTACCAATGTACAATCACTCGCTTAACTGCATCATGTTTAGGCCATGTAATATTAACACCTAAACAACTTCATGTGAAACTTGAGGGACTATAGTCACGGAAGAAGTGTAAATTGTATTGTCCTTAGCAATTAATCACTTACAGTGTATTCTATCAACTCTCCTCCTCCTTAACTCCTACTGGTCTTTACCCTCTCCTTTTCTCTTCCTCTGCTTTCTTCTTTTCTCCATTTCTTTGTGTTTCCTATTTCATTTTCAACCCTTCTTACAGGAGTACTCGGTTTGTACACAGACAAGGCTACAAAAAATCCTACTTGTCTTACTGAACTTTTTAGCATTAGCTCTCACAGAGCTTTATACAGCTGTGAAGTCTTAATGTTTTTTTGTATAAGGGGGAGATTAAGACACTGATCTGGCAAAGTCTCTTGCTCACGGTTACCAGAAAGTCAACAGCAGAAAAAAAGAATGAAACTCAAGTTTCTTGTATACCATGATGGAGTCCATGGAACATGGTTAGTTAATACAAGATATACCAGTAGATGGCACTTCAGAGTTCATAGCATTGCGTATGTGTCTGAGGAGCTGATAAAAATGTGTTCTTTTTGCTGCATATTCTTTGCATACTACTTTTAGTATAATTTTATTTCTCTTTGGTCTTGTGCTCATTTCCTGGGATGTGTAAAACACCCTTTTCCTTTTTTTTTTCTTTTTTTTTTCTTTTTTTTTTCTTTTTCCTTGCTATGGTACTTTTCTATTGCTTCTTCATTTCTCATTGTTACAAAAAGGGGAAAAAGAAATCTCATAACATGGGAATCCTTGACTTTTTTTTCTTTTCTTTTTCTTTTTTCTTTTTCAGAAGAGAGTTATCTAGATCCAGAATGATTCATTACTGAGGAGAACTCAGAGAAGCCCAGGGAGCAAGATTTGATCTCAAGGGTTTCCCAGGTCCTAGGAATGTATCTGGTGGTGTGACACCAGAAGCACACTGCAGTGGACCACCTGCAATATACAGACAAACTGGTAATAACAGCAGGAACAGTCCATACTGCTATGCCTCAACACAGATTTTTTGCAGTATGAGGTAACATACATAAACAGTGATTTTCTCTTTGGCAATGTATCTATGTATATATCCAAAGTCATTGTATATCCTCCACTCTAGATGTTATGCTACCTCCAGCTAGACACTTCAGATTCTGGCCTGTACTTTTGTCCAAATAGGAAACAAGAGTTTTGATCAGGCTTCTACTTTTTGCCCTGCTTGGGTTGCACCTCGTCCGCACATGTGGTGCTGCTTGCTAGGTTACTGACAGTGGAAAGTGCCTTTCAATTAAGGCTGAAGTTCCATCTGAGCCCATAAGTGGAGAATGCCTGAGAGATTAATAAATGAATTGTCACAGCTTCCAGGCATGCTGAGTTGGGAAGTGCAACTCTCAAGTTTGTGGGCTGTGTAAATTTGGAGCTCCACATCTGTATCTTTGTAGAGATACACTCAGTCCCTTTTTCCTTTCTCATAAAATGAATAATTTCTCCAAAATCTGTGTCCAAATGTGGAAGTATTCAGTATTTTTAAATCTTTATGCTGAACATTTTAGGCTTTTTGCAGTTTTGGTGGAGCCACTATTTAAAACAAGAATTGGAATGGACCTGACTAAACCATCTGTATGTGGGAAAAGATTATGAGAAACATCCCTGCAGGGCTCTTTTTAGTTGCTCCAGTAGGCATTATCCTTTATTTTTCCAAGTGTCTTGCCTTGGGGCTTTTTTGCTTTCCTTGCTGTCTTGACCAATCTAGCTTGGACTTGTTATTGTCTCACTGACAGTTATTGTCAGTCCTAAAAAAATTGTGGAACTGAACAATACAATAGCTTTAAACTGCATTTTAACTACTTCACTCTTTCATCTTATTTACTTATTTCAATTTAAAAATACAGTCAAGAACTTTTGCTTGCATTTTATTCACTTCTGCATAGCATGAATATTCTAGTGAATATATGGTGCAGATGCTGCTTTTTGCTCCTTGCAGAGCAAAAAGTTTCACTAAAATCAATGGAAAAATAGATTTTATGAGAAATTTAAGGATCATGCAAGGGAAAGACATGCAAACAAAGGAACACTACATACTAAGAAAGGAACACTATTCCTTCTGGCAATTGCATCCAGCAGATGTGGTGACATGGTTGTTGCATGACCATTAGTTTCTTCTGGGAATTGTTTCTTAAAAACTAGTCATTCCTTTATGATTTTGGAGTCTGTAAGACTTAAAAGTGTGTGGACATACCACTTCATAGGATCATAGCATAGTTCAGGTTGGAAGGGACATCAGGAGGTGGACTGTCCCATGGAGAAAAAGGCTCATTCACTCTGAACCTCCTTTGTTTCAACCTATGACTGTTGTCTCTCATCTTGCTGCCCTGCACTGCTTCACAGAGCCTGCCTCTATCTTCTCAATGACCTCCTCCTAGGTACTGGAAGGCTGCTCTGAGGTGCCCCCAGACCTTTCCTTCTCCAGGCTGAAGGAGCCCTGGTCCCTCAGCCTCTCCTTGCAGGGCAGGTGCTGCAGACCTGAGGATCCTGATGGCCCTGCCCTGGCCTGACTTGTCATCAACACTACCTTTGTCTCTGTAGTCCAAGAACTTGCTTAAATACATAACTTATCAATATATCTTGTTTTGTGAACTCTTTTAACAATACTTTTAATGCAAAAAAAATTGAATGGTAGCACATTTTAGCATTTTCTAAACAGTTTAATGAAAAGTTTCTACATCAGCCACCCATCAACATCATCCTTGTAGTTCCAGGTGCCTCTTAAAATATGAAGTGACTTAAAATAAGGGTACATAGCATGAAACTTAACAGAAGGTTCATAAGAGAGCTATTATCTAAATAACAGCATTCCGCATTGCTAATGGATCTCAATGAGAAATATATTTAAACTGTTCTTATGGGTAAAACAACTGCATTTTATAAGGGAATTATTCAAACTAGAAATTTTATCTTGACATATATTTTTATATACAATCCTTCTGCACAAAGTAATAAAGTTTTTTTTAAATGCTGCCTTGCTGAACATCTAATATGTCATGAAAAAATGTTTCAAAAATTAATTAAAGAGATTGTTAAAAATCTTTAAACCCAAGTGACTAAAATTTGGTTCTCAAATGTAACTGTAGACAGCTCCATAGCAGTGCTTTCATTTGGTGGAGTTGTGAATATCTCTAAAGCTTCCTGGAAGCTCTGGGAGTCTCAGGTGGTATTACTGAGTTGCAGAGGTAGGAATTCAGGGGCCTTTAAACACTCAAATTTACACTGGACCACCTTGTTAAACTAATTATCCTGTAACAGCATCTAGCTGTTATCAAACTCCAAAGTTCCTTCTCAGTTTTCCAACACATTAGTGCTTTTCATTCCCATGGCAAAGTTGAACAAATCCATTTAAAGATTAAGAGATCAAAGCAATGTACCTATAAATTACAAAAAAAAAAATAGACATACATTGCAGTTTTATCTTGAAATCAGTCCCTAAGCTGAACATTATGACTCTTGCCTTGTTTTCAGGTCAGATTTCTATGTGATAGTTTTATTGACCACATTGTTTAGGAATAATGAAGCTATGAATTACACAGATTTGCCCAAGTGAGTGTTAGAAGAATCTGGCCACTGTCAATTATATATTTATATCTATCAAAAAAAAAGAGGGATTTCAAACTGTTAATTTGTGAAGTACTATTTTTCCTCTACCTCTAGCTGCAAAATGCACACTGCTGCAAGGGCTTTGGAATTACAGAAATATCAAACAAAAAATGTAATTGCTTTATCTTCAGGGAGTTATGAATTTAAAATCTGATACCTTGTGAACCTCTTGGTCTGTGTACAAATGTTATGCTTTACCAGAAAGCAAGGAATCCCAGTTCTTCAAAAAGATAAAATACAGATGTTTCTAGTGCTGGTGATTCATTGTATAGTAAAATGTCACTGCCTAGAATACAGCATCGCATACTGAAATTTAATTTCACCTGATTCCCATTTGGAGGGAAAGAAGGAAATATTTTTATGTCATAAAAAAAGAAATGGCAGCTGTTTGAAATTTGCTGAGAGGCTTGGAATGTAGTTTTAGTTGAGGTCTATTAGCAGGCAGAAAGCAAGCAAAGACGTAAAAGGTGCAAAAGAAATCCATTATATCATTCTTGAGTCTGTGTTATGAACATTGCTATCCGGAATGCATTCTAGTGTGATCAAAATTGTGTGTATTTGCTTATAGATATTGCACAGGCTAATACATTGGGGAATCAGGGCTTTAGAGGCAATATTCCTATTGTTCAAATGTCTAAAACTAGGGCTTTTGGAATTAAACTGATTTTACTTGAGTTCCAGAATATGAGTTTCTGCTTTCAGACATACATATTTCAGTCTGCATAACTGTGCCTGACTCTTCAGTGTCTGCATTTGTGATTGTAATTCTCAAGCCTGGGATTCAGTACCAGGTACACACCACTAAGCGTGAACTAAGAGTGCCAGAAATGTGATTTACAGCAGTGGGCTTGTTGAGCAAGGGAAATACACATGCCAGCCAATAGAAACCACCGGAAGGAGAGAAATTTCTGAATTTCTTTTATGGATTTCAGTGATAGTGCAAGATGTTTTCAGAGCTGCAAACCACACATCTGCCCTTAGGCTTCCAGACATCTCTGTTTCTTCATTTAAACAACATCCGGTGGATTGGTGTTGTAGGATAGCCTATTAGTTAGACAGGAAGCAGAAAAAAAAAAAAAAAAGACAGAAAATGCTGTCCTCGGAGAGAGGGAACTAACTTTCACATTTCCACTTCCCAGGAAGGTGCAAACCTAGAAGAAAGGGAAGAAAAAAGTGCAAACTCTCCTCTTGTAACTGTGGCTCAGTTCAGAGAGATGTGAGATTTCTAATTTTGATTTAAGCAGAGGGTTAAGCATGATTTCATAGCTCAAGGATGGAGGCACTTGCATGCTGGGAGAAGGAGAAGGAGAGGCAACCTGGATGCCGGCCCCTGCTTCAAGCACTCTTTATGTATGTTACTCAATTACAAATGCAAAATGTGTAGGCAGCCCCTGGGGCAAGAACCCAAGACTTCCTCTTCAAAAGGAGTACCTATTAGGGTTGCAAATTATTCTCTCTCAATAAATCTTGCTTCCTCTCCAATAGAGAAGCATGGCTGCAGCAAGCGGGCTAGACCGTTCTCCAGATGGAGCTTCACCTTGGGCTGGTTGAAGCTGCTCTCCTGGGAGATGTGGGAATGATCTCCCCAGGAAGAGGCTGGCGATGAACCTGAATTTCATGAACAAGTGTCTTATCTACAAGTATGCAAAACGTTGGCAGTCGAGCTACCACCACCCCTGGACATGTTTTTGGGAGAAAGTGTCTGGGCTGTTGTGCTTCATGATGAGGTTAATGTACATTAGGTGTGCTCAGAGGATGCCTCCCATGTCTGGAGATGCCCCACCTGTATATCACAGCCAGGCTTTGGTGCAAGGTAGTTTTCAAGACATTCAGCTGCACAGAAATATAAGAAGCAATGGGATAATACAGTTGCAGAACTTTTATTTTTTTAAACAACAAAAAAAATATGTAATTTTTGTGGCTTTTTCACAAAAGTCTAAATACTACTTACTTGCATTTTTGTTGCACTTTTGAATTTGGCTCTTTCTCAAAGTTATTTTGTGAAGCAATGGTAGAACATAAAATTAGAACCCAGAAATCCTGCTCTGCTACAGTCGCTCTGTAAGACATGTAAATATATTTACAATTAAAAACAGACTTGAATGTTGTCATTTTGTTGAAAATGAAGTAGCTGGCACCTATCTGAATTTCAGAAAAATCTCTTCTTATACTCTGCACATCTATAAACATTTCATCTCTGTTTCATTGCCATGCATTTATTAATTCCTTAGGAGATTGCTTGATAGGCTCCTTTTCCATCCCTCTGTTCTCCCAACCCCCTTGCCTTTTTTTCTCAGTTCTATTGCCCGCAGGAAACTAAAATTCTGCTCACCTTGCTCCTCTCATCACGCACTTCCTTCCAAAGAGATTACTTGTCTAAACTAAGCAACAGGAGGGTGTAGGTTAGAGACTTTTTGGTAGTATTTTGAATACAATATTATAAATGTATTCCTGTTAGTTTTTATGTATTTATTAATAAATGAATGAGTTATATTTGCTTTGGATAATGCTAAACAATCCATAACAAATTAGAGATTATAGTAAAAAATATATAGAGCACTGTAGCAGGAAGAGCCTTTAAATGTGTTTTGTATTTAAAAGAAATGGGTAAGTCAACTTCAGCTCTCAGGCTTCAGTTCAGAGAAGTACTTAAACACTATTGAACAAAATGCTTAAGTATGTTTTTAAGCTGTATGCAGTACAATAAGAAATTTGCAAATTGGGGCCTTGTTTGGCAGAAGAGAATAGACCAAATATAGCTTAAAACAGAATTTTTGTCCCTGCTGTGCTCTTGGCTATTACCATTCCTCTTGGTTCTCTGCTCTTATGACTATTTATCTCAGTTCACTGTATCAGAATCTGCTTTGAAAAGCAAATATTGGCTCAATAAGCAGAATCTTGGAGTGTGAGTTCCTTTAGGGAGAGGTCCTCTCCAAGAGGCCACGTGTGCTTTGACTACCTGCTTGTCTGCTGTGGTGACTGCTACCGTTCTAACACTTGGGCAACGAGGCCAGCTTTTGCTTTTTTTCTGTTGATCATCTAAAATGATGATACAATTTCAACAGAATACTGCAGTAACATGAAGGTGGAGCTTAAATGCAAAAATGCAAATGCATACTCTAAACCTTGAGGTATGCAAACTTAAGTGTCCGATAAATTACAAACTGTTTACATAGAGGAGGGAGAGAGAAACAGAAATGCTGTTCCTCTTCTCATTGATCAGTTTACCTGGATTTAAAATTACGTAACACTAAAAAACTGAAGACATTGACCCTGCCTGAAAAGAAGACTTTCCTGGGATCAATCTCAACTGAAAGATTTGGTCATAAGAGATGTGTTTCACTCTTATGTCATACACAAGCCTTATTTCCTCTAACTGTCAATATCTCTTCTCCGCGCCAGAGGGTCAGAACTACCAGAGGGTTGGAACCCTTAAAAACCAGAGCCAGAGGACCACATGTAGGGAAAATTCCATTTTTTATTTTTTCACTCATCATTTATTTACAAATGCACATTATAACTTTTATATACATTTCACATTTACATGGTAGAAAAGTACAAAACTATATATTTAAATGAATTTATATTTAACTCGCCATGTTTGAAAATATAAAATTGCATCAGAAAAAAAAAGTATTATGAAAAGCAAGAAACTTGAACTGATAAAGCTTTGATATAACTTTTAGTGACACACTAATTGAAAAGCAAAACTTCGAGAGTGGTACTGCAAGACCATCTTAAAGGAAACATGTGATAACACATTTATGCATGTTACGAAAAAAAATAAAACAATAAAATAAAAACCTTTTTATTCTTACTACAATTAGCCATGTAGCTATTAACAACCTTCATAATCCAACTTCTTTGGGTCCGGAATTCTTATAGTACAGTATATATGCTCAGCACGCTGAGATCACTTCAGTAACACGATGTGATCAGAAGTAGAGAAAAGTGAAGTGGAAGAAGTTTCCTTAAAGATTGCCTCACTGCACCCTGGAAGTATATTTAAGTCAGTTGCAATGCCTTTTGATCAGTCAAGAATCCTTGTAAACAAAAACCCGAGGGATCTTTTATGTACAGAACCAGCAAAAAGAAAATCCAATAAATAAACAATAACAGAAACCAACATGCAAGTTTGTTAAAGTGGAAAAGAGTTAACATCAGTGAAACAAAGAGATGAGATCATGTGGGTAAGCTCTAAGGAATGGACTTTTATAGTTTACAAGAAAAAGAAAAAAAAGAAAAACTTTACTTTACAAGCAAGAGACCTCACAATAAATAACACTGCTCTTCCCGTAACGAATAAATTTCTTCAAAAAAAAAGGTGTACAGTCAACCAGACATTTTATGTATAAATTATAAAACATGACACAGTATAAATAAATGTCTATGAGACTCAACTATATGTATACTTTTTTACTCCCCAAAATAAATAAGCATACACTTATTTACAGTACGGACATTTGATTTCGTGCCCAATGGCTGTTCCAATAGTAATGGAGGGTTTACCACTCTAGAATAGAAGATATAGGAAAGCTGTAGTCCTGGTCTTCATCTTCCTCTTCTTCCTCTGGGTCTTCATTAATGGCTAGATGGGGGAATACAGGGGAGCTGTTGTTTAAATAAGGACAACAACAGCGCAGAAGCAGCTCAGTGCATGTTTTCAAAGCCCTCTGAACAGCCATAATACAGCGTTGCATTTTATGCGACTTGTAGTAAGATGCTCTTTGGCATCTGCTGTTATGCAATAAGGATTTTTTTTTATACATAATCTATGAAGTCATAACTGCAGAAAGTTCTGAAGAATCAATGGCTCAGGTTTTATTGGCAGATTCCTGAAATCAAATAAAAAGTGCTCTTGTGTTCTAGGTTTAAATGCTTTGTGCCCTTCATTCAAAGTTAGTAGAGGCAACTGTGCTAAACCAGATGCCCACGTGCTACCATTAAGCTCATTCTGTTGGACAGAGTTAGAGTTTATCCGAGTGTTAATAAAGCAATCAGCGAAGCACACGAGAGCAAACAAATTAGGAAAAATCACTAGAATTATGCTCCTGGGGCAACCCATTTCTGATAAAGCAGCTTTTTCTTAAAATAGCCCCAAAACCCCAAGCTGAAAGCCAACCAATTGCTGGAGATCTATTGCATTTTATCAGTAACCAAAGGATGCATGTGATATATACGTACTTATATTGCATGTGTTCCATATCTTGAATCTCTAAATTAAGCTTTTTAAAAAAAAAAATGTAAAGGCATACATCTTTATCACCTAGGGATTGCCTTCAGAAGCCTTAAAAGCCTGCAGAGTTAAAAACGTCACTTACAATTGCAGGATCCGGAGTGCTTCACTTCTAGCAGCACGCCCATGGAGCAGGCTGCCTCTTTCATGGCACACTCGCTGGGGTACGTAGTGTTGTCGCTAGCGCAGACTGCCTCGTCTGACTTGCTTTCGGGACATAGCTCATCGCAGAGGGCGCACCGGCCTCTGCCAACCTTAAAATCCCACAAGCATTTCTTCCCAGCGCTGCACTGAATATCTTCGCAGGATTTGGCTTCTAAAAATACACACAGGATACTAGAGGTAAGTGAAAAGAAAAGGGGAAAAAAGCAAAGTAGCAACAATCCCAGGCTCCTTTTCCTCCATAAACTCAGGGGAGACAGCTCTGAGGCAGTAGATGCCATACCTGCTTGTTTAACTCTAGACAGGAGCTCCTTGGGAAGCACTGACTGCCTATGTGTGGGAGACGAATCGAGCCGTGCTAGGAGAGCCTGGCCCTGGGAATGCAGCATTGCATTTGCATATGGTGCATGTCCTTCCCTGCTCAGGCTGATAATCCCGGGAAACTCAGCTCCCCACAACGTTGGTGCTGAGTGCAGAATTTACCAATACATTCAGCATTTCTAAATCATTTACTTTTAAACCAAACCCCATAGAATTGTTATCTGCAAGATTAGAAAGTAAATTTACCTCAACTTCAGCCAACTAAAAGTACCCCAAGATTTCCCAGAGCCTCTCCCAGCAGTTTTGGGGAGCAGAAGTTTCCCCCGAGGTGCTTCCCTGTGACACTCAGACTTCACTCCCATTCCTTTCTGGGAAGCACAGTCATAATAGAAAATGTCAGGATGCACAAAGATGCACCAACTGTCTCCAAACTCTGCAGTATTTTTTAAAGAGGGAAAAGTGATCAGATGTTTCCAATTAAGTTAAAGCAAGCTCTGACAAGACCACTTGAATACAATTGTTTCCAGGAATCCAGATCCACTGAATATCGAGACCTTGTTACACTGTAACCATGTCATCATCTATTTAATGGTGTGGGTACTTCTCCCTTGGATACTAATGTCAGCACCCACCCACAGTGATAGCAAGAGAGGCAGGAACGGGCCCTCTGCTCCCTCTGCAAGCTTTGCTGGAGTAGAGCTGCCCCTGGCTCTCCTGTCTCCTGGAGGGGACACAAGCCCAGGCCGTGGGAAGTCTCCGTCCCATGCCCAGCCACAACCTACATCCATTCGATTCCACACGCAATATTCCAAAATGACTGAGCAAAGCAGCTCTCCCCACTCTTACCCTCCAATTGAGATACCTACTGATGCATTTTCCTTCATAGGCTAATCCAATGGAGCGGCCCAGGAGGCAGGTGGCTTTCCTCAGGTGGCAGGCGCTGGCATAGGTTATGCCGTCATTCCCGCAGAGATACTGTTCGGGGGAGGTAGGCTCTGGGCAATTGCGGTTACACGTCACGCAGTAGGCATTATTAGTCTGATCAACCACGCAGGTGGAGCTGCCCGGACATAAGACATCCTTACAGGTCTCTGAAATAAAGATGGAAATATGCGGTGGTTAATAGGAGATCCCGGAACCCAAGCGAGGAGTGAATGAGTGACATAATGAGACAAGTGATCAGATAAGAGCCTGCAGCAGCTTTTGTCATTTAAAGGCCACTGGAGGAAACCTTCCCATCTCGCGTTAGCTGGTAGGACACAAGTGCTGCTAGACTGTGGGGAGGTCTCACTCCAGCTACGTTCTTGTCTGTTGAGTGTGGTTTAGTTATTGTCTCCCAGCACTTGGAACATCGCTCTGGTTACTGCGGGGAAGTACGTCAGCTCCTCCTCCCTACACTCAGACACACACCCTTTGGCATTTGAGGGAGATCGGATTAGATTTGCAAACCTACTTTTGCATTTGCCCTGATACTGGACTTCAAGTTCGGGCTGTTCTTTACATCTGGCTTTGAGAAGGGCACACTCGTTCCTGTAGGTTTTCCCATCTAAGCCACACACGGGGCCCTTCCAAGTGATATTAGAGCAATCCGGAGCACAAACACACCGAGGTTTGTTCTTCTTGTTCATTTTACATTTCTTCCCGGGTCCACAGTCCACGTTCTCACATGTTTCTGATGGAAGGAAAGAGGCACTGCTTTAGTATGGAGTGTGCAGATCAGACTTCCTGTCAAAACTGTTTGAAAAAAAAAAAAAAAAAAAAAACCACCACCACCCCCAGGGAAAAAAAAAAGACAATTTTTC
>NW_010581277.1:38824-61433 GCF_000705375.1 Tinamus guttatus | reverse complement strand
TTGGCCCCTTATTATTTCGGTAATAATTGGCCAACGCCGTGTTTATCCTGGCGATGTTTTCAATTATAGAGGGGCATTTTGGAGCCGTTTTCCTGGAAATTAGATGCCAGATGGGTCGATACCGTTTGCACATGTGCTTCATGCGTGCATCATCAGGAGATCAATATGATTGTGCTGGTATGGAGATTTGTATCACACCTGTTCTCTGACATCACATGGAAACAGCTGCTGCTTCTTTTATTGTTTTTTTCTTTTTTAAATGCTAAATATTGGGTTTGTGTGTAACAACATGTCGGGAATATATTGTATAATCAGAAATGCTTTCTTCTTTTTATCTGTATGCCTCCATAACTCCCTTTCTGCTTTGCCAACAATCACATTTAAATTACCAAAAAACAATAGGGTCAATCTGTAACTGAATTGTCAGGCAGCACACAAAAAGAGTGTTGTTCGCAGCCTCACAGGTTTTAGAACTTCTTTTTACCAAGAAGTGCATGCATTTTAATATATATTTTTGGATGTGAATCCAATCTTTGCAGCTGGCCCTGATCTTGGAATAATAAAGCCTTTAAAAAAAAACCCTATGCACTAGCATCTCAAATTTTCAGAAAGTTCAGATTTAACTCTCAATTTACATAAAATGCGTGCCTTTGTCCTATCTCTAATGTAGCTGTAGCTACAACAGACTCCATAATCAAAAATATTGAGTGACTGGTCTCCAAGGAAAATTGCAGCAAAATGGGGAGTAGAAAGGAAAAATAAACCCCAAGTGTAACTTTGTGTTACATATGCTGTTAACATACCTACATACACACGCACACATATGTGTAGGTATGTATATACATGAATATTTCTATATTGGGTGTATTTGTTTTGTGATGTGATAATTCAATATTCATTGTATTAGCATAACATATTTTCTTTTACTCTCTCCCCCTCAGTGCATGATCTCTCAACAGAGGAGCTGTCACTCTGTATCAAGAATGGGCCACATCTGGACCCCTTCTTCTATAAGGAACGTCTGCAATAAACATTTTTGAGAATGTGTATAGGACTCCAAACAAAGCCGATTGTTTGGAAATGATCTGGATTTGTGGCTAGAGAAAATTTGGAGACCTACTCTGACATTTCCATTCCTCAAATTCAAGAGAGAGGAAAAGGATTCAGACAGGATCCAATTGCCATGGGATGTGTGCATCATATGCTGTGGTTTCACATTCAACTGGCTTACCCTACAGAGTTAAGCTCAAATAAAGGTAGGACGTCCCCTTCTGGCAGAAGAAAAAGCTTGTTAGCCTCCTTTACTCCCGCCTGATTGCTCTGACTAGCACAAAAAGAGGGGCCCACTTCTGGATACGTGCAGTTTTATAAAAGTTCCCCTCTTTCGCATCTCAAACTTAAGGACTTTTCTAAGCATCCTTACATGGTTCAATTTTATGAGCTTTCGTTCACTGTAGGGGTGTTTCCTCAAACATCATTTTCTGCTGTAGAATTTCATGTACTATTTCTCAGAGAAAAGTGACAAAGCTGATTGGATTGCAAAGATTCATTTCTTGATTTGGCCAAGACTTTCTCATGAAAAACAAGGAAAGTTCTTGATGATACTAAGCCCCAAAATGTATTAACTAAGTTAGAGTATATTCTTTTTCCAAGTAGTGGATACATGCAGTATTACATTGAGTAATACTACACATTACACTGAGTTCAGACACACAAGTGAGGCTATTATACATAGAACTTATATTACATGCTATTTGCAGGAGCTGTATTTACAAGATGAAAGCAAGTTCATTGAAGTTATTTTTTCTTTAAGTCAACCCCAAAATTCATGACTGTTTTCAGATAGTGGGTTGAATTACAAAGTAATAGGAATTTTACCTGATAAATACCACTGGCAAAAATTGCCAGGGGAATATAAATTTGTTCACCAGTAAATATTTGGCAAGTCAGATGATGTGAAAAGTTATTATCACCTTTGACCAAGGCAGCTGGCAGCTGGTATGTGTTTTGAATATTCTCTCTGTGGTTTCATGGAAGGAAGGAATCGAGCATGGCCAGCAAGTCCTCTTGTAGGTAACTAATGTGCAGTCTTAATAATCCACCCTATGGCAGATGATCATACTGCCTGGAGTGCACCCCAAAGTTTATATATGTGGTATAAGCCAAATTCATCACTTTCTGACATTTTATTTGTAACTCTGGGAACAATAACAAAAACTCTGCAATTTGGTGTTTACTTTCACCTTGTTGTAGGCCATAGCAGGACAGAAAATTTTTCTGTGTTGTCAATACCACAAACCGGCACCGAGGAAAGTGCTGCAGGCCTTGTTTTCAGTATCCATTGCAAACAGCATGTGATGTGATAATGCTAGACTTAACGCATGAGTGAAGTGAAAACTGTGACAGGTTGCTAAACAAATTACAAAAGCTTTCCATGATATTAAGCCAAGACGAATGTACAAAATAAGAGGAGAAAATTGTAAGGAAAAAGACCATTAACTATCTGATGAAAGTAAGTGAAAAATGATAAAAAATATACTGTTCTATTGATGCTTTTCTGTACTGTTCTGTTCATTTGATCATTCTGTTCATACTGTTCTCATTCCTGTGTAAAGGCACAAGAAGTGGCATAGTGACAGGAAGCTGGGCAAGAGCAAAGATGTGAAATGGAATGGCTCCTAGAAGACCATTTAAGCTTTTGCAATATTAAGCTACTCTTAGGCTGTCCTCAGTCATGTACTAAGTGCAAATTGGCTTTTACCCAGTTTCCTACTGGCAAATTACCTTTTCTACTTTCACAACTCTGCCAAACAGATCAAGGCCACAATTGGTGATATAATTTCAAATCTGTGATTTTAAAATTATAGGTGAGGAACACGGTGCTTTGGTGGGGTTATATGTGATTATTGTACTTATAAGGTCTGGAACATTTTGTGTGGCAGACTTCAAAAGACAAGTCATTCGGCAATCAGTTCCATCTGGAACACGATATGAGACTAAACGCAAGATTAAGGTAAGGATGGATAATTCATAAACAACTACTGTGAAAATTCAATTGATTTTTTGCTATTACTTTATTTTTCTTCTTGTTAGTTTGATTCTATTAAAGTTAATGCAGGAGGCATATTTGACTCACCAGATAAGTGGAAATACATCATTTTCTAGTCCAAAAATGGCTTTGTTTGACTGTGGATCTTGGCCTGCAGCTTAAATGGAAGAAAAATCATCGTTGAGAGCGATATCCACAGCCAGCTGTGAAAAGCTCAATATAGCATGGCAAAAGGGGTAACAAATGGACAAGTTCTGGCTTATTGCATATATCTGATGGTGTGCTGAATCTTGTTTTTAGACTGAGAGAGTATGTACTTGCGTACATCAAAGTTACAGCCTTGTTAGGGACAGGTCGTTAACTTCTTATTGTGAGGTTTGTATTTCATAGAATCATAGAATCATAGAATGCTTAAGGTTGGAAGGGACCTCTAGAGGTCATCTAGTCCATCCCCCCTGCACATGCAGGGTCACCTAGAGCACGTGGCACAGGACTGCATCCAAGCGGGTTTTGAAGGTCTCCAGAGAAGGAGACTCCACAACCTCTCTGGGCAGCCTGTTCCAGTGCTCTGTCACCCTCACTGTTAAGAAATTTTTCCTTAAATTCCCGTGGAACTTTTGGTGTTTCAGTTTGTGGCCATTACCTCTAGTTCTGTCGGTGGCCACCACTGAAATTTCCTTAAGTTCCTGTGGAACTTTTGGTGTTTCAGTTCCTGGCTGTTTCCTCTAGTTCTGTCGGTGGCCACCACTGAAAAGAGGCCAGCACCATCCCCTTCACTCCCTCCCTTGAGGTACTTATAGACACTGATTAGATCCCCTCTCAGCCTTCTCTTCTCCAGGCTGAACAGGCCCAGCTCCCTCAGCCTCCATCAAGAGGAGGCTTGAGGAGGCCATCCATTACTGTCCATCAAGAAAGAGGATCAGTTTTAATGGTTTACTTTCAGAGATTAATGGAACCAAATGGATTTTAGAATGTTGTTTAGTCAATGGCAACTTATTAGAACATTATCATCATTGCCCTACATAGTACATGTGATAAATGTCACCTTCTAGTACTGTGTTACAGATATGGGTGCGTATAGAGCATGTGAGAGAAGAAAGGAAATAGAACCCACAACAGAAATACGACATGAACCAGCCTAACTGTAGCAAAGAGTTTAGGAAAAGCCAGAGTTAAGGCCATGGAAGCAAAGATATTTTTCCCACAGTTGTGATGATCTTCTTTATTTTTATGAATAGAAAAGGAGTAGCTCATGATTATTCCGATACCTTTATTTTTTTTTCTTTTGTACTGGAATAACAACATCAAGATGTGCTTACTGTTAAAATGTATTTTTATTTCAAGACTTGCTACAACATCAGATGCATTAGAACACTTTTTAGGTCATCAAAGTTTTCAGTCCACTAAAAAGCACATTTCTGCCATTGTATAAGCAATAGTGAATTTGCAAAATGATTTTTTAATTCAAATTAAAGGCATTAAGTTATATTAAGTAAATGGCATTGCACGTAACTGTAGGCTTAAGTCAATATTGCAGTGAACAGCAGTGATATCTGTGGGCCTTCTAAAACAAACCTATTTTATATTATTTTGTAGTCAGATTTTTATGGATCAAATAGGACTGAATTTATTAGATAATGGTATGGGAAGGAAAAAAGCCTGTGGCAATTTATACCCTCTCCTGTGACCTATTGCATTTTTTTTTTCTTTTTTTTTTTTTTGAGTGGAGGCCATGCATGGACTGCAGAGAGGCTGCTGGTCCCACAGTACAAAACTGCCTTGCTTATATTGTTTCACTCCTACTCCAAGGAGGGGTCTAGGAAAAGCCTTGTGGCTCTGAGTCTGTCCACTAAATTTACCAGTTCACATGGGCTTTCTTCCACAGTTGGCTAAGAGGTGACTTGAAGAGCCTGAATAATGCTGTCAATCCTTAGGGCTACAGTAAGTTCCCTTTCTTCTTGACTGTCTGGGAAAAGATCTATCTTGAGAGCAGAACAGGTCATGCATTTTCTGTGCCCCAGAGAGACAGTTCAATCGGGCAGTTTGCTCGCTTGCTTGATCATATTGCTCTGCATATGTGATCCCAAGGCAGGGACTTCTGCTTCCCCAGGATGGGCTAGTGCCTGCGTCTCCTCCAGCTCTGAGACCCTGCGCTGCTGTGGGAGCAGGAAGAGGGAGCAGGGAGAGAAGGTGTGGAAGCAGAATGAGGTTTTAGTCTTTTTCCCACATACAGTGCCCATCCTAGTGGGCTTTTAACTCCTGCTCCAGAGGTGTAAGTGATGTCGCACCAAATTTGCCAAATCTGGGTGCACTAGGACCTTACAAATGACATTAGATGCCTGTGTTTAGGCAACTGAATCAAGCACTAAGTGATCTGGCCAAAGGCATATGATTGTGGAATAGCAAAGTAAAAAAACAAATCCCAGCTGGATGAGTTCAGTCTCCATTAGGCCATCCTTTCTAGTTGCTGTGGTACTTTATCTCATTTACACCTGCAAAAGTCCATGGACCAGTCTCATGCCCCTGCCCCAACAGGAAATGATAAAGAAAAGTTATTAAAAATAATTTTTCATGAATGCATTATAAAATCATGTTTCTGTCTGTATTATGTGGTTCTGTTTCACCTGCATTTATTACATTTAGTATTGAATGGTGCATTAAAAAAAAACTTACATGCAGGTGCTCAAATATTCCCACAGACTTGAAATTATCTTAGGTTCACTCATGGGGTCCCTTCTGCTCTCTTCCATTTCAGGCAGTAGGAGAAGACAGTGATTTGGCCCAGACTCCATGTATTCCTTATCTCTAGCTCCACAGTTTTACCTTAATTGTAGAATCATTGCTGCATAAAGTTGTAAAATCCCCATTTCCACTCTAAACTCTATCTACTTCTAGTCCCTCATCACACTCATTGGCCATATCCGGCTGAGCATCCTTTGTAGGATCCAAAAAGAAAGATGAAATTCTGTCGAGAAGGTGGCTTCCAGCTGCAGTAAGACAGCTTTGTATACAAAGGAGACCATCTTGGCCAGTCTAAAAAGTCATAGTGTTGTACAAAATTAATCATTCAGACCATTTAAACTCATTCTAAGCTGAGTGTGAGTCAGAATATGGATGAACAAAGAAAATATATCTGGGTGAAACTGAGCAGACCCTTGTTTCTCTATCGTGATAGCAGTAATGGTGAACTAAAGGGTGCTTCTGTTCATCTCACTCCTCTCACCTGTGATTCTTGTGAACTTTTGGCTGCATTGATTGCTTGCCTTAGTAAACTACAATATTGCCAAGATCAGGCATCCCAAATATATGAGTATTGTGAAGTTTGACTAAGACTAAGTGAGACTAAGTAGAGAACTGTGTTCTTTTTCTTTCCTCTTTTCTGTTTTCTGAGATTATGGTCACATTTTCAAGCTTTTCTGCAAAACAATTACCTGTAGCCAACAATAAAAAAAAAAAAAAAGAAAACTGAGATTCTAAAATAATGCCTTGATTGCAATAGCCAGAGTTTTAAGAACATCAAATTTCTCCTTGATATAAACAAAGAGTTTCCATCTACTGCTACTAAACTAGAACTTCAAGGTATGAGGCCCTGTTGGCTGTGAAAGATCTGAAAGCAGAATAGCAAAAGTGGCCTACTTTATGGAAATATGAGTGTCAGAGAAAGAGACTTTTCTCATATTCATTTTACAGAAACTTAAGATGTTTTGGTGGGGGAGCAGAGAAGAGGGAAGGGGGAGGAGAAATATGCAGAGGTAAATAATTGAGTTAAAAAAACAAAGTATTTTAATTTAAAATAATGCTAACAACAAACTGACATCTACAGAGAATTCATAAAATGAGAGACCTCTCGAGGGCTAAGCATGAACTCCATTAGCTCTTTTTTTCTTAGACATCTTTGATTCCTGTGTTGCTTACTCACCCATTGGCAAACCAAAAAAAAGGGCATAATGGAAAGCATTTGAGTGAAGACCTGAGTCAAAATGGATTTGACATCCACAAGTTGGAAAGAAAGTGAATGAGCAAGTGAATGCTTTACCCACAAAATTTTGAAGCATGCTTTAGTAACCTGCTATTAGGAAAACACACATCCTTAAAATAATTAATTCTGAAGTCTTTTAGAGATGGGTGTCTTTTAAGGCTGAAGGCATCACAAATCTGGACAATATGAGAGACAAGGAGACAAGTATCAGACTGTGTGTGCTATCTGGCTCAAAACTCAGTAACCCAAAATTCAATACTGCAAGTGAAGCAACTGACTCTCTTGAGAAAAGTAACTTACAACATAATTTGCAATGCCCACTTACAAATAAAATAAAAGTAGTATTTCTATCCTGTCTTGTTTAAGGATGCACATGATTTTTACAATCGTTTTAAAGCTTCTTAAGTATTTTGTTAAGATATATTCATCACTGTTATCTTACAACAGGACAGATGCATGTAATTTTTATAATTTTCTTGTAGGATTGTACTTTGACTCATCATACTTGAAAAAGAAAAAGAAATCCAAAGTGTACTTGGAGCATCTCAGAAATGAATTCATATTTGTTTCACTGAACACGTTGGTTAAATCCTGGACAAAATCAACACAAGTTAAAAAAAGAAAACTTGTCACAAAGATGAATGGCCAGATATATGTCTGAATATGGGGAGAGAAGGTAGAGAGCGGAGGAATATTTGTAATTAGTGTTTTTTTCTTTAATATTTTGATATTTTGCTTAAACCGAGAGGATGTTTGTGATTCAATTACAACAATGTCCTTTTAGGGGCAGAATTAAGATCATATTCAAATCTGATCTTTCTTTTTTGAATATTCCTATTGGTAGCAGTGATGTCTATTATTAGACCAGAATCTATTTCTTTCTTATTTATGCAGCTATTATGCATGGCCTGTTATTTCAGAAAAGTTCTTCTGCAAAAATTCATTTTTTTGCTCATGTTGTGAACATGCAGTACCATTAAAAACAATACTTATTTGGTATGGCAGAGGGGAAAAAGAAACATCATTTAGCATCTTTTTTGTATTAATGCCTTGCAGTCAGATAAGTTTTTTTGTTTCCTATGCATCAAGGTCTAGGAAAGACTTGGAGTGGTAACTTTGGAGACTTTAAACAAAGACTAGGAAAATATGCGAAAGATAGAGGTTTTATGCTTCATAAATTGTTTTTCTGTCAAGAACTAGTGGTAAAAAGTAGGACTGTAGTCCTTTATTTGGGAAATTAAAATTACCCTTACACTGTGGGAGAATAGACTGGCCACAGCCTGTTGCTGCTGCTGATTAGGCTTGTCCTTGGAGCATAACCCTCTAGTGGAACCGGATGGCATTTCACTTGCTCGTCACAAACGTCTCGGGTGTCTGTCACGCAGTGTGCCAAGGGGATGCTCCCCACACATCGCTCCCGATGTGCGTGAGGTCTGGCTCTCCGATAACTTGCACAGAAGGACAGATGTTCACCAAGCAAAGCTAGGTGAACATTGCCAGTATGTTCCTTGAGGGAGTAATCCTGTCAAGGTCCTGAGGGAGTAATCCTGCCAAGGTCCCTAGGAACCTGAGATCTAAGACATGTGCTGCTCTCTCGGACGTTCTGCCTTTGCCCAGGTAATTCATTTCACATCAAGGACTACCCTGGGCTGCTCTCACTCTTGGCTCCCTCGTCCAACCTTACTGGTTTTACTTTTGGCTACTGGGTTTTGCTGATCATTCCCTGGTAGTGGAGAAAATAGAAAATAGCAAACTGTTATTAATCTCGATTCATTGTAAAGCAAGCAAATAAAAATCATATGCAGAGATTCCAAGATGAAAAGTCTTTTTTTTTTTTTTTTTTAAGGGAGCTGAGTAAAGTTTCATACTCAGGAGGATCATGAAATAGGTCCCTTTTAAACTGGATTTAGCTGCTGCTTGGACTCCTTTCTCCTGAGTATTGCATCAGATGACTGTTTCAAACTGTGATCACATGTTATTTTGTTCCTGACATGGCTTCCTTTCTCCAGGTAACTGCACTAAGGAAAGCTGAAATTAGGGAGTAATTGTTACCAGTGACTGTATATGTTAACTGCCACTGAATTTAAAGGAATTATTTATGTTGTCAGAAACAGATGAAAAAAAAGAAACAGTTTTTATTTCTTGCTGGCCTTCAGTATCTTAGTTTTTAAAGCACTTTTCAAGAATACCTTCAGGATTCATCTCTTAATGGATAAGGTATTGCATATAAATGGACCAAGATTTATTGTTAAGATTAATTTACAAAGAGGAAAGATGTACTTGAGGTAAAAATGGAACATAGCAGTTGGAAAATCTCTCGTATTCTTTCTTGTGTCATCCTAAGAAACTAATTTCATTTATCTTGTTTGAGGTCACTATAAATTTACAGCAATTATAATAATATACTTGGTTGTTGTAATCTGAGTGTAATTCTGAATGAAATATTTGGCCTGGGCTATTTTGAAGCTCTCTGTGAAGTACAGAGTATGCACAAGGTAGCTGATAATTTAAACACCCAAATCTTGGGTTAATAACCTGTGTACAGGAAGACCTACAGATGTGTTCTATTGGCATTGGAAAGAAACATCCTCTCTGGAGAGAGGAGGAACATACTGTCCCTCAACAGTGTACGGTGTCTTCGGTCACATCCTAACAGTTCTGGTGGCCCATGCTGATAGAGGGGACAAAATGTTTCTGTTTCATCACTTTTTCCCTCAATACCTACCAACTCTGGGACAGGAGAATTGGAGAAGGACAGTTATCTGTGCAACTGGGGGTGCAAGTGTGTGGAGATGTGCAGTAGCTTCCCTTGTGAACCCTGAAATCAAGAATGAGTGTCCATGCAAGCAGTTGCATCTCTGTTACTGATGCTTTTACCTGTACTAGATGCTCTCAGCTCTTTCTCCTTTCCAGGTGAGAGATCTGTGCCAGGTTTCTGTAGGGCTTTGTCATTGTATCTAGATTAGATCAGTGCTTTCAGATTTCAAGGAAGCCTTGCAAAGTAGCTGTGTGATTTGTTTTTGTCACTGGTTCAAGCTCTGGGTTGGTCAACAGTTAATAAAATATACAAGACACTTGATCAATGAGCAGACTTTACAGGTGCAGTACACAGCCACACATGACAATTAAAATTAACATTTCACCAAGATTTAGCCACCTATATTTTTCATTAAGCAAAACTTGTAAAGGGCCTTGTGGAAGCACCATCTGCTGATTTCCAATAAAACTGCAAATGCCATGGAAACTTTCTGCTGTTTGTTCTATGTTGAAAGGCAATTCCAGCTTTGATCCTGATTTGAATGGAATGAGTTGTTTATGTTGCTCTGTAGTTTATGGACTGCTTTTCTTTCCTATGCAAGTTAGTGGAGAAAAACTACTACAACCTGAACTACTTCTTTGTGCTTTCCAGACCATGTGACGTATCTTCTACAGGATTGTTCCTCGTATTTTTAATAATGACTCTTCTTGATATTTATAAACATCCTAGGAGATTCCACTTCCTGATTACTTACATGATAATTATACAAAAACAAACCACCTAGGTCTAGCACAGGGCCAAGATACAGTATGCCAGCTGAGTATACTGGAGTAAAAGCAATGACTCATTTACAGACCTGTTCTCCATAGTCATTTATAAACAAAAGAAAAAAAAAACATTGTCAAGGAAATAGTGGTTAAATGGATTTTCATAATCCTTTCTAGGTAGAACAACATGGGATACATTAATCCCAGAAAGGACATGTAATATTTTAGTATGGTGAATCATACATGAGAAGAACCAGGGCAACCTATTGCATTATCATTTTTTTTTCTTTTTGGATATGTGCACAATTCTCCTTTATCTTATGGGATTTAGTCTGAATGGCTCAAGAGTGGGACATTAATTGTGCTTCAGAGTTAACAAGAATAGTAAGTTGTGAAGAGAACTGCTTCAGATACTACAGAGTAATTTTACAAAGAAAGTAAAGCATGATTGTCTTCCTCAGCCTAGTTGTATAAATTAAGTTCGTGAGACTACTCACATGAGTAAGGTGAGAAATATTTGACCCATGATCTTACATATCAAATATCTTTACATATTATTAACAATCTATAAAATCGGACATAAAAATGTGACTTGTTAATGCCAAACTTATGTCATGTCATGTGGAACAGGAAAAGAAAGAACAGAGTCTTTCCTATATGGTTCATCAAGACCTTTTTCAATAAACTTGTAAGTGGCCCATGGCCATAGGTGCAGATTATAAATTAGCTTGGAGGCAGGTGTTTCCGTGCCTGCAAGGGAACTAGTGCCAACATGTAGTCACAGACTATATCCACAACATTCACACTAAAAGTATGTGCCAGTACTTGCAATAGACAACAAATGGAAGTAAGCTTATGATGCTGGAACAAATTTCCTATCTACTGAAATTTAGACTGGAACTGTAAATACTACAGCTGGAAGATTGTTTTTGATCTCTGCCACCATTAAGATTCCCATCTCAGATGTTTTACTTACAATAGTTGTAATAGTTGTTTTGAAATGTAAAAACATAAAAGATACAGTGATTATTTCTCTCTTCCCTTTGTCCCTCTCTCTCTCTTATATACAGATGCACATACATTAAGATAAAAGATAAAAGAAAAGAAAGAAATTTCAAGTCTTTATCTGGGACATGGAAATGACTATACTGAGTTGGTGGGTGCCTCAGTGCAGCAGGCTATCTTTGACAGAGATCACCTATGCCAGAAGCATTAAGAAGGTCCAAGAAACTGCAAATAGATAAATATGGAATAATGTGACCACAGGGAAGATTCTTTGTTGTAGTAGTCATTTAGTGGCCAACTCTGTGACTGGAACATGTGCATCTATACTCTCTCTTTAAAAAAAAAAAATTGAGATTGTCTGTCTTATGTAACTGCAGAACTTTTGACCTGCCATAGAGTTTAAGCCTTTGGAATCCTGCTAAATTCTTTGCCTAGATTTTTATCTCGAAGTAGTGACTTTAACACTTGAGTAAAGCAGTTCTTTTCATCACTAGTAAAAGTACCTCCTATTTTGATGGAAATATGAATTGGAAACATATAATTTTGGACCACAGCAGTTTAGATTCTTATCTCTGATCATTTCCAGTATCAGATTCTCCAGAAAGGAGTATGGAAAAATGTTTAATATACTGCACAAAATGTTGGAGTACTAACTGGAAACATTTGGAGTGCTTGGCAGAGCTGCACAGGGTGAGTTGCATGGGGTGACCATGTGCCAGGTCAGGTCTGGATGGAGTTGCCTGAGGGGGGACCAAGATGCGGGGGAACATCAGCCCGTCTTTCTGCACCCCAAGTCCTTCGCAGCGTGCCATGCTCTCCTGGGGCACAGAGCAAGGTCCTTTAGAAAGCAACTGTCCTCCTTGGCAGCCAAAGATCTTCCAGGGCTGTGTGAAGCGGCAAGAGGCTGGGTGGGGGACACAGCCTAGGGAGACAACTTGGTCCTGCATCTGCTCCCCTCCTGGGTGAGCAGAGGGTACTTGCCAGGGGGGCATAAACCACGAAAATGCCTCACTTGGGGCTATGTTATAGCAGTGTTTCCTTTTCGACATTTAAAATGTGTTGCCTTTTAAATTTAATTGTCTTGTTGTTTTATAAGGACAAAAAGTAAATAAGATTATTATTGTTTGCTATGGGATTTCCTAGTGACCATCTGTGAGCCTCACTGTGGTAGCCATGGTTCAAATTTAGAGTAATAGACGGTTCCTAATTCTAATATCTTAACATCTAAATAAGACCAGACAGATGAAGGGTAAGAAAACTGGCAGAAAACACAAGCAAAACAGGAGTATTCATTTTACATCCTTCATACCATTTTATTTTATGCTATATGCTTGCACTGTGGTTGCTGGGTTTATTTCTGAACTAAATAGTGCAAACATTTTGAGACTATGGAATCCTTCTTATGGCTGTAACATGTTTATCAGCTGCCTCCAATCCCTTTCTATTTCTGTTAAATCAGTGCTGAGGTGGAGTAATCAGAACAGAACATAATATTTAACACAAGGGCATATCGCTGATTTGCATAACAGCATTCAGAAATTTTTGGTATTATTCCTTATTACTTGCTGACCAATGTAGTTGGAACAGATGTTTCCCCTGAGCTGTATACAGTGACATCTAGCTATTTTTCTTGAGTGTAGAAGCAGTGCAGAAGTAGTTCATATCATACATGCCATTGTATATTATTTCCTGAATTAATGTAGTAATATTATTTATTATCTGCTCATGCTCTGCAGAAAGAAAAAAGGCATGTTTTCCCATGCTGGGCTCTGTACATGGGGATGGTGGAAGGCTTCCCCACTGGAAGACTATGAAAATCTGGCCTTTCTGACTCATGTATTATTTAAACTTTTCTTTGTTGAGTTTTTGAGTATGAAGAAGTTTCAAAAAACTAGGAATGACTGGAAAGAGCCAGGACTTGGAAAGCTGTGTAATTGTTACACACTCCTCATCTTTCACCCGCAGCCTTATCTACAAAGTGCAATTATGCATGAGCTGAGCACTTGGTCTTCGTAGCTGAATTCTGCCACTTCCCTTTCCCTTTTCTGGAGCTCTACCTGAAGGATACTCAGTCACATTTTTGGTGGTGACTGCTAAGGGTGACTTTCCTCTGACCCTTTTTAAACAGACACTTTGGGTAGTTTTAAATGTAAATAACTTGATAGACTTTAGCCAGCAGTTCCTGAGGCTAATGAAGTCATTCTTAAGGCTAATGAACCAGACCATCACCATGCTGTGACACATCCACATGATTCTGTCCCGCCCCCTCCCATCCCAAAGCAGAGTAGATAATAAAATAACAGATAAGAAGCGCTTGCGGAATAGTTGCATCTGCAGAAATTTAGGATATGTAGTTACCCAAGTATTATAGCTTGTAGAATATTTGTCGTTGTCATATTTGTGCTTTTAATTTCTTTTTTTTTTGTGAGTACTTCTGTGCATCAAAAGGGTTTACTAAGAAAATGAATATTGCTGTATGCTGTCTTATGCCTTGTAGCCAACCAGCAGAATTACGTCTGCTAGTGCACCTGCATATACTCTTTATTTTATGTTTTGAGACATGAAAAGGAACTATTCTGTGGTATCCCATACTGAGATGTATGGAGCTGGCTTCAAGGCAATGCAGACCTGTATAAAATGAGAAAGTTTGAGGGCTTTGTGAACTTTTATAGAGGATCAGAAGAAAGCTGTTTGGCACAGGTGTTTCTGTAATTGTGATACACTGGAAAAATTCAGAGTGTTCAAGGGCACTTATCCTGTGGCTACAGCTGTTCTAACTCATACTTCTGCATGGACAATGTGGTGTTTTAGTGTTAGCACACTTGATTGTGTAATATAAAACAAGTAGGAAAGGGAATATTAGTTAGACCAAGGTGGTGCTTGCTCTTTTTTGTTTGTTTTTATGAGTTTTTCTCTCCTCTCATAGAAATGTCATTGGTAAAATCTGTGTCATGACGAAGTGACTGGGGTGGAGAATGGCCAGATACCTCCTAACACCTCCAATTTCCCCTGTTGTTCATTTTCTTGTGCCACTTGAGCTGGAAGCACAAATGCAGAGGGAGAGACATGAAGAGGCCAGGGTGGGGATTTTATTAATTCTCTCCCGCAACATTGTAGTATGTTGGGATAAATTATTCTTTTGCTCTCAGACTTGTGGTTTGTTCCTGTGCTTTGAAAGAAGAGTGGGTTTAAACTCCTAGACAATTGGATCATAGAATTGGTTCAAGTTTAGCAGGATTGTACTGTGTGCATCTGAATTCATTTCAAAACAGGCACTGGCATTCTCACTGGTGTTATTAATTAACATTTCTATAGAGGGCATTAAATTCATTTCATGCAGAGAATAAGGATATGGTTCCAGCCCACAGGGGAGTCCAGTCTGTGCTGGAAAAGACATTTATGCAGTCTATGCTCTGAGCATGTGATATGCTGCTGCTGGGATGACTGCTGGTTCGGGAAGACCTTTCTGAGTCCAAACCTCTGGTTAGCTCTTCTGACAGTCCAACCTCTGACAGTCCAAACCTCTGGTTAGCTCTTCTGGATGACAGTGATGTTAGTCTGCAATGTATTTAGTCAAAAATGCCATTGTGCATCCCCTTAGGCATTTCTACCATAGCTTAAGACAAATTTAATGGTGAGTGGTAGACTTCAATCCTAGCAGGTCTATGAGCAGTGGAACTACTGAAGTGCACTTTACTATAGAGCAGTATTTTGCGGTTAGATTCTCTCATGTCCAACAATATCTCTGTCGTATTGGTCAATGAAACTGGATAATGGCTTCAAAGGTTTTGAGGTAAAACCAAAGTCAGTGAGAAAGAGAGAAATACACAGATGCATAAGCATGTACATGCACAAACACACACAGACTCACCATAATTAGGCTTATAAACTTAATCTTCCTAGAAAAAGAGGTTAAGAATATGAAGAGAGAATGAGGTATAATGCTGGTGAAACTAAGATGAGGGAAAATCTACAGCTTAAAGAAAAAGAATCCTTAGATTGAGTTATGTCTGATTCTTCTGATTTTTCTTTTTTTTTTTCTCTCTAATCCTAATATGCCTATATTTCAGTGTCATTCATTGTCTTATTTGCATTGGTGTAAGTGGAGAGTGATTCAGACCCAAGGGAATGAACAGAATGTCTCCTGCTAATGGATTCTGTTGTAACAATCAATGGTGAGACATACAGGAAGGGTACATTTCTGGACAGTTTTAATATAAAATCCATCAACATTTTGGAGGCCAAACCTTTTACAGAAACTTCAGGGAAATTATGCCAATTTATGCCAGACATCAAAGAAATGAAGCGTTTTAACTTGCTGATGTTTTTAGTGTGTCTCTGGTGCTCACTCTACTTGTCTATAGTTTTCATTATTCCTAGAGTGACACTTGACAGACTTCATACAATGTGTGGAATTAATATCACCTAACTTTTATTAAAAAGAGTTAGATGTTTAGTATGCATTAGCTAGCTATCTCCCTTTTCTTCCTGAGGGAGAGAAAGAGGAAGAGGGTAGTAATTTTAGTAATGATTTTGGGATGGAAGGAATTGCCCTTTGGAGGTACCTTTATAAGGAGCCTAGACTAGTAACTCAAACTAAATATATTATATTTGTATTGCTAATGTGAAGTAAAATTAATATTACCTAGAGCCTCTGCAGACACCCATGGACTATGTTGAAAAGGTTTTATCCAGAGACTACCATGCTTATTAGGAAGCTTCTTCCTGCTTAGAAAGCATCTACCTAGTAGCACGTGCTTGGAAGTGTTTTTCCTTTTCAAAGATCTACAAGATATTGAAGATGGAAGAATTCCTATTGTCAGAATCAGTTTCACCAGGAAAAGGTCCATGGTGCTCACATGTTCTCCTTCTCATATATCTGCGCTGTAAATTGAATGATCACTGGTCACAAAATATTTGTGGTATCCAAATGTTTTCAGGGCTCTATGACAAATTATACGTGTGAAAGCTTAAGTTTTATTTTCCCCAAAGAGTAGTTCTGGAGAAACTTTGAGAAACTGTTTTTGTCATGGTATTGTCTCTCTTTCAAACAATGTTTCTCATTAGATGACTCCATCAATCTTCTTATAGAAGGGTGATTATATCTTATCACAACATGCAGAAGGTAACATCCATCTTCCATTTCTATCTCACGATTCATACCTTTTGTATTTGCAGTTCCAGTGTCGTTAGAAGTTGAAAGATAGATACTTGGCCTTATTCTAAAAAGGTAGAGAGTTTTATTGTTTATTTAAATAGGACAGAATGATATTGTATTTATTTAATAGGCATTTCTTTTTTTTTCAAATCTTATATACTTTATTTTAAAGGATCATATGGTTAATCAGGTAAAAATTACTAATAATAGAATAACACTTACTAAACCTATAAAAACCACAGCAGACTGATAATTTTACTGCTGGCGATTAATTGAACTTTTCCATTTCTACTACTACAGTAACAGAGAGGGAGAGGTAAAGACCAGCCATTCTGCATGGATTGAATATTCTACCCTTTCCTGGATGGTAAATAAGTTATTTTCTGGTGCTATTCCTTTAGCAGACATGCATATAAAAAGGCTACCTCTTATTTTATGAACGTATGGTTGGTGCACACATCTGTTCATTTAACTATATTGTATTGTTGCTCTACAGCTGTCTTTGGAGTGTTATGTTAAAGCCAAATCAGTCCTGCAAAACTAACTGCGGGAGGCCAGACACGACTCCTGAAGGCTTCAATATGAGTCTAGCAGAAATCACTTTATTCGCGTTACAGCACTCTATTTATCTACTACATTTCTGCTAAGTCATCTAGCCACACGTATGCTTACATTGCGATTGGTTGCATACTACTGTCCACGCGTCTTCTACCGTACTAGGTTGGCTGTAGATATCGGGGCACACGTTTACATGATTGGCCCGCACACAGTCCTCTATCCTGCACTGATAAGCTTGTTTACAGGTTCTTCCTCTCCTACTTCTGTGTTCTTGCAGCTGGTGACTTTCCCATGATCTTTTCGCCTTGGTCCTAGTCCGGCTCATTGTATCCGTCTTCTATTGGGAAGCCTCCGTTACTTAGATATCCTCCCACAACTAACTTAGCTCAATTTGCTTCTTTTCTCTCTCTGTTTTCTCATCTCCTGTATCTATCATCTGCTAGACTTACTGGATTATTTAAGTTCATTTAAAGTTGAATTTAATTGTCAAATATACCACAGCAAAAATATTTTGAACTTTAAACACAATTTAAGCTGCTAAGTTAACACTTTGTTTAGTCTGAGTAAGCTTATAGGTCACTTTTCTTAAATATTTTTTTTTCTTTCAGAAAGTGAACTTCATGTCTTATCAAACATTAAGATCAAAGCTAACTGCTCTGTAAGCGGGTTCATGATGATTCAGAGATCAATGTTTTAAGATTCCAATCTAGTGAACAGTTAACAATAATATGAAGATATTTGCCCATAGGCCTTTAAAAGAGATGCGAATGTGGCTGACCCTCCTGTCTCCTTTCATGTGATCTGGCATACAAGGAATATCCTGGAAGAATCAGTGAAGTGAAGGTTAGTCAAGCCAGAGGACAGAAACCTGACCTCTGAGAGGATAAGCATGCTATGAATACTTTGACATAAAGACAGAGAGGCAGACAGAGTTCAGATATAAAGAGTTTTGTGGAAGGAAGGCTGCAGGCAAAACTGAAAAGAGAATCAGAGAAGACAATTAGGAGGAAATGCTGGCAGCATTGACACTGATGTGGTCTCCCACCATGGGGAAGGGTGAAGGAAAAGAGCCATAGCTATGCAGAATGGAAGGGATAAAAAAACCCAATGGAGATGTTCACATTAGATTGTGAGGAATCCAGTATAGGACAGAGACTCAGTGCTTGAAGTCTTCGCAATTGTAGCAATGACAGGAGATATTGGCAGGTGCTTTTTCGGTGGTGTGTAAACAAATGACACAGGAAAACAGAAGTAAGGTGATTCAGCCATCAGTAAGATTTTGAAGCAAGTAAAGAATTATGTTGGTTTCTCCTTTTTTTCAGGTGCATTATTGACAAAAGGTCAAGATCTTCAAGCAACAATCCCTATGTGAAGAGGGCTGAAGAAAGTTGTTGAGACCATTCCAGTTTAAAAAAGCAGGTGATGGGAGGGTGATATATATTAAAAATGCTTTACTGAGGCAATGAAGAGAAAAGGTGAAAAGAAGATCCAGGAAATGCAAAACTTGGCAGAAGACAAATGTTTTCAGAAGATTTCTGAAGAGGGAAATAAGTATAATTGCTTTGCCCTTATAATAGCACATACCAAAGTAAAGGTATATAATGTGAACTGTGGCCTGAGAAGGACCACTGTCTAGGAGGCTGTGGATTTCCTTCTTTGCATGTGGCTACCTTGCTCCTAAGCCACTGGATCTTGGGTTGTATTCAAAGGAGCAGATTTATCCTGCCTAAGAATGGGTAGGAGATGTTTCTGTTAATGCTTAACTGAAGCTTCTAAGTCAAGAATCCTATCACCTTATCTTTCTTTCTTATCTTTCCAGTCAAATGAAATGAGAGATTACCATTAATGGCAATGGCATGGATTAGGGTTGAGGCCTCACTTCTACCTAGACAAGGCATGGTTCCATTTATGGACAAGACCTGGGATTGTGTGTCTGTCTATCATTATTTATTTAAGGAAGATTGGCATGCTTTAATGTATCTTGTAGTGTAGGTTCACTATAATAATTAAATGCTTTACCATCTCAAATTTTGTGACTATTGAACTGACCAAAAAGCAATTTCACTTCCCAAGTCCATAAAATCTGGAAAATATTTTAAACTGAAATCATCAGAAAAGGAGGAGGAAAAAAAGAAAATAAGGTGAAATATTTTTTAAAGTGGTAAGAAGTCAACCACCAGCCTCATAGCCACTACAGAAAATAAAATCCATAGTGAATTACTACTATTCTGCATTATTGTTGAGCACAAGTATAACTCTAATATTACACACAACACATTTGTTTTCACATATTGAATTAGGTTTTGTAGAAATGGAAAAATAATTTGTTTTTATGGAACTACTATCAGTCTGTAACCCAAAACCTCTTTCAATATTTAAATGTTTTAATATAAACCATTCGTACTAGGCTAAGTAAAAAAATATGTCCAAAATGGAAATAATCCAGATAATATGTTCTGCTTTCTTTTACAAGCCTCAAATAGCTTCCATTTTACTAACAACAGCCCTATATCTGTATAAATGTAGGTAGGAAATGCTTGTGACATAAAGATGTATGGCTATTTTTTATATTACTGAATGGGTTGCACACCAACAGTATGTTAGGCACATTATTCCTCAGTCTGACTGTGGTGTTGATTTCTTGTAGAGCCATCGAAGAGCTACAGAAAGCCATCTTCTGAAAGCCATCGAGGATTATTTTGTCAACAGACCGTTTGGATTACATCTGGCCTGCTTGTCATCAGCTGGCTGCAATAGTTTATTGTGCTGTCACAAGCATAGGCAACCTTTGCTGAGGTTTGAGCTGGTTATGTAACGTTCTCTATTAATCCAATGGTGGGTTTTGATGGGGACTAACTGGTAAGCAAATAAAGATTCATGTGGATTCACAAGTTAGGGATGCATTAGATAAAATTTTGCAAAACTTGGAGTATCTTTATTTGGAACCTCTTAAAGCACAGGAAAAAATGAAGGAAATCACATTAAACATTACCTTATTTTGAAATAGTTACATTGAAACAAGTAACTTTTAGGGCCAAATGCAAGGATCACAGTGCAAACTATGCAATCATCTGTAAGTAGGTATTCAATAAAGCCACTGAATTGTCTCTTACAGCTCTTGTGGGTGACATAGTTGCATCAGACCCCACAGCATGGTGTAGCTTCATATCTAAACCCATGGCTGGAGCCCTGAGGAACATTTCAGAAAGGGGGCTTCCTTCTTCTGGATCCAGAAGGAGAATTACCTTTAATGTAACTAAAAGTAGGAAGCGGTAACTTCTTTTTCACTTGTCTAATAAATATGATTAGGACAGTGTGGGTAGAAAGAACAGGCAATTTGGAAGGATATTATTTCAATTTTATCAGCAGTGTTGTGAAAATCAATTTGGAAACAAAACTTACAGACCTCTAAAGAAAGCAATTTGCTACAGTTTAATTTACATTTGTAGTGTCCTTTGAAATCCTTAGATGAAAATAAATACATGTAATTACAGTGCAAAGCATGATATTATGTTATTACTCTAGACATGAACCACTTGTTAGGAATATCAATTTAGAAACATCTTTTGTTTTGCCATTTCAAGGAGAAGGTATGAATTTGCTGAATATATTTCTTTGACTGCTATGTATTGTCAGAAGTTTTCGTTTTACCCTGCCTATGTTTTCAGTGAGGGAGGGCAGGAAGTCAGGAATGATTCATACCATTTTGGGATGTGCTGCTGTCTCTGACGATGTCTGATTACAAAGCTGGGCCCACTTGTTAGCAGGAACATCTCAGAGGATGTTTTCAACTCAGTCCTCTTATTAATCATTCTTAGTTCTTGTAAATAATCTATACAAGTACATCCTTAATATGTCATAGGCACTCTAATGAATAACTGGCAATTTAGCTGTGAGAAAAAGTAGTCCAGAAATTTTTATAGATATTTTCTCATCATTGTGGCCCTTTCTGTTCTATTTAATTTGCCTGAGGCGACTGTTTTGAATTTTAGAGTCTTGATTCCAAACACCTATTTTTGCAGTTATTTTAAAATATACTTCCACTTCCCAAAAAGGGGAAACAGAGAAGCAAGTTTTTTAAAAAAAAATCAGGGAGCATACATAGAAAGAAATCAATTAAGCAATATTTGTCTGGGTTCCCACTGGTCTTTTTATTGCCATTTTAAGAAACTGATGGTATTTTAATGAATTTTCTCTTCTTTTAGTCCATCTGCTTCTTTTACGTGATTTTGCAGAAAAGATATAAACCTCACATTTCTGACATCACAGTTTGTTGCCATAGGATTTACTACACTGTCACCAACACACTGCTATGATACAGAATAGGTTCAAATTGGAAGAGAGAGTGCATTAGAAATGAGAAAACATTTCTCTAAGGCAAGACACAGAAGGAGATATTTTTTACTTTATGGGATGTAGGCAGAGGTGTTATATAGGGTGCTTGCAGTGTGCCCGAACCAATGACAAGACTGATTTTTGTTAAAATTACAGTGTTGGAGGAAGGGTTTGATGGAGAAAGAAAAAAAAAAAGTGGAGAGCCATTGGTGTTAAAGATACTTGATGAACTTCAAAAGCAAGAAGAGCCAAGGAAAAGGAGGGCAAGTTAATAAACACAAAGGCAAAGTAAGCAAGTGATGGAAAGTCTCCAGTGAAGTGTGTTGGGCTGCCAGGTGGCTGGGGGAGGCTGAGCAATGTGTAGAAAGGAGATTTTTTCCAAAAACCAGACAGGCTTCCTCTTCAAAACCCATGAACTCTCTGTCTGAAATTTTTAGCGACCCACTTGTTTGCTGATTGAAATACTATTGTCATATCACTTACAGGTTTTTTCATCCACATCCATACACTTTGACATTAAAAAAAAAAAAAGTCTAAAAATGTACTTTCACCAAATCATACAATTTAGGTATAAGAAAAACCTATTACCTCAAACAACCTAACTTCCTGCCTTTTTCAGATTTTTTTCCTACTTTAAAGCAAGTAGGGTGTTGCAGTTCAAACGGCTGCAGCGACCTGGTTCAGGGACGGCACGGCGACCACCCCCAAGCCACTCGGGCTATCAGCTAGTTGACAGCAATGTGGTGGACGGCAAATGGCGTTTATTGATGGGTAACAAGGTGTTATATAACTAGGTTTACAACGTCACATCCGTCTGCTTACATCATAGACTAAACACTATTGGCTATTAGGGGCCCTATCTTTCCGTACAGCACGATATCTTCCGGCCGCCGGACCATAACTATCTGCAACAACTTCCCCCCTCCCTATGCATAACAAAACTAGCTAAAATAGAACTATCTTATTTTTATTACTATCTTATTCTATTCTTATAGTTTAT
>NW_010581277.1:23915-37258 GCF_000705375.1 Tinamus guttatus | reverse complement strand
TAATTTTTAAAAGCCTCGCAACTGCGAGAGTAAAATCTTTTGGCTTACAAATCTTTGGCTTACAAATCTTTGGCTTACAATCAATCCCCCAATGCTTATGTAATTGCGATACGACCTTCACGAGGGCTTCCATCCTCCTTGTTGCTCTGATAGCGTCCTCTCTGCCGGGCTGGTTCACTCCCTCCGGCCGCCGTTCACCCGTCCAGGCGATGACTTCCCGGGTTTCGGCACCACTTGTTGCAGTTCAAACGGCTGCAGCGACCTGGTTCAGGGACGGCACGGCAATGTGGTGGACGGCAAATGGCGTTTATTGATGGGTAACAAGGTGTTATATATCTAGGTTTACAACGTCACATCCGTCTGCTTACATCATAGACTAAACACTATTGGCTATTAGGGGCCCTATCTTTCCGTACAGCACGATATCTTCCGGCCGCCGGACCATAACTATCTGCAACAGTAGGGTTTAGTAGAGAAAGTCCACTCTACTTTTGAAATTCGCCAAGGAATCTAACCACTTCCCCCAGGGGAACTATTTCAAAACTTAATACGTCACCATGCCAGGACATAATTCTATCTAATTACTGCATAGCTGGTGTTTACATCATTTGGATATTTGAACATGTTTTCTATCATTATTCTGCTTCTTATTTCTGCAGGCAAGAGAACTGGAATTTTAATAAATCATCTAATAAATACTGGACAACTCTGTTTACAAACTATCTGGGGAACATCTGATATGTTTTGCTAACTACATATTTGGGTTATGTGGTGGAAGAAGGTGGAGGGGAGGGAAGACTATGGGGAGAGCGGGTGGAATGACTGGTTTGCTACATGTAAAAAGGGTGTAGACACTCATCAAAAAGTGAAGAGCAGAAAAAAAGAAAACTTCTTTGTTTATCTTGGCCTTTACTCCTTGATTTCAAAGGTGCAGGAAGTCTAGACTTTGCAGACTGTCTAACTGGAAAGGACTATGAACACAGTGCCTCTACAAACCTGGCCATCGTTCACATTTTGCGCAGTCCTACAGCTTCCATTATGAGGAGTCATGCATAAGGAATTAAATGTCATTTAAATAATAAATACAGAACACGTGAGATATGGAAAATTTCCTCTGATAATAAAGAGCACAGTCACAGTCAAGGGGAAATCATGCACATCCAGAACTTCACTCATGTTTTTATACATATTATTTCTGTTCACAAAATTACAGGGTTTTTTGCACCTAAAATCTCTAGGTGATCCAGCTATATATAACTTATTTTAGCCATGCTCAGAATAATTGCAAGGCAGTTGACTGTGCTTTGCATAGAGCCGGAGAATCATAGAACTGATCTAATTTAAAGGATGTCCAAAAAGTCTCTAGTGCAACCTCCTGCTCCAAAACACAAAATTAAATTCAGACCATGCTGTTCAGGGCTTTATCCAGTTGGATCTTGAAAGCCTTCAAGGATCAAGAGTGCATAGGCTCTTTGGGCAAGCGGCTCCACTTGTGGGGGAAAAAAAAGTTTCCCTTATGCTCACTCTGAACCTCTCTGTTTTCAACTTGTCCCTGTTGTCTCTCATCCTAAAGCCATGCATTACTGTGCAGAGCCTGGCTCTGTCTCCTCAGTGAGCTCCTCCTAGGTACGGGAATGCTGCTCTGAGGTCTGCCCCAACCTCTCTTCCAGGCCGAAGGAGCCCTGGTCCCTTGGCCTCTCCTTGCAGGGCAGGTGCTCCAGCCCTGAGTGTCCTGGTGGACGAGTTCCCTGGACTTGCCCCATTTTGGCAGCGTCTGCCTTGTACTGGGGAGCCTCGAACCAGAGGGCACAGTATCTTGGTGTGGCCTAAGAATCGTCAAGTCAAGGGGGACACTCACTTGCCTCCGTCTCCTGGCTGTGGTCCTGCTTACACAGCACAGTTTGTTATCATGGCTGCTTGGGGGCACTGTATAATGTACTAAGAGCAATCAGAGAACTATTACTCCTCTCACCATAATGGTCTTGTAAACTATTCACAATTTTACTTGTTTATTTACTTAGCTGCAGCCCAGAAAAAAACAGTAACACTCATAGGAAGGAGAAAAAAATAATCACAAACCATGTGTTCACACATGCCTAAAACCGAGAAGAGACCAAAAACAGAAATGAAAAGAGAAGAAAAACTTTTCACCTAATTATTTTAATGTAATGTTGGACAAGTGTATAGGATGGTGAGTACTAGATGTGAGTACTAAAAATGAAGCTCATATTTACGTTAGTGCTCTATTCTATTCTATTAATTCAATAATATCCTGTTCTGAGACTTCTGCTTCACACAACCTTTCCCAGTGATGTGTTGCAGTACACAATGCTGCATGGTATGAGGCAGGTACATATTTATGGAGACTTGAGTGATCCATTTATGACTTGTCTCATAATTTAGCTTTTTAAAAGTGGTTTTCAACTAATGTGTCACAATACCGTAGCAAAGCAATTGTAGTTCAACATTTCTACAGTTTTCACAAACAGTATGGCATCAAATCTATTTCCAAACAATTACATTTTCAGCAAATTATTCCAAAGACAGACTTCTTTGGATTGATTGTCCTATGCAACCACTGCTTGACACTCTTTACCGGGGTAAGTTTGAAGAGAAGTGGGCTGATTGCTTTTGGTCATTTTTCAGTAGTTGTACAAACCAGTGTAGTTTCTTCAGTACTCTCAAACCTTCTGTTTTTATGGATATATTCAGTAAATATGACTGTCCTTAGACCTTGGAAACACAGAGCACTGAGCTTTGCAATCTCCTATTCACATCTGATGTTAGACTGTGGTCATAGTGAATTCTGTCTCCTTTCTCGGGCAGTTCTGTTGATAATGGTAGATTCTGTCCCTGGGCTGAGTTGCAAAAGTGTTGTCTGAGGTCTGGAATGATGCTTGACACCTGGTCGGCTACCACCAACTCCTCTAGTCCCTCTTGAGCATGGCTTTGCATAGTGCCCATTTTGCTTATGGACACCTGAATATGCCTATACGTTCAATACCTGGAGATATTCAAAACTCTCCTGGATGCAAACCTGTACAATGTGCTAGAGGTGCCCCTGCTTGTGCAAGAGGGTTGGACTAGATGATCTCTAGAGGTCCCTTCCAACCTCAACCATTCTGCGATTCTGTGACTAGTGGGAACTGGCTATATACTTGGGACTACTCTTTTGGGCAGTATTACATAAACAGCTCTTAGACTTGTCTAGGTTTGGGTTCTAGTCTTTTCTTTTGCCCCGGGAAAGAAGCCAGGCAGCTCAGTTTAAAAGTTCTTGTTCTATGTGTTTTTACATCTTTCTTACTTTTCAGCAATTTTCTTAGGGTCTATATCTATGCTTTATTTAGCAAATTCTGCAACCTTTTTAAAATTGGAGCACAAAACAAATGGTCCAAATGCTATTGTTCCGCTGCAGCAGTTTCCACTTCAGCTGTTCCTTAGCTTATGCCTAACTTATGGAGAGTTAGGGTATGTTTTGCACTCTGATGGAATGTGATGCTAATAAACCACCAAGGAAGGGGATGTGCTGGGGCTTGGTCCACTGCTGATGTTTTAAAAAAGGTGGTGTGCTGCTGAACTTATCTATTGTCCCATCAGACTCAGGGTGTAGCTTGGGGCATTTTATAGACCTTTGATTCTCCAAAAATTTGGAGAGTCCGAATTAAAAAAACAAAAAAAGAATTCTCCCTAGATTTCTGGGTAATATGTTTAAAACATCAGATCTTTGACTTGTTAGAAATTCTACTACTATTATAGTTTCTTGATTTCTTTTCGAAACAGAAATGAAAGAAAAGGGGAAAGTTTGGGAAAGGGGACCATCAGTGTACAAAGATCACTCCTACAGTCTGTATTGAGGTCTCAGCAGTTAAATGGAAGTGTCTGACAATCCAGATTCTTCCCTCTAAGGGTTACAGATGTACTAGAAAAATATTGAGATTATTCTGTCTCACTACAATTCTCTGGATGGCCCAGCTCCATTCTAGGTGGCTGACTGCCAGTAAGGTCTGTGATCCTTTGATTTTCTTCTCAGTGAGAACCATCTGCTCCGTGAGTCCTTGCTGCAACTCAACTTTGTTGTCAAATTCACAGTTTGCTACACCTTTTTCAGACTCCCTTTTTTTTTTCTCTCCCAGAAAACCTTCTGATTCATGACACCCGGATTGCTGATTACCTTCTTGATTTTTTTTTACTACTGGATGATGGGAACATTGTTATTGGGCTTCCTAATGGATCCAGGCAATGGTTGTTACAGTAGCTGCTACACTGAGATTTTTCTCCCTCTTTTCAGCTTTTCTCCTCGTACTTCCTGAGAAGTTTCCAGATGTTGTTTTAATTCCTTTTGAGAAGTTTCAGATTCTGACTGGAAAGCATCTCTAGTGAACCTTGAATTCAGAATGCTCCATTGGAATCTCATCTCACAATTTCTTTCCCTGGGGAAATCTTCAGTTTCCTCTTCAGAAAAGATCTTACTTCTAACACCATTGTTACTGTTTTTATAGAGTAGGTAGCCAACATTCACATTTTTGATGTGACCCTGTTTATTTACAAAGAGTCCGGGTAACATTCAGAATTCTCAGAGCTGTGCAAAGGTCAAAGAAAAGAAAGTATTTTCTTTGCTCTCAAATACAGGCTTTTTTTTTTCAGCCTATTTCTGCATATAGTCAGAGTTTTGGGTAATGACTCATTTCTTTCAGCTGTCTTCTCTGGCTTACACTAAAAAGGACTTGTGTCTTCTGTTTGCCCTGTATGCAGAGAATTGTTCTTAATAGTGTCAAGCGTCAATGATGTTTTACTCAAACTTCACTGTAATATTAAATCTATGCTTCAAGAGAACTGGATTATCCTGTAATAGATCACAACTGCCTAGCCTGCCATAATACTGCAACACATTTTAATTTATGCCTCATCCATTTTCATCCCTGTGTTTTTCTCTAAGCAGTCCTCAGAAAAGGAATTTTGTTGAATCAAGTGAAAAGGAAAGCCTTTCTGAGCTAAAGTTAACCTTTTACTTCTTTTGCAAGTTGCGAGGACACAACCTTTTCTCATTCAATCAATCAGTTGATCAGTCGATGAGAAGTGAGATGATGCATGAATGAAACTTTACTTTCTGTTTTATTTGATCACTACCCATATAAGTAAGGTGTAGAGGTAACACAGATGACCAACGTTACCTGTGTTTTTGGGCCCAAGTTTGACCAGACCAAAATGCACCTCGATTCCAGTATCTGGAATTTCCTGTTGGCTAGAAAGTCACCTGTATAATAATGTATGGTTGGGGTGCTGAGGGGTGAGCTGTCCACTGCCACCCTCAAGGACACAAAAAGTAAAAGCTTATAGGTAGAATTGGAAAGCTGAGTCTCCTGTCATACCTATGCATCTTTCACTTCTTGCAGTTACTTTTGATTAGTATTGGTGAGAGTGATGAGAACTAAATTTTGCCTATAAGTATTCTACAGACACATAATTTTCAGTAGCTGTGGTAAAACAGCTTCCTATACATGCAGACAAATGACATGGAGACAAAAAGCCTGTCTTTTTTGAAGGCAGCCTTGCTGGGCATAATGCTTTTAGACTGTGGAAATATAGATCTGAGTTTAGTAGCTTTTATCTACTTTTAACTTATATTGTAGTTATAACCAGTGAAAAAGAGATCAGGGTATTCAATGCAAATCTCTCTAGATACCACACAGAATATCTGAATTTAACACCGATATGCTCTAAGTGAAGACTGAAGTAAAAATTAAAATTAATGTTATATGTTGATTAGCGATCACATTAAATAATAAATCCTTCCCAGTAAGCTAGCAGTTTTATTAATTATTGTGACTTAAAATGTATTTCAAAATGATCATATGCTTAAGAGTTAATTATGAAAGTTTTCATGATTTGTTTTCAAAGAATCTGTTCAGAGCATTCTTGAAGCTTTACTGAAACTGGTTTCCCTCTTTCTCTTGCTGACCACACTGATTTATTTGTGACACTTACCTCCATCCCTGACATGACTTGGCTATCACTGTGAAAAATTCAATTGCACAAGTTCAGTGGGAACCTAAATGAACTCTCTCTGCAGATGGAACGGCTTTATCCCTTGAGCTGGGACACTGGCCTATGTAATTTTTTGAATTAAGTTTGCTTACTTTTGTCTTAACAATTCTGGAACTTTTTTCAAGCCGGAAACAAAGTCAACCCCATTCAAGCCTTTTTTTGTTTCATTTTCTGATGGTCCTGTAATAGAACAGAAACGGCTTTTCAAAAATCTGTTTATTATTATAACTTTACCCTAATTCCTCCCTTACAGGAGATGGCTACGAACGGTCTCAAAACACAGAAAGTTCCTAAAGAACTGATGGACTTAAAGGAATTAAGACTGTTCTTTAAAATATCCAGTCAGACATTTCTATACAAAGAAAACAAAAATAAACAAAAAGTGCTCTAAGAAAGCTATAGTAGTAAGAACCTTTTCGTTAATTTGTTCTTCCTTTAATCAGATTTTATTCTGTTCCTTCCTTCCTGTTCAGTACAAATCTAAAAGAGAGCATAAAGAACAGCATGGAAAATATGTGTTACCTTAGCTCCAAGCCACATACCAAATCCAGTTCTATAGTGTGTGACACAATGTAAGACATGGGACAACGGCTCAGTTACGCTGTCCTCCTTCTTGTGCTTGTTCCTAAGGCTGTTTCCTGACTTTGTTGTTGCTGTTGTTGTTTCCCTTTGTGTTCTAAGCACTAATGAAGAGATTTATCTAAAATTTAGGGACACATCAAGTAGACCAAACCAAAATAAATCGTATTATTCTCTTCTAATCCTAGTATCATTAGACATCCATGCTACCATGATTGTTTGGGCATTTAATTAGTACAGATACCTAGATCTAACATGTTGTAGTCATTATTGTAATAAACAATCAAGCAAATAAACAAACACTAACAAAGGAGAGGCATATAATTCAGAGAGCCACTTTAGTGATGAGACACATAGAAGCTGTTATTTCTTATATCATGAAGAGTTGTGTTTAGAGATTCAGTCTAGAAATTCAATTCTCATTCTTGAGGGACTGGTCCGAATATTTCACTTATTATTTATATTTATTCAAGTTCTGAGTTAAAGCAAAATCCTAGTGCAAAAAAGATGTTAAATTTTGTTAGTGTTTCTTAATCAAAAACCGTACAACCAAGTCATTTTAAAGATAGATTCTAGGTAAAACACATGAATAGTGATTGGGGAAAATGATTTAAAAATATTTTTGTGGAAGAACCCCTTTGAGTTCTGTGCTTGTAGTTCAGAAAAGGCACAGAAAAGGCACATCACTGCTGCCTGTAAGCTTAGTGAATATTTTACACAGCCAGTGGCTTTAACAAGAAAATCATGATCGTGTAACTTGCTTTGGTGGCATGGTTTTAAATGCAGTTTCTGTATGTTACACCTGGAGGTGCAAAGGCCTTTGAGTATTCATAATCTAGTTTATCTCATTTTGCATGTTGAATAGACCTCAGGCCACATCAAAGTAGTTGTCTGGTTTTCATGTTAATCAAAAAAAAATAGGATGAAATTTTGGATTTCTCATACCTGGTTGTACCTCACTCCTAAGACATCTCTATTTGTCATAGAGTAAGATGCCACCCAACATGAGTAATGGTAAAAGAATCAGCCCTGCACACTGAAAACAGTAATACTTTACAAAGCTAATTAGTAGAACTCTAGACAAATATGGACACAGTGCTAACTGTCACTGGGGAGGAAAAAAATAGGTTTATTCAAAAGAGAGACAGAACTATGAAAAACTATAACATTCAAGTGTGTTCCGGTTAAGCAACTCATTATGAAGATTTTATCTTAAAAACAAAAATGTCATTAAAATAAATCTAAAATTTGAATAGAATTTAAAAATAAGTCACTTTCCTTAGAATTAACCAAAAATTTTATTGTGAAGTAACACTATTTGTGCAGTGTTATTATTATCAAGCTAGCATGTTCATCTCTGATGTGTTTGGAAATGCAATTAATAGAAATCTATACATAATTTACATGTTATTTTCATATATATAAATTATAATAATAAGGTAGCATACAAAATTCCATTTAAACTATGACACAGATGAATTCTGTCTATGTTTCAGGTAGGATAACAGTCCCTGTGTTTTCCATCACTGCCTAAGTGCTTAAACATCTCCCCGACTGCTGAGTAAATTTTCCAGGTGTCTCATTCAGTTGTCCACATCTACTCACAAATACAGAGGTACCTATGTCTTGCGGTAGCTCCACTGCAATACAGGCCCCAGTGGAAAGGTTGCCAAGTTTTTTTTTTTTTTTTCTCCTGAGTAACTGAAAAAGTTTAATAATTTATCCTAACTTTCTAGGTGGGGTACATATTCAAAGATCATCTTCAAAAGTTGGACTCTTGCTTAGGAGGTTGTTCTCAGGCTGTCCTCATCCTGACAGGATGTGAACCACTTGAGTTCTTATCAGTTGTGGTAATTTTGGCACAGTTTTCTTCTGTTGAAAAAAAAAAAAAAAAGTCCAAATATTGGGCCACAAGAGCAAGTCCTGCTTGAATGGAGTGTAATTCAAACTTAGGAGAAGATGACCCAGGTTTCTGATTCCTGCTTCTTTGCTGGATTCATTTTTCTGTATCCCCAGCTCTGTCCTCTCTTGAGGGAAGAGACATTTCTCCTTCTAGTCCCCACTCTGCATTCCTTGAAAGGTGGGGAGTACATGCTCAAACCTGCTGGCTAGGGCACTTGCTGAAGACATGGGAGCTGTGAGTCAAACCTCTCCTACTGACACAGCTTCAGGACTTACCTGCTGGTCCTTCCTCTGGCTGGAGATGGATCCAAAAGGATATGGTCTTCCCAGGGATCCTCCCAGGGAAGCCCCAGACCCCCAGGGGCTTTTTCTTACTCATTTTGAGATGTGCTCAATGCTAGCTTTTGCCAGCTGTCAGGCACTTCTTTTCATTGCCTGAATTCTTCTCAGATGGTAGGCAGTGGCCTGTCAATCATAGATTGGTGGATGGGATCCCAAGTGTATGCCTATGATCTCTACAGAATCAACTGAGTAATAGACAACTAATTAGTCAGATTGAATCTCTTGCAAGGTATCTTCAAGATCCATTACTTTTTTTTTTGGTTTTATGGGAACGGCAATCATTATCACTGATTCACAAATGGCAAAGTTTTAATACAACCTTTTGGAAATCTGCATTTTAGTTTAGTATTGGTTTATGATACTTTACCAAATTGTTTATTTAAATATTCATTACTTTACTCTTTGCAGAATGCAGAAAACAGAATTGGGAATCCCTCAGCTGAATTCATTAATGCCATTTGATGAGCTGACAAGCTTTAGAGTTAATGTGCATGCACTTCAGATGACATAGATTTTCCATCCTCTCTCTTGGAGGTAAGGATGGTGACTGAGCAATGGTGACTCCTGGTGCAGTGCTTGTCTGATAGTAAGAGTCCTTCTCTGGAAGGACTCTTGCATGCAGTGTCTTACGTCGTCCCATTGGGTGCTGTCTTTGATCAGCCCTAGAACATCTGCCCTACCTCCCTTATGGAGATCACCCAAAAGGGATAAGTCAGCATCCAGGTTTGGGATGTAAAAAATCTTAATTAGGGCAAAATATTCCTGGGTGTCCACCCTCAGTGATGTAGTTCTTACTGACATAGGTGGATATTTTATATTTCAAATGCCTGCAGCCAGTGAGTAAGGAATGAAGACTCAACCCCTTTCCCTGGCTCCTTAGAAGATACACGGGCTGCAGTGTCCTGCGAACTGAGTCAGCTAAAGCCTGACCTTGCATTGACCTTTAAGTTCCCAGTCCAAAGGAAATAGTTAAGTAACAGGTAAAACACATGCAAAGTATATCTGCTTACTGCATTATTTTGCCCAATACTCAAGCGCACTCAGGCATTTCACGTCAACAGAGGAATACAATTATGGTACTAAAATTAGTTGGGAGCGATGGAGTTTTCACAATCCATATATCCTTTTTTTTTTCTACCACTGACTGAAATGCAGATCACAGGAATAGTCACTGCTTGGCTCCTTTTTCTTTTTTTCTTTTCTATTTTTTTTTAAGATTAGTTATGTGGATTCCTATAGTTCCTTTCCCTGTGGAATTACACAGATCACAGAGAGAGATGGAGGGCGCGGCCGGGCTGCCCGTGCACAGGAGTGGGCCAGTCAGTCCGACAGCTGCACAGAGAGTGGTTATCATGTAAGGGGATGCTTTTAGTATCAGGGAGTAATGCATAACTGCAGCCAGCACTGCCCACACCAGCGAGTTTACAGACACTCCCATAGCAGAGGTCAAACACACAGTAACACCAAGAAGCAGTGGAGCTACCTTTCCCAGGGGGAAAGCTCTACCTCACCAAAACCCAGGCTGATCTGTGAGTCTATGCAGCCTCTAGCTGACTGTCTGTTAAAGTGCTTATGACTGCTGGTCTGGAAGTGTAATGGAAAATGCATTTTCTGTGCATTCACACACTGACAGTCTAAACTGTGGCACTGTAAGCCTTTCCCATGAGGATGCATGAGCCTTGCTTTGAAGGAGCTGGCTTTAGGGGTCACTAGTTAGCTCCTTCCCCTCAGGGAATCTGCAGTTGGGTTCCTCTGCTGAAGCTGCCACAAGAACATAGCTGCCTGTTTGAATCATAACTGTGTTACCAAAAAGGGGCAATTCTCCCCATATCAGCAAACATGAATATGTTCTCAGTGTGGCCATGTAAAGTGCAGTGAGCACACCAACTGATGTCAAAAGCAGCAAATTTGACAATTTATGGTCATCATCCAAAAGCTGCAGCAGCCTGAGAGTGGAAACGTTTTTGCCAAGGCCCTGGTCCTGCAGTCACTGGCACGCAGATTGCCATGCAGGCCAGGCCGAGCCACCCCGAGGGCATCAGCCTTGGTGGGGACATGCAGTGATGCCAGCACACATCTCGGGCTATCAAGGGGAAAACCTTCATTTCCTTTAGCAGAAAATTTATTTTTAACAGTGTTTGGGTACCTGAATATTTGCCCTAATGCCTATCTCTCTTTGTAATCCAACACATAGGGATCTGTTTGTGCCTTGAAAGCTAAAATACTAAAGACGTGCAAAGCTTCTCATCCTGCAGTGATTGGCAGGTTGCTGCTTTCCTGGGTGGGATACTCTGAAATCAGCATTACTTCATGTAGACAAAACGACCTGCCTGCTTAATATGGGTACAAAATAAGGGCCTCTGAGGGGGAAAGCTGGAGGAAAGGACTGGACTCAGTACAAAATCCTACTCCCAACTGCCAAAAGTGCAAATCTGGAAGCATTATTCGTGACTCAGAATTACTCATTATTCAGACATTCTTCACGTGTGTTGCATATATTCCTAGGGTGGAGATTTTAAAAAGGGGACAGGGAAACCTGAACATTTGCTGGGGTTCATTGGAAAGCAAAGGTTATTACAAGTATTATTTATTTATTTATTATTACACGCATTATTTATAACTCTTGAATATATGTCTTTAGCTAAAAGTTATTCATACAAACATACTAAATACATACAAAAGGTATAAAGAAAACAAGTAAAAGGGAACAGCTGAAAATGTGTAGGTCACTGCAGCTGTGTTGGAATCAGATGGATCTGTGATAGACTAATGAAAGATATGTGAATAATTCATTTCATATTTATCTACCTTGAGGTCGTGTACAACATCTCTTATCATAACATTTGAGCTCCTCATAGTCTCTGTTGTATCTTCACATTTCCCCTGTCAGAACCTATTATTTCCATTGCACAGCTGAGCAATCAAATCGCAGACAGCAACCCAGAAAGGATTTATCCTGATTTTATGCCCTTTCTAGTACCCAAGTTAGAAACTCACTCAGTCACTCTAAGGATGCCCTGCACTTGGGAGGGGAAGTTGGGCAGTCCTAAAAGGCACTTGAGATTTTATGTGAAGTTAATCACCAACCAGGGCAGCACCTCTCTTGTCCTTTTCTCCTATCTGGGTACAATTCAGCTCCCAAGGAAGACTCTTTAAGTGGCAGGAGCTGGATGAAATGAATACGAACATCAGTAATTTGCCCGTGACTGAACAAGAAATGTGAGGCACGCTATGAAAACAGTGCACCCTCCTAATTCCATGCCATTAATCCAATCACTTGTGCCATCTTTTTCTTCTGATGTAAATCTGTCCTTTCACAAAGGTCAATGATTCTATAAGTACCATCAGCTTGCCCTGACACCTTTGAATTGAAACTGATACAGAGACAGGTGAACATAACAGGCTCTTCTCCAGCTACCAAAATGCATGCTGTTGTCAATATATGTATTACAGTACAATTTAGCATCATGGTGAAAGTCTGTTACTGGCTTGCATGAAGTGTATGTCTTTTTAAAGGCAGATAAACTGTAGGCTGCTCAGATTTTATAAACATGTTTTCTTTTCCCCAGGTGAAATAAAAGCTAGCTAACAATTCAGACTCACAGACACCAATGTAAGTCCCAAATAACCCTTTAAGTAAGTTATGTTATTTCAGGTTGACATGCATGTAATCAGAAGCAGAATTTAGATTATAGAATATAGAATTTAGATCTAGATTATTTAATCCAGTCTAGTGTAAAAAAGGACAGGTCCCCTGGGAGAAATACAGGAACGTAGTCAGGGAATGCAGAGATGCGACAAGGAAAGCTAAGGCGCGTTTGGAACGCAATCTGGCAAGGGACGTTAAAAATAACAAGAAAAACTTCTTCAAATATATTAACAGCAAAAGGAAGATCAGGGAAAACGTGGGTCTGCTGGTGAATGGGATGGGCACCCTGGTTACAAATAACACAGAAAAAGCAGAGTTGCTGAATGCCTTCTTTGCTTCGGTGTTTACCAAGGGCAGCCCTTTAGAGCCCCAGGCCCTAGGGACAAGAGAAGAAGCCGAGAGAGAGGAAGACTTGCCCTGGGTAGAGGAAGATTGGGTCAGAGAGCACCTAAGGAACCTCGATACCCACAAATCCATGGGCCCTGATGGGATGCACCCCAGAGTGCTGCGGGAGCTGGCAGAGGTCATAGCTAAGCCGCTCTCCATCACCTTCGAAAGATCCTTGAGAACGGGGGAGGTGCCGGAGGACTGGAAGAAGGCCAATGTCATGCCAGTCTTCAAAAAAGGCAAGAAGGAGGACCCAGGCAATAACAGGCCAGTGAGCCTCACCTCCGTCCCTGGAAAAGTGATGAAACGGCTCGTACTGGCTGTTGTCTCTGGGCACATGGAGGACAAGAAGGTGCTCAAGAGTAGTCAGCATGGATTCACCAAGGGGAAATCTTGCCTGACTAACCTGATAGCCTTCTATGATGAAATGACCGGCTGG
>NW_010581277.1:4191-17856 GCF_000705375.1 Tinamus guttatus | reverse complement strand
TCTTTCCCCATCGACACCAAACCTAATGATGGCTAATGGCAAGCACAGAAACAGTTCTAGGAGCAGAGGTCAAGATTTGTGACTTCCTCCCAGGTACTAGGTGGCTGAAACATTCTTTCTCTTGTATTCTTTCTCTTTGCCTGACCCAGTCTTAGATCCCTCACAAGTCTACTTGATGACATCAGTATTTCAAAAGCCATCAGCTCCTTCCAATCTGGTGTTTGGATCTAGCACCTATGGTATTGTGCAAATAAGGTTGCCACTACCACTCCAACCACCATCACTCTGAAAGAATGGGTCAAAGCATCTGTCCTTGAGAGAGAGTTTTGAGGAATGTGGCTACAGTGCGGATAAAGCTTTCCTAGTCGCTGGGAAAAGTATTTTCTATTTCCTGGTGGCAGATCTGACCCCAGCAGAATCCCTTCTATAAATGCTGGGGTTTGTTGTTGTTGTTGTTGTTGTTTGTTTGTTTTTTTTGACACTTAGGCTTTCCACTGACCTGCATAGGCTGTCCAGTATGTTCTCCTGCAACCCACTGTGGGGAATGGGCACATACATGCTTGGTGTTCCTGATTTGGACTGTGCCCAGCCACAGGTCTCTCTATCCCTTGGAATACAATCTGGGTTGTACTCTGGGTTTTCCTAGATGAGACATACATACTAATATCACAGTCATTAGTATATTAACTACATTAAGGTGTGCAAACATACTAGCCAGGTAGAATAGCATAAACTGATTCCCATAAAAATGTGTCTAGAGAGCTGAGTGAGCTAAGTATCCAAGTTACCATAAAACAGTTTCACATTAAGCTTCAGTGTCATCTTATTTTCAATTCCACATATATGGATATCAGTCATTTTTTCTAAGCAAGTCAAAATGTAGTCAAGTAGAAAATATAAACATAAATGACCATATATGTCTTCATTATTATTCTTTCATCGGAAGGTTCAAACTCCAGAATAAAAAAGTCCATATAAGATAAATGGATTAAAAAAATGAACTTTCTGCTCCAGCTGAACTTTCTGCTCCAAATATTTGTGTCCTCACATACTTTCATAGTCTGGATCAAGCTGAGGATCTGCTTTTTCAAAATACTTCAGCTCTTGACTATATCTAACTATGTGACTATTTTTATTGACTCCTAAGGAGCTACTCACAGCTATATATTTGTATATACATGTGTATATGTATAAATATATATATACACATACACTCATAAATTGTTTACACAATATGCTTATATACACATACATTTAAATATATACCTCTACATATATACAATAATATACTTTAATGTTTTGCTGAATTTGAGGCTTAAAAAAAAAGGAAATTTATACTGCATTTCAAAAGGAGAAGTAATACCAGTCCATTAAAGAAGATAGGGACCCAAACATTTTAAACTAATGACAAAGACTCATGATCAGTGTTTCTTGTAGAGCACAATAATCTTTTCCTGGAAAGACTGAATAAACACATCTCCTTAATTTGTCTAGTTGTTCTGACTTTTACCAAGCCATAACCAGACAGAGATACTATTATCTGTTCTTCCAGATTTCTCCTGTTGAAATCACTTCTGCCATAGTGTCAGTAGGAAGTGAATCAGTTAATGATGGTTTGAGAAGAATGGGAAAGCTGGCATTTTTTTTTTCTTTTTCATGCTAATGATTGAAAAGTGCAGATTGGTTTATAAGAGGGCTATATATGACTGTCTTTCTTAAATCCAAAGTATTGAAGGAGTAGACTGTGGCCAGAGCACAATATAAGCTTTGCCCTTTGCACAGGTCTCTCTCTCAACCTTTCCCTGTTACCTCCATATCAAAGGGTTAATTTTGCTTATCTCTTTCCCACAGGGTCCATATACAATTTAGGTGGTCCTACAGAGCTTGAGTCACCTACTAGCTGACTTGTGCAAAGGCCAGGGTCTGCCTCTCAAACTGGAATACTGGCCTTTGATTCAAGCCCCTTGCCAAAGAAATAGAAATGGTTGTCTTTAGAGCTGCTTAGTGTAGTGTTTAAAAAAAAAATACCACATCAGTTCACTTCAGGGAAGTGAGCAGAGGCTTGCTTGGGTGATCCAGGGTCCTTTTAATGATATAGTCCCCCACGTCTTTCACAAACAAACATAACTTCAATAGTAAACAGTTGCAACTTGCAAAGGAACGAACTCCTATCAGTAATTAGCACTTCTATTACAGTGGCCAAGTCCATCCCGGCACTGCCGCTTGTGCTGGTGCACAAGCCGTGGCTGGCTCCCAGTGGGGCCACTCCTGGGGATTTTTTTTATTATTTGCTGTCATGGCGCGACCCTTCGTTGCGCTCCGCTTGAGGTTTCCCGAAGGGGCTAATGGTCGATGCCCAAATTGGCCACAAGCAAAACACGGATTTTTAATCGACATTGCCGCAAATGCTTCTGCCATCAGTGAATATTCATACTGTTTGGTACCAACATTTATACATGCTTTTAACGTGTCGTCATTGGTGGGATCTTTCAGAGGCCATAAGACCTTCTGACAGTCAGAATTGGCATTTTCAATTGCCAATTGTTGAAGAATGTATTTTCGGGCTAGTTCATTGTGAATTTGCTTTTCCAGAGCATCATTAAGCCTATCTAAAAACTTCATATATGGTTCATTTTCATCTTGTCTGATATTTACAAAAGGCTGTCGTTGTTTACCAGCCTCTGGAACGACCTTAAGGGCGTGGAGAGCAAGTGCCTTAACTTGCTGCAGGCCCTCAGAGGGAATTCCTGCCTGTGCTGTTGTAGCACTGTGGTCACCCTCCCCCATTAGTATGTCCACAGTAACAGCCCATAAAGAACTTCTTTTCAGCAGCCGCTGCTTTTCCTCCTCCTGTGCCCAAGCAAGCTGCCTCATTATCGACTCCCACATCATATATTGCATATCAGTCATAATGAGGCGAAACAAAGTTTTAAAATCATGAGGAATAAATACAGATGTGTCGCAAAGTGATTGTATAAGATGGGTGGTATATAGAGCGACAAGGCCATGATCTGTCACTGTGCGCTGTACGTCCTTAATAAGATTATACGACAAACCTTCCCAGCGTGGATTCTGGTCCGGCGCATAGATAATGGGGAAGGTTTTCAGCATGCCCACATTCCCCCGCCTGTTGTGCTCCTCGTTTCACTGAGGCCCATTTATCATGCGGATTCGGGGAGTATAAATCTGGCTCCTTTCCAGGGTCAATAGGATCCGGGTCAAAGGGATTATCATCCGAATTATCAGGTGGCAGTACCGCGCAGGCTTTTGCAGCGGGTTCCCTTTCTGACCCTCATCAACACGTGATTGGGGCAATGAAGGCGCGGAGGGGGTGTCAGAGGACCCCACCCCATCATTCAGGTTCGACTGCGACCCACTGTGAGATTTTAACATTTCAAATACAACTCGCCATTGTGGCAACAGGCCAGCAGCAGCCTTATCACCGTGCGTGGCACTATCCCACAGTCGGACCCCAATTTGGTCCCACCTTTCCAGATTAAAAACATTCCTACTATTCACTGAAGGATCGTTTTTATTTGTACTGGCACAACTGTTTGAGGGGCTTTGCTGTGAACCAGACCAAGAAACTGATCCATCTGGAAATAATCCAGCAGATTTGGGGCGTATTTATTTTGTGTGTATTTTTTTTCCTTCCTCTCTTCAAGACAAATCAGTTTCTCTGTCTAGCTTGCAGCAGGAGTAGGAGAATTCCCTGGGAGTTGGAGCAGGGAGGTGACAGTCATTCTTGACGAGTTGCTGTTGGGTACTTCAGAAACACAAGGCCACAGCCTGGGAACTTATTTTTGAGCACTGCTCCTTCTAAACCATTGCAGATTGTACATGGAAAAGTAGTCAATCCCGGAGTTCAGCTGGGCGGTGCAACTGAAGAGACAGCTAGTCTTCGGGCCCTGCATAGGGCACTATTTGTTGCAACTTGTGAAGGAACGGACTTCAGTATATTGAATCAAGGACCAAAGTTCCAAGTCAAACACTAAAGTCCCTTTATTAAACATAAGATAAAACTTATATACTGTACTGTTCTGGATGTAATACCTTATTTGTCTAAAGGAATGCGAAGCACCGTTCCTGAATAAACCAGTAATCTAAAGGCTTATACTAAAACTATCCAACCAGCTTCTTGGTCACGTAACAGCCGGACAGTTGGTTTTACTCCTTGTCTGCTGATAGAACACCTGCACTGCCGTCCTTGAAGCTGGTTATCTACTAACAAGACATGCCACACTACTATTCTCAAAACGGGCCTCCACAGTAAACAGTAATCAATAAATACCTCCTCTGACTAGAGACTTCTGCCATATTATGTTTAGTTATCTGTCCCCACTGCCTGAAGGAGCGAGGCCTTTCGTTTTGTACTTTCTCTTATGATTGGTGACAGCTTTCCAATGAATTGATTGTCAGAGCCTTTCCTACCAATCTAGAAATTGGATCTCCACCATTGGAAGCTATGATGATGCAGTTTCAACCTTTGTCTATTATTACTGAGTAATACTAGATTAGATAATAATAGTAAGAAGGTGATAATAGCAAGTCTGGTAATAATAGTAACAATCATAGAATCATAGAATGCTTAAGGTTGGAAGGGACCTCTAGAGGTCATCTAGTCCAACCCCCCTGCACACGCAGGGTCACCTAGAACACGTGGCACAGGACTGCATCCAAGCGGGTTTTGAAGATCTCCAGAGAAGGAGACTCCACAGTCTCTCTGGGCAGTCTGTTCCAGTGCTCTGGCACCCTCACGGTTGAGGAATTTTTCCTTAAGTTCCTGTGGAACTTTTGATGCTTCAGTTTGTGGCCATTACCTCTAGTTCTGTTGGTGGCCACCAGTGAAAAGAGGCCAGCACCATCCTCCTCACTGCCTCCCTTAGAAGCAATAATAACAAATAAACCCAATAAACAATGAGGTAGCAGCTCTGAAATAATATTATTGCAGTTCACTGAAAATTAGGGTTTACTTGATTTCAGCATGTCTGAAATCAGAAGTGATAGTACGAGAGTTAGTTAGTCATGTATCAAAAATATAGTAGTAAAAGAGTAGAAAAAAATGTGAAGCACTTGAAACTTGTTTTTCAACAGAATATTTTGTAGTAGGTCAGTGCTTGAATGATACCTTGTAGTACAGCATGTTCCAAGAATGGTGGCATAGTAACATTGTCGTATGGCATGGGCAGTAAGGCCAAAACCACAAACGAACAGAGATAGATCCACTTTGTCAATGTGACGAACCGCAAGGTGAAGCACAAGAGTTATGACAATTCTGAACAAAAATGGGAGGCTATTTCAAGGCACAACTGGGAAGATTCATGCATCTCTACTCTGAACATCAGCAAACATAAACACTGGGCTAAATCCTAATTATGACGGTATGTTTCCCCATCACATGTATGTTATTTATTTCTTTTAATGACTGTTTGAGGTGGATGGGGAAAAACTTGATTAGATTAGATAGACTGGTTAGATTAGAGATATCACAAAGTCCTCCTCAGTTATGGGAGATGGCAAGCAGACAAAATCAATCATTCTTGATTTACGGGTAGATCTATATTGCACTCAGGATGTGGAGGCTGCAAACATATGTATGGAACCAAACATAAATGAATCTGGTTAGCCTTGAAGATATGCTGACACAGACTTTAGCTTAGGCTATGCAAATCTATCTGGGACCTTCTGTGCTTACCTGAGTGGCTTATATCAAGTTAACGATGCAATCATTTCACTGTTATTGGTTCAAGTAACACAGACTCTGTCAGCCAACCAGGGCATGACAGGTTATGGCTAGGGAACACTGCACCCCAGTGATCCTCAGCTACCATAAAAAATTGGTTGGGAAATGGCAGGTCTTAGAGCAACGCAAAATTACATTGCATAATGAAGTTCTCCAACAATCTCAGAGACCATGGGAGGTTGAAAGCTTCATAAACTTATTGTTACTCTTGACCCCTCTTCTCAACTCATGCAAGCAAAGTCCAAAATTCAGGCAAATTTATCAAAGCCTTCTGCTCAGTGCCACTGTGAAGATACAATATCAAATGGGAATTAAAGGCTACAGGACATTAGATGAAATGTGGTCACTTAATTCTGATACCAGTTTTTCAGAACTTGCATAGATGTGTCATTTTTCTTCTGCCTTTTCCTGTTCAAAGTTGAAAATTAACAAAGAATGCAAAGTATTTGAAAACAGCAGCACAAGGTTAGTCTGGAAGGTTTGATTCTCCCAAAGACTGAGCTATAAACACATAACATGCAATCATACAATACATTTTAGGGAGACTGAATGCAGATATGGAAGTATCAGAAACATGGAAGTATCAAAAAAGCTTTGCTTTTTCCTACTTTTTGCTTGTCACTTATTCTGTTGCCTCTGCCTCTCCTCTTTCTTACACTTCCACAGGTTGCTTTCCACCTACATCATTTTTTTAAACTACAGTATATATTTGCTGAAGCCTGGACAGCCCTAGTACACTTGGATATTGTAAACATAGCATTTCACAACACTCTCCTACTTGGACATAGAAAACATGATATTATTTCCTGAAAAGTCAGTTTCACTAAACTAAACCTGGTGGAGTAGAAAGAACCTTTGGTTTACATTTTAAAATGTAGGTCATGATGAAGGTTTTCTTCTGCATTTGTTATTGGTGGAAATTGCCTTCCTTGCAAAAGATGGCTTTTGTCCTACTGCTGGGTAAAAAGAGAGAAACCAGAAGTTTAATAGACAACACATTACTATTCTATAGGGAATTTGGCTTCTGTGCACATCTACAAGGCAGCTGTGAACCATGCATATATTAATAGGTTGTAAAAGATTTATCATGTTTTTAACTGATGTGGTATTCTCAGCAATGATTTTGCAGAGACATTTGTTCAAGGTTGCCATGCTTTAGTTTGCTGGTACTTGATATAAACATTTTCTTTCTAGTCTCCTGAGTTTCATTTTGTTTTTTTTTTTTTTTTGTGTTTGCTCAAAGTCATGTCAGCCAAAACCTGCTGGATTTGTCTGATGTGAAGCTGAACTGGTGAGAAACCTCTGAGCTTTGCAGAGTTACAAGCTGGAAGAAAAGCGGGGCTAAGCGCTGTTTGCAGTTGAGTGCGTGCTGGTGCTCACTGGAGAGCTGGCCAGGTGCCCGCTCATTCAGACACCCTGTGTCGTTATTGCACCGTGCAGGTTCTTGTTCATTCAGGCTCCAAGAGCTTTTATTTCCTTGAGCAGCACAGAGAGCACATAACAATACAATTTTTTATAAACTCTTGTTGCAGATAATCTTCATTTCCTTTTGTGTGCTTTTCTTTCTTTTCCTCATGTTTTGCACATACATAAAAACACTGCTTGTCAAGGCCAAGCCTATTGCTAAGAGCTGACTTTTTGTTCCATATAAAATGAACATTGATGTTGGAACATTTGCCTGATTAGTAGGAACAATGACAAATACAGAATCAATTGCATCAGTTGCAATCTAGATGCAACTAGATTGTTGCATCTAGTCAGCAGTCATGTTGTACTAGCATAAGCAGTCTAGGTTTAGAGATCTAAGCTCTAGGGAGTCCCCAGCATGTAAAAAGATAACATAAACTGGAGTATGTTCCAGGACATTTATGTGGCTTTTTTTTTTTTCTTTTCAAAATTACTTATCCCAGGAAAGGTTCCCTCTCAAATACTAAGCTTTTAAATCAACAAATTAAATGCCTGAGAATGGGAAAACAAATCAGAATGGTGTGAACATGAAATAAGAGGCATGGGTCCACATAAAGCACAGCCCATACTGAGGATCATTGCTGAAGAAGAAAAGCACTTAATCGCACTGTGCTTACCTGAAGCTGGAAGTTTTCTGAACATCCAAGGAAGCCTGTGCACAGCTCATCTTTCCTCCTTTGCCCCATCCACTGTCTCCAAGATACTTCACTCGGTCACTGTATCCTTGTGGGCTTTGCTTCTGCTCACAGTGGGCATCCCATGTGTAAAAGGTGAAATCTGCATCTGAGCAAAGACTTCACATTACAGGACACTTCTTATTCTTGCAATATAATGACACATTGTATTTATTGCTAGCATGGTCTATATAACAAGTTTTAAGGATTGTTATGTGTTTTTGTGACTTCTGAACAGCAATTTCATCATGGACTTCATGATATCTCTGGATGAGGAGCAACTTTTCTGGATGCTGAAGCAACAATCACCCACTGAAGTCATGTAATCCCTGATATTGCTTTAACTGAGGCAAGATCAAGCTCTAGGCACAAGACACACTTCCTAAGAATGTCTATGCAATTTCAGAACCACAATCTATCCCTTTCCAAATTATTCCCAAAGCATTTCATGTATTTGCATTTTGATTAGAAGACAGCAATTATTCAGGAGTGCAGCATCAATACAGTACCCAGTAGTTTAAAACACCAAAGAAAATCAAATGCATGTCCAGGCAAAATTTCTGGCAGTATTCAGCTGCCAGGCCATCTGCTCCCAGATTTTGCCGAAGGACTCAAATGAAGATCCACAGGCCAAACTGATCAAAACATTACGGCAATACTCATGATAATTCTTCACAACTGAGTGGGAAGTATCACTTCAAGGTGAAATACTCTCCTGATATTTTTTGAAAATCCACAAATTCTAATTTGTCTTAGAGTAGAAGCTCTCTCTCTCTCTCTCTCTCTTTCTTCTTCTATTCTATTCAAGGAGGAGCAGTCAGGACCTTTAGAGCTATTCTCATCCTATAGACATCAGGCTGAGGACTGAGAGGATCTCACATTGGTGGACCATCTCCAGAGTTTCCCATCCTATTCCCTCCTGTATTTCCAGACAAGTACAGAAAACCCTGACCACTCTAGATCTCCAAAGCTAATCACTAATTGTAATAATGACTATAAAATTTGGAAATGTGGTAGCGCTTGGTGTATGCTCAGGCCTTTGTAAACATATAACAACACACAGATCTTGCCCCAAGGCACCCATAATAAAGATAAATAACATAAGAGAAGACAGAGTAAGGGAAAACTATGCCTCATTAAGGGAAGGGTGGTAAGGGGCAGTTTTTTAAACTGGTCGTTTACTGGTAATCTCTGAAGGAACACATGAACACAGGTGACCCAAGAAGGGATTGGAAAGACAGAGAAGATGGTGGCCTTTCAGATTAGCATCTTTTCCTCCTTTCTTAAAATACTTATCCCGGTACTTAGAAGGGATGCCTCGGTTTCTGATGTAATCTATGAAAGAAGATAGGTTGTTCGGACTTGGGGAGTTTATGAGTTAGTTACTCAGAAATAATCTCTATCAAAGACTATGTGAATAACTTCACAATGAAAACAAACTGGGCCTTATATTTGAAACAGGAAAAACTTGGAAAACAGAAAGGAAAGAAAAATGTTTCTGTTGCCTTATTGCCAATGTACTCCTGGGGGGACAATTAATGAAGGTAAACAAGGAGCCCCAACATTGTACATCTTGCAACTTTTGAGTCCATTGTGCTGAAAGCATCTTGGCAGTGAGAAACAACTGTGAGATGAGTACTTCCTTTACTTGGAAGAAAGTACAGATAAGAACAGTACCAAGGCATGCGCTGGAGGAAGAAGAGTTTGTACCCTTTTGTGGTGTATCTATTCTTGGAGTTCTGCCTGCAGATGGAATCTCTGCAGCACTATCAATAAAGGTTTCTAGTGTTCAGCCTACAACTATTCTCAAGAACCAATCTGTGCTTCCCAAAATGTGAGCCCAGTTCTGTTTCTTTGGAAATCTAAGAAATTACTAATAATCTTCTATATTTATCATTCTGATCTTCATTATAGTTTCTTTGCCAAAAAAAATACAGACTCACAGAGTCATAGAGTTAACACTGGATGATAAATCTTTGTGTAGAATCATTTAACACATTGCTTCTATGCAGTTTTGGCCCCACCCAGTTTAAACAACATATGTGTGATCAAGATTTTTGGGAGACATAATAAGAAAATCTCTGGCAACAAAGATGAGATTGCTTTAGCAAGGTTTTCTGCGAGCAAAAAGACTTAGCTGGGAGAAAGTAGGTAAGTGAGAGATCTTGAAAAGTGAGGCTTTTTAAATTTTGTTTGTTTGTTTTTTGAAGATCATCAGAAAAATGGGTAATTACAATTTGGAAAATAAAGGGGTCTTTTAAAGCTCATGTAGGGAGACTTTTTAACCCAGTCTTTTTGTGGAAATGATTAAAAGAATGAAAGGTGAAGTCCATATTCCTCGATGAAAGCATATTATCTGCATAATTCAAATATTTCTTTTCAGAACAAGCTGATAGAAACTATGAAAACTGAAATGATGTATTTTAAAGACTCATAATCAAACTTCCTCATGCAGGCATATACATTTCACTGTAAATTCTTGAAAGACTAGTGGGTTTAACTATGTGTAAGAAAAGAGTCTGGCAAGTAGAGTATTTCAGTACACATGCCAGGTGAAGGAAGGAAGCCCAAAATAAAGAAAAGAAAGAAGAAAAACAGTGCATTTCAGACCTTGAGAAGTGAGTCAGATGATGATTGAATTTCAAGCACTGCCTAATATATTGGGCATGATCACTGATGGGAGCTCTGGTGGCTTTTCCAAAGCAATTAATAAGTGATATTGGAAAATAGAAGACGACAGGAATCTCACCACACAAAAGCACTGGAGCAATCTGTGTTTCCATTGCTTTGGAGAACTGCACCATCATTCAAGGGAAGCAAAAGTGCATGGATTTCAAAGCAAGATTAGGCCTGCCAACTTACCTATACAATCAACAATGAGGTATAAAGACACTTGACAAAAGATTCTTCTGGTGGCCAGAATATTCTAATGAGACAATCAGAACTTCATAGTAATAGTGAAAACATGACAAAGCCAACTTTATGGGATACTAAGTCTTGGCAAAAATCTTGCATTCATTTTGCAGAAAGGAATAAGCAAATATACCTAGCTGCAGTTAATGCTTATTCCAGACAGACAAAAGTGGTACATACAACAACAGTTTTGGCAGTTAAGACAACAAAAATATGCATATTGTTTATGATTTTGTCTAAGAAAATCATATGGGACTGTGACAATCATTTCGGACTGTTTTTTTTTTTTTTTTTTTTTCCTCTAGGGAATATAAGGCTTTCCCCACAGATCCCTATCAGCTTAGCTTACTACCTACTATCACATATTAGCTAAATTCCTACAAAGATATTAGCAGTGATATATAGGTAGAACCATTAAAATATTGCAAAATTTCTTTAGTTGAAAGATCAATGTCATAGATGCTAGACAGAAAATATAATCATCAGAGTTATTTTTAAATGACAGTATTGCTTTAATTTTATATGATAAGAGAGAATAAAACTGAAGAACCATATTAAAAACAAACTCACAGACTAAGAAATTCACAAAATAAGCTTCTCAGGTATAAGAAAAAATAATACTTCATGGTCTTGCTATTATAAGATAAGGAGTGTCTTTTCTTGTTTGCATCTTTCACAGAGGCAATTTATGGTGCAATTCTGGACTTGAAACCGCTGGCTAGAAATATTGACATAAAGAACATCATCCAGGAGTAAACTCTATGTTTGAGGTGAAAATAGTTTAAGGAACATATGAATATTTAGGACTAAACAAAACACACAGTCATGGCCTAGTATGCACATCCCCTAATAAATCAGAACCTTCAACATTCATCACAACCCAATTAAATAGTCACATCCTTCATGGAGGCTGCAGCACAGAACACGGATTTGGAATATTGGCCTGTGAGAGCAAAGAATTCTCATTTCAGGAATTTGCTACTGAACTCCTTACTGGATGTGATCAATCTGAACCCACACTGACAGCATTTAGATTAAACTGCAACTTGTTCCAGGAAATGTTCCATTTTAGGAAGAATGTCTGTGAATAAATTATATCAAATTAAAGACTATAGGATGCAATTCCTATAGTTCATGCATGACTATAAACATTACTTAAAAATTAAGGTTATAAGTATGTAATAAATACTTGAAAGCAGTTTGGAAACATAAAAACTGAGATAAATTATTTCCAAGCATCCTACGATTTGAATTTTATCCACACAAAAATATTGTTATTGCAATTAAATGTAAATCATTTTGTAATTGTTACAATTAAAGATTAGCTGAATCTACAACCCTTGCTGAGATACTTCATATTCTTTCCATTAATTTTCTTCTGAAAGAAACAACCAGAACTCATTTATCATTGGACAAATCCAGGACTGCATGCTAGAGCCTGAGTGAAAGGTGGCTGGTGATGTGCTAAGGAAACACATGAACCTCAATCCTCCACAGCCACCAGGCAGGTCTGCAGACACTCCTGCAAAGAGGAGCACCTTACTTGGCCTTTCTTTGCTTCCCTCCTGAAGGATCCGGACTCAGCACTTCATGGAAGCCCATTAATCAACCCTGTGTAGCTGCATCTTTGCTGCAGAAGCCCCTTCCTTGTGGCTTTGACTTCCTGAACTCACCCTTTGTTTTTCACTTCAGATTACACTGAGACTCTTTATAAGGCAGGGCGGAATTTAGCCATTATTAGAAAGAGATGCTCTTTTGATTCAGTATTGCTCCAGCAAGTGACTAAAAACAGACATTTAAATGTGCAACAGATGAATGAATGTGTCTTGGGATAAATATCTTATGAACTGGAAATCATCATCCTGTCCTTTCCAAACAACATTTCTATCTGCTTATGTGGTGAACTCCTGTGGTTTGTGGGCAGCTGTTTTGGTAGGAGTTACAAAAAGCTCACAGATAAAGTTAGCATTTAATCTTCATTCCCTCACAGCCTTTATACAGATGTTTCTTCTTGCCTATCACATATATATATATGATCAATATACATGCAGTATTTAAGATCAAATGTCTATGTAAAGATGGCAGGATAATGAAGATTATGTTCTGAAAGCAATTGACACCTTAGAAACATTAAATGGAGGTATGGTCTCAGTCCCTCTGATACCACGGGGAGGGCAAAGTGGGAGGGCAGTGGGAGGGCTTTCATTTTTTACATTAATGTTTTCTGGAATCTAATGTATACATTAATTTATTTTTAATAATGTTACTGATTAGGATTTTTTCCCCTAAGATTTTCTCGCTAAAGTAGCAGCTGTCCATATGCCTTTCAGATGCTATTTGGCCTGTCTTATTTTGTCAAAAAAATGACTGATTTGTACAGACAAACTGCTTAAAATAGGATTTTCAAAGGCTTTTAGGAACTTACAGTTCAAAGCAGGATATAATGACATTTTCAAAAGCTCCAAAACCAGTTTAGCGTCTAACTCCTGTTAGCTTTAATGGGTACCAGATACTGAACCTTTTTAGGTATCTGATACCTTTTTAGGTATCTGCCATTCCCTTGACTATCTATCTATCTGACTCATTCTGTAGAGATACTAGTGTTGGCCAGAATGCAACATGGGACTGTAAGGGATTCTCATGAGTCCTCAGATACAGTTCTCTGCCCTAGCAGCGATGTCATCATGCATTGTTGTATTCAGTTTGTTATTGCCAGCAAAATATTTTAGGCTCCCCAGTGGAAAGAGGAAAGAGCAGCAAAGAGGGTATAAAGGGTAATTATTGTATTTTCTTAACACTAAGCTTATACTCCTGTTAATCTAAGGATCCTCCTCCCCCTCCTACTCCTGAATTTGGTGTCTGTGTTCC
>NW_010581274.1:673722-691423 GCF_000705375.1 Tinamus guttatus | reverse complement strand
AAGATGGAGGTTGCACAATTCCCATGGTCTTCTGTTGGGCTCATTTCTGTATGCACATGTCCTTCTTGCACTGGGAAGCACAAAGCTGCACACGGTACCTCAGATCTGTCTTATAAGTACTAAATAAAGGGGAATAATCACTCTGCTTGACTTGTTTGCTACCCTTGTCCTAAAACAACACGGGGCGTGGTTAGCAATCATCAGCAGAAGGGGAATCTCATTCTTTGATCAGAAGGTTAGTGGTATGTCAAGGCAACAAAAGTCAAACAGATCCCAATGGCTGATTTTGGTAGGAGAGTTTTGTTGTAAGGACTCGATCCCAGTCAGTGGGAAGTTTTATGAGAAGAGAAATATCACTGAAAATTGGTTCACTTAACAACAACTCCGTAGAAGCGATGGAGGAATGGAAAGGCTTAGGTAGCAGAATATGGAAAAACTGCAATACTGGAAGTACTTAGAACTGAAGCTTTTTAGCAATTCCACATCAGCTTTTCATTTACATGCGGGACAACTATATATAGATATAAATATGACACTACATGCTTGAAATAGGGCATTTTGTATCTTAAATCAAAGAGAAAAGAGCAAAACAAGGACTCCTGTTTAGTTTGGGTCTGGAAATCATTAGCACATTACTATCTTGAAAAAAACAAGCAAACAAACAAAAAGAACAAACCTTAAAAATTTGAGAATGTAGTACAAAATGCCTATATTATTAAAACATGTAAAATGAGCAGTTACTAATGTAAAAATGCTATAACATTTGTGATGGATATCAAAGCTGGTGGAAGAGTAAACTGCTCTGGAGACTTTGTGTGGGTTTAAAGACCCAGTGAAGCATCGTGGACATCCCCAGTCCAGCCACCTGAACATTGGCATTGCTGTCCGCACACGGACTACCCTTTCATGGTGCTTTGTAAAGGTGGATGCAACACTTGGCCCTGTGGAGATTTCAGGCAATCCACCCATCTGTGGTGCAGCCTGGGGAGAGAGACATGGCTTAAATGGGACTTCAGGCTAAATTATGCCAGAAACCTCTGTGCAGGAGCCTAGGATTATATGTAGGTTGTATAATTTGGGTTTGCAGTCATCCTTGGTTTTTGAGTTGTTTTCTGTGCCTATTTCAGACGCAGCATGGTTGTCACTTTCTAAAATAAATTCTGCACGGAGGAAAAAGAATAAATCTGATGATTATCGATCATGCTTCAGACAGAGTAAGCCACGCTGGCTGAACTGCCTTAAGGTATCTAGTTTGGGGCCACTTCTCCCAAAAGGTGTTGGCATGGTACATACAAAGCATAGAATTAAATCACTACAGAAGAAGGTTATATCACAGTTTACATTGTTAATAAATACACAGTCATATTTTTAGGATTTTTTCTCTCTTTACAGATGTGGTCATAAAATGGATTTTTAAACAATGCTCTGAAAAAAATGGGATTGCGGATCACTTTTTAATAAAATTCAAACAATGAATCCTCAGGGTTTAAAATCCCATATAAATATCATATGTCACATCACACTGACAAAAAAATCTATTTTATTATGCAGTAAAAAAAAAATGCAAATATTACTGCAATGGTAGTTCCATAAAAGCTTGGAAGATATTTTTTTCAGTTTTGCATACAAGGAAAAGTTTTATTGCTTTAGGTAGGAGTGACTAGCCAATATTTAGAGCCTTTTTGGCATTAAGAAGAGAAATGGAGAATAATCCAACAGTGGCAATCCATATAATTTAAAAGAATGTGCGCAACATTTTACATGAGGCATTGTAAACGAGGCAGCTTTTTTTGTCTGCCTGGCCCTCCTGGAATTTTGCTTCCTCAAAAAATCCCTTGTGTGTCTTGCTCCCATAGACATGCCCTTGGCATCCCTTTCTTTCTACTCCTTTCAGGTAATATATGCATCTCTAATAAGTCTCCCAAATCCCAAGGGACCTCCTCTACATTTTCCATCTCCAGTTGCAACCCGTTTAGTTAGTTAGTTAGTTAGTTAGTTACCACTCCCTGGGGAGAGGCCTTGCTTGCTCCTTCCATTTAGTCCGTTGAAAAGGTGATTTTTATCCCATTTTGACTTTGCTTGTCTATAAATTAGTAAGGGCATTTATTATCAGCACCCAAGGTACTAAAATCCTGATTTTAAAAGAGCATTCTATATTTTTCATACAAAATATACACAGCGAATGCATAACCGTATAACCAGAAACATACGAAGTAGAAATTGTGAGTTAACCTTTGAAATAATTCATTAAGAAAAGTTATTATTCTTCATCCATTGCAATTTTGAAATCTGATTCAGCAAATCATGTATTATTTAATAGGCAGTCAACGAAGTATTAGCCTGTATTTCAAGGTAATCTTGTGTTTAAGCACTGTGCTTTATGGTAAGATGTCTAGCATGTCTTTCTAAGTATGCAATCTAGATCAAGAAGTTACTGAGGTCAATCTAGAAATTACTGAGTGCAGCTTTCTGGCTAGTGTTGCAAATATTAGGCCAGTAATCCTAACACCTCCTTTGCATTTAAAATCTATGGATATATTGGTAGTGACACGTGAACAAATTATTGGGAAATAACAGTGCTAATTTCTTTGTGTGCATCCTTTTAGCTCTAGTTAAAAATTGAAATAATCATCTACCCTTCTTCAACTGAGAAGAACACTACATATAACTATGTTGCATTTGTAGCAGAGGAGGAATTTGCATAGGGCCAGTTGCCTCACAGTAGCTGACACTTAGTAATTCATTACCCTATAGTAACCTCTTAGGCTTATGACTTTCAACTGATATTTTGTTAATTTTAGTCATTTGTTCCTTGCATTGAACAGACTTTTTTTTTTTTGAAGTCACTGGGAGAGGCAAACAGAAAATGATAATCTCTTGAGGCTTTGACTGTTGGAAGATTTGTGAGTTTGTTGTTAATGATTCAGTTTATGATGAAAACTGCAGCAAAACTGACCTCTATGTACTCTGCATATAACTTCTGTAAAACTCAGGTCCACCAGTGCCATCATGCCTCTGTATTTATCTGCATTTCTCTATATTTATCTGCATTTCATTTTGGTCCAGCATTTTTAATGTCTGTCTGCACCCTGAAAGTGTGGTGCACAAAATTAGTCATGACCACAGTAAGTTCTAGCTTTGTAACCTTTGAAATAAAACTTTGTGCTACTGAATATAACTACTTGGAATAAAGCCTTCCAGGCAGAACATACTTTGGTGATGCTATTGTGCCAAAGCAATGATTATTTTATAGATGACCAAAGTAGCACTCAGGTATACCTAAGAATTTTCCAATTAAATAGAAAATTGACACCTTTCCCACGCACCCGAATCCTACTATAATGTCAAGATAGTATTGCTGTAAATAAACCTTTTGGCAAACAATTTTGTATTAATATTACTTTATGCTTACATCAAGGTAATGAATTAAGGATAGCTTTATTAGTTTGTATCAGTCTCTAGGTTTTATTTCTTGCTTTATATTTAAAGCTTCGCTTTTATGGAGAGTGAAACATGTATATAAACAAAAATCACAGCTAGGCTTCCATTTATTCAGGAAGAATAAATGACCACTTGCCAGTGAAGTTCATGATATTGAATAGTAAACATTTGCTATAATTCATATTTCTAACAAAATAATTCACAGAAAGAACCCACAGGGAAGAAAAGCGAAATTGTGTGCCAAAGTGGAAGCTAGAAAGATAGCTTTTGTGCCCTTTTGGCAGGGGAGAACAGGAAGCAAACACACAAGAGTTCGTATAAATGGATCGGCCTCTGGTAGGCCAGGAAAGGGACTGCCCAACAGGCGTTTGCAGGGACTTAATGACCTAGCATTGTTGGGAGGCTACTCTGTAATCACCTTGGAAAGGCGATGGCGACTGGGAAAAGTTCCTGAAGATTGGGAGAAAGTGAATTTCGCTCCTGTCTGCAAGAAGGGAAAGAAAGGAGGAGGTAGGGGACAGTAGGCAGGTCAACCTGGTCAGTCCCACTGCAATGCCTGGGAAAGTCATGGGGCAAATAATCCTGGAAACCATTTCCAAGAACAGGACAGTGATCGGGAGAATCCAGAGGGGATTTTTGAAAGGAAACTATGCTTAACCAACATAATAGCCTTCCATAATGAAATGACTGGCTTGATGGATGAGGGGAGAGTAGTTGATGTTGTTTATCTTCTCCTTAGCAAGGCTTTTGACACAGTTTGCCTTGCCATCCTCCTAGGCAAGCTGAGGCAGGATTGGCTGGATGAGGGGGCAGTGAGGTGCACCGAACATAGCTGAACTGCTGAGCTTGAGGCATTGTGACAAGGCCCCTTCCCACCTCAACTGTTCTGCAGTTCAGTGACTCTGTGACATCCTGTGGTATCTGAAAGCAGCCAATCTCCATTGCCAAACGAACGCAATAGCACAGTTTTACTGAATAGTAAAACCAATGTCCTGGAGAAATAAATCAAAACACTTAACAGAAGGAATTAATGAGTAGTAGAGTAGATGAAGGCATAAAAGGTGCTTGAAAAAAATAAAGCCTGGGAGACAATGTAAGCCTAAAAAAGGACTCCGCAGCTATGTTGAAAATACTATATTGCCTGTATATCCAGTCATAGAGTTTATAAAGGGTTTTAGTGAATATAATTTTGCTAAAAGACAGATGTACGTAAAATAGGCTTAAACATATTCTCCTGTTTAAAGATTCTGATATGTTGAACAATTACAAGGATACCACTGTCATGTTCCTAATTCTGTGAAATGCAAGTCTTTTTACATATTTGTGATGGTATGCCTGTTTAGAAGTCCAACATAAGAGAAGAAACTGTAATAAAACAAAGAAAAAATCCTACAGGAGTGAATAAATGTGGCATGTGAATCCCACAACAAAGGTGATCAGAAATACAAAATGCAGAACGTGCTTTTAGGATTTAATTCAGTGTTTGTCGAGATAGTAATTATTTTGAGGTAATTGTAAATGTTAAGTCAAAACATGTTCAAATATGAGCTGATAACTTCACATTGAGTTAATGTTCAGTATATTAAGCATCAATATTTACACTCCTCACCCTGCAGGTCTATACAAAAACAACTGAAGAATCTTATTTTGAAAATAATTTTATGAACTGGAGTTTAATTGGATGGAATTGATATTGCCATGTTTCATGCAATTATAAGGGAAAAATTATCAGAGGCAATGAAGCATGTAGATTGATTAAAAATAAAATACAACATAGGGAGGGGCTATAGATGAATACAAATGTGTTAATACAAAAGTAAACATATTCAATTAAAAAAAAAGTAGTGGTGGGCAACTCCTATACAGTTCATCTTAAAGAACTGTGTAGGGATAAATATATATATGAAAATGCAAGAACAGTTACTTGTGTGGAGGAGGTGAATACAGTAGAAGATAAATTAGTGCTAGAAATCCATGAGTTTTAACTGCTGACTAAGAGAGTAACGATTCTAGCACGTAAACAGGAAACATTTCACGCAAATTGAGGGCCAGACTTTGATGGCCTCCTCAGCGCACATATCAGAGGACTTTGCTTTGTATTTTGCACATGGCCACCCAGCAGTCAACAACTAAAACAGCCTTTCCCAGCACCGTCATGTGATGGAGTCAGGAGAGAGGAGCATGACAGACTGTCCTGTTTTCTTAAAGAACAGAGCTGCCATTTTCTTTTCCTAGCTGTGAAGATGCTTAGGGAGTCAAAATCACCCTTATGTTTAGGCATCAATAGTAAGTGGAGAAAGAGCATGAGATTTCCTCTATGTCCGAATGAGGTGTATTTACTTACAGAAATTCTGGGAGTTCTTTACGTTGCTGAGGAGAGAAAGGTGATGAAAAATGTATGTAAGCGGTATAATGAGGGTCTTCTTCCAGTAACCCAGGAACCTGTCATGTAGGAGAGAGACTTGATGATGGAGAAAGACAGTAAATGTGGATTGAATACAGGCAGTGGACTAAAATAATGTTCATAAACGCGGAAAACAATCTAGCATGCTGGAAATGTACATACAGAACATCTGAAACTGGCCAACCCAAGTAAAATAAGGTCAATTGGAAGTGTAGCCTGACACGAGCCTCTTGCTTTGATCTCTATTAGGAACATCCCATTAAAGAGACTGTAGAAAAAGTTAGCACTAGAACAGAGCTGAATTTAGTCTTCATAGGCTACATGAAAACAAACATCTTGGTAGATTATCTGTGAGATAGACAAAATACTATTTCTTCTGTTTTGGAAGCTTGTAGTTAATGGAAACTGAGATCGAAATCCACAAATGCTTAATGCATAGCCACCATGGCAGCATGTATAAATGAATACTTCTTTTTTATACATCCATCCATCTATATATATAGTACACTGTAGCTCACTGTAGCTATGTTTATCTTCTGAACCAAATAACCAGGTGGAATGTAAATAAATGAGCTTTATCATTCGGACAGATAATATATGCCATGTAAATCCCATATCTTTGTAATAAAAATTTGAAGGAAATCAGAAGATATTTGCTCTTCTTCTTCACTCTTTGCATTTTTTTATTGCAGCTTTGTTAATGCTTAATCTAAACTTTTCTGCATGCTAAGTTGGGTACTTTACTTCAGTAACTGTTACGAGCTTTCATCCAAATTTTGTTTTTTTTTTCCCTTCTGTTGTTCAAAACAATAGGTATGAAACTGAAATGTGAAAGAGGTTTCAGAAAAAGTTATTTTTACTACATGAAGGACTCTTGCTTTTTTTTTTCTCTTCTTTTTTTACATTTTCTGCATGATTGAAATTGTTGTATGTCTCTCATTCATCTACTGCATGCTACATTTGGATTTGGCAGGTAAGGTTATGCTACCTTAATCAGCTAACGCTTTGTCAAATACCAAGCAGAACTGGAACTGTAACCTTTGTGCCTGTTCACTGGACAATGTCCTCCCTCATGTGACAGTACTACTTTAATGCTCTATCTGCCCATCTGACATTTTCAGACACCTATTAGACACATTCTGGATGGATTCCCAAAGCTTTTGGTTAAAAAAGCTTTCGGTTTGGACAGTTTGTGCTTTGACAGTTTAATGAATCTAGTAAGCTATTTTCATGGTGAACTGAAAAATCACTTCTCAATAAATCCTATTAGGAGTCAAAGTGTATAGAGAAGCCACAGTCATTCAACCATAGCATCTGTATTATCTGAAGAAAGGTAAAGTGTAGTTTAGTGAATCCTGTCTTGGAAACCACTTCTGTATCTCTGGTTATTTTTATTATTATTATAAAATTTGAATAAAATCCTTGGCAGCAGGTCTGGCCTAGGGAATATGGCATTCTTAGAACAGACTGTTCAAATTAGATTCACAAGTTTCCTATGAGACCCAGAAGAAACTAAATTGTTCAGCTTAATCCTCAATTGTCTATTTATAAAAAGTAAAAAAGTTAGAGGGCAGTTGGTATCAGAGATTATAATGTATTCTGAGTCTGTCGTAAGTAGATAGATGAATATTCTCCTTTTGTTAAATGGTAGCAAGATGCAGAGCTTTGCTGTTGTTTTTCATATGAAAGAGAAATTCGTGACAAGTTAGTTATTTAGCTATGTAATTTATGCATTGCAAAATTTCACAGAGGTTGCATTTCTTTAAATAGAAGTAGGAACAAAGAGCAGAAGGGTAATTTGAGGTCAGATACCTCTGTCCTACAATGAACAATCTTCCAAGTAACATCAAATTTTCCACAGCCCAGAGTCTGTTCTTGAGAAAAATATGAGCCTGATGGCATGCCAGATTCAGAAATACCTACGATGACTAGAAATACTTGTTTCTCACCATCTTTCCATTCAATATTATTTCCTCCTCAGCTGAGACAGACTAGATCAGATAATCCCTTGCTGAAACATTTTGTGATAAATCAGCAGCATTTCCCTAAATCCCTGGTGATGATAGCTTTTACATCATTCAGGTGACTTTGCACTGAACAGAAAGAGGGACACTCACAAAGTGATTCGCTAAATCAGCCATAGGGATTGTATTTCCTACCTGAAGAGCAGATAAAAGATAGAGGAGGGGTGTATTTTTTTGGGAGCTGTATTTTTCTTTTTTACAGTGATTCTTTACAACTGGGAAACACCGAGCCAAAGCCTATTTACTATAAATGCCATCCAAAAAGAAAACTGCAACACTTTCTGGTCATAGTTAATTACAGTTTGGTGTAATACTGTCCCTTGATAGTGTCATCCTCTGTGTTTATACATCTTTAACCTTCAGTACACCTTGAGTTCTTCTGTTCTTTAATGCATCCAGTTTCTTATGCATAGTGTCATTAGCATTCCAAATCTTTATTATATAATGATTATTTCTCCATAATATTTTAAATGAATAAGACAATATATTGAACAGGTAATAGTAACAAATAAACTCCATAGTTTTGCAATGCACATCATTTATTTTGCTGCATGAGTTCTTTTGTAGAGTGAAATTACTGACTTTTTCTGCTCATCCTATTTTCAATGTCCACTTGTGGCATTCACCAGTAGAACTTAGAAAGTACCTGAAAAACAGATTATACTGTTTTTTTGGCCTTTTTTCACCTTATGTTTTTACCTTCAGGAAACAAAACCCAATGAAATCAAATGATCTGAAACAAAAATCAAAAGTGACTGGGTTTATAGGTCTATTTTCCCACATTACTTCAGATGTTATCTGTTATGTTCATACCACAAATAATCATGAGGAAAACACTTGGAGGGTCACATAGGTCAATAAACATCTGGCTTATGAAGTGTTGCCCTGCTGCCTGTATTATGTTGATAAAATTACTTTAGTCAGGAGAAAGAAATAAAACGTTCAAAATGTAAGCGGTAAATTTTCCCATCTTGACATATGGAAGATTTGCATGTGTAATTTACATTGGCATACATCTCAGTGTGTCAAAATGAAAGGCTATCCAAAATTCTGAAAGAAAAAGAAACATAGTGTGGATTTTTAGGGAGTACATCTCCATGCAGGTATGGGTGTAGGCTTGCAGGTTCTGGTAGCTTGAGATGAGACCACTCAAGTGCACTTCATACTTCTTTAAGCAAAACATATAAAGGCACTGGGTTTTTTGCTGCTGCAGAAACAATTTTGAGCTGCTCTAAATGCAGATCTGTAGTAGAACCCTGCAGCTATATGTGTTCTCTTATTCATATTCTTCCCTGAATACCTCTTCTTTATCTCTCAAGCTTTTGCAAATATTTGAAATTCCTGGAGGAACCAGTCTTCACCTGCTAGCACCCGCTAGCAGATCTGCTGAAAGAATATTTAATGAGAAAGTACTATGTCATCTGTGTTATCTGGAACAACATGCTTAGCTTTCTTTACTTTGCATGGCTGATAACTTCCTTTGTGATAAAGTTAGTTTTCTAATTTTTATAATTGTTCATTTCATGTTTTTTTCTTGTTGTTTTCTAGTAATGAGGCTAAATATTTTCCTGCAGACTGGACTGCTTGCTGTTTTTTTGGAAACTTTCTGTATTAAAACAAAATTGCTCTGGGCTATTTTTTTTTTCTTTTTTTAAGGAAAACTCTTATTGACTTCAAATAAGGGCTGGAAGGGTTAGCTGTCCAAGAAAAATGAATATATGTTCATAGGAAGAGATTTCTGACACTTTCCTTGGCTGGGGGCATTCATCACATATTTGAATGAATTGCTGCCTAGAATGGAGGCAGGAAAATTAGCTTAAAAAATATTAGTTTTTATGAACTCCAGTTATTGTCCAGACAAAGTACAATAATGTTGTCCTATTTATTTAGGTGGCGATCTTTTGTCCATGGAATGGAAAAAGAAAATTAGTAGTTGTGATACAAACCTAAAGGTAGTCCTGTGCATGTGTTCACTGAGATAACCCTCAACCCCCATTGCAATCACAAAATTAATCACAAGGCACCTAATGCAGACATCTAATTATGGAGTACTGGAGTATTTTGCTCCAAGAGTTTTGTCTTTGTACATCAGTCATGCTGGATCATTTTTCAAATAACCGTAATAGTGAACCTGAAATGAGTATTTCCAGAGACTTATACCACAGTTTGGAATTCACAGCATAAGTAATGAAATAGCCCCAGTGGGGCATTACAGTCTGTGATCACCCCAAGTATTCTCCCAAACAGAAAATAAACCCTTGATCTTTTAGTATAGATGTTGAGCAACAAGGCAGTATCTACAACGAAAGGACATAATATACTCCAAAAGCCCTCTTACGGTGTTTGTTAGTTAGTTTAGCTTCCACTGTAACGGGATCCTGTCTGATCTGACCACTTTGCATCCCACATTCCAAATAAGTCACCTCATCCATACTTATCTGGCCACTTTCTCAGTTTTCACACAGTCAGACGTGCTCATAAAACTGTCCTGAACACCTCTTTCACATCCTTCAGCTATTCCAAACAGGTGTGGCGATATATCACCATTTCATCGCTGTTGGCTGTGGTGGATTTGCTTGGTACTTCCTAGATTTTTTTTTTTGACTATTTTTGACTATTCTTTGGAATGCTGCAGGTGTGTTAAACATGTCAAAAGCCAGTAGTGACTTTATCTATGAAAAAGGCCTGAACAACTTTCTTCTCTTTTTTGCTACTTTGAACTATCAGAACCACAGACACACCTGAGTTCCTATCTCCTTGCTCCGTATGAAAAAGTAGCCTGGAAATTTAGCAAGCTTAGTGTTTCTAAACAGATCATCTGCTTTTCAGGACACTGGCATGGCTTAAATGTGTTGGTCGAATCCTCTGAGTTAATACCTCTAAATATCTCCATCTCAGTGCCATTATCTGAAGAGACTCTGCACACCACAAATGATGGATATTGTTGTTTGCTTTTTGCCTCACATTGTCCATTTTGTGATCTTAAGTAGTTATCTTCAGTATTACCAAATCTTAATGTATATAGCTATATTCATTTACAAAAAATTACTGCATCTGTGTTAATTTAGTAATCTGTCTTTTCTGAGACCCCTTTCTGTATGTTCTGAGGTCTCTTCTCACTTACGGTCACTGCAACCGTTTTCGCTTGTCACTGCAAATTTAACAAACCATGTGAGTCCTAACGTGATTCCACACACTATGCCAGCTGTCCCCAACATACATATGAGCAACCCAGGGTGGTTGGCTGCGGATCAGCCAGCATCTCTGGAACGAGCTGGAACTACATTAACTCTACGTTCTGACCACTGTGGTGCTAGAGAGCTGCTCCTGCCCTAATGCTTTCAAAAATATACTTTGAAAAGAACGAATGGCACAGACTGAATTACTGTAAGGCATCTGAAGACACGGTACCATCCCAACTACTGTTATTACTATTCCACATTATCTACCTCAGACTAATTTTTTTACAATTGTTATGAAAATCAGAAGACCTGGGACTTATTTCCAAACTTAGATCCTGCACAATCTTTTAATTTTGTGCAATGAAAATTAAAACATAAACACTATATAACTAGTCCAAGTTAGAAATTGAAATCTGCCTTTAGGCCCATCGATAAATGGGCTAGTTTTTAGATAAATAAGCACCTGCAAGTTCTATCAAATTCAGTAGGATAGATGTAAAAAGGAACCATTAGTTAGTATGGAATAAAGCAGGCAGCCAGTTCAAATGGAAAATAATAAAGAAAAGCAAATTTCTACCGATATTTTATCCACCTGAGTTCCATGCAGTACAAAGGTGCAGATAATGTACTCTTAGCAGAGATTTTGCTAATTAAGGAGCCCGCTGTTCACCTGCCCCTATCTGGCAGGTGTAGCAACAGAATCAGCTACCCGTTGAATGCATCCCTGGCTGCTCCTGGGTCTCTGCTCAGGAGTTCTAGCAATGGTGGGCCAGCACTGCACCATGCAAAGGCACAAATATCAGTATCATCAGCCAAACCGTCACGGAAGTTTGCAGGGGCTGGGGCATAAAACATTTCACCGGAAGATAGTTAAAAATATAGTGAAGTGGGATATCCAAGATAAATGTGAAGATAATTACAGGACAGTCATTTTTACAACAAAAACTCAAAATCATGTCCTAGAATGAACTGTATAGAGATTTTCCTCTTCTTTTTAAGATTCTGCTCTTGAGTACTATGCAATTGGGCAAGTGCCTGCAGAAGATGCTCAGAACAGTCTCACTTTTATGATATATTAAGCAGGTCACTTTCAATTTGGGGACTATAGGACTTACTTTTTCAGGTCAGACTTACTGCTTGTATAGTATTTGTTTTGATAGTGGCCAGTCCAAAGCATCAGCAAACAGAAATCGAAGTCTATATATACCTTTTTTTTTTTTTCCCCACGAGTAATTTGTTTTCAGAAGAATGCCATTACAGATCAGCATTTTCAGTTGACTTTAAAGACACTGTGGATAATTTTAGTTATTCATTTTACCCTCTACCTTTGCACTCCTTATATAACAACCCTCTGACAATTTTTTTGGAGCAAACATTTTTCAGCCAGCAAAATGAGAAACTCAGCTCCCATTTCGCATAAAACTTTAACTATATATATGTACCAATTTACCATTTCATTTCCTATCTTGGGGCCATATATTAACCTATATTAACACATTTTCCTACTCTTCTCTCACTTTTTCACTTTTCTGTAGCTGCTGGAGAGGCTTTTGTATGAGATGTTTTTGTAGTGAAGCAAAACCCTGTCAACAGAGTGCAAAAGCATGTTTAATGGCCTCTAGCTGGCTGCAGATGCCTACAGTTCTGAATAGCACTCAACATCAGAAAACCGAACCTACTATTAATTAAAAGTTTCTTTTCAAATGATGCCAAAATAGAATATTTTCTAGAAAGACTGCACTTTTCTCCGACATGAAGTAAGATGAAAGACATTTGCTCTGTGATTTAATTTGCATTCTCTGAAGCGATTCTGAGAAATATCCTTTGGTAATAAAGAAAGTACTTGTTGCTGAAATTCTAAAACAAAGTATTACTTGTCACTTTCTATACAGTGTATCTTCAAAAGGGAATGTCTCTGAAAAATAGTGGTAGTGTAAAATAAGATATGAGATCACACACTCGTTGCTTAAAATATTCTAAAAATAATTTGTTTTCCAACCACATTAAATCATCTACACCGAATAATATTTTAACATTATCATAGATACATATATTTATGTGTATATATATATATATATATATATAATATGTTAAGATTTCAGTTTGCCATGTGAAAAAGGTATAGATAGGTTATGAAGCTAAAATGACTGAAATATTGTTTTCAGAGTAAAAAACTCATTTTTTTGTGTTTTATAGTGTAAAACTGAGTAACTGATTTTTTATCCTTATACTGCACTCAGATTCTTCTCGCTTTTTGATTCCTTTATATATATATATACACATATATATCAGTATAAAAATGAATAAATTGTTTAAATAAAGTGTAAATGACTTGTAAAATTTACAGGCATTACTTGTTGTTAGAGTAAGCAAGTTATAAACTTAAAGTTACTGAAGTGACAGCTAAGTTGTGTGGAAGGTATGCTTTGAACCTTTGGCACCAGTCCCTCAGTTTTCCAAATTTGGAAACAAGCTTATGAGCGTCTTTTCCCTTTTCCAGACCACATACCTGGCTTCCCCGTCCACCAAAAAAAAAAAAAAAAGACTGAAATGCAAACAGAAAACGTAGTATTAACCTATACAAAACAGAGATGTGACTACAATATATGCTTGGGCCTGCCAGCTGTGAAGACCTTACAATACCTTACAGTACACATAGAACACTTACGACTAGAAACAGTTTACGACAAGAAGAAAAAAGTGTTGGGTTCCACTTGGAAAACCCCTTCCAAAATTTTTAACAATACTGTTGAGTAAAAGGGTAAATATCACTATGTAAAAACAAAAGAGTTAGTGGCTAGCATTCTGGCAAAACTCTCTAGTCATAATCTCTATTTGCCTGGTCTTGTCTACCTAAATGAGGAGAATATGCAATGAGCCAGTGGGGTCTGCTTCTCCTTTTACATTGTGTTGCAAATAAGTGCTGAAGCATGTATGGATACCTGTTGTCCCTCTGTCATCATAATGTCAAAATAATTCACTGTGTGTTGGTACTTCCAAGTCTTTTTTTCTCTGTAGGACTTATATAATCCACAGGAGAATTTTTCCCCATAACTTTAAAATTGTTAAAAAAAAAATAAAAAACTGAGTGCAACCAAATTAATGAAACCTGGCTTTCTAAAAGCTATGTCTTAAAACTGTCTCTTCTGGGAACTAAGAGACTGTAAGTTTTTTCCATGGTAGGGGTATTCATAATGGAGCTCTTCCAATATGATGTTTTGATGCTTAAAAAGGATCTAGCTCAAGAACAAGTGCAGCAGAAGAGCAGCCAATCTGCATCATATTGCTGTCGTTAACTAACAGGAGAGAATAGCAAAGGGACAGTCTGATTTTTCTCAGAGGATTATGGTGATCAGAAAAGAGGCAGAGACATAAATTGCAACAAGGAAAATTTTGATGAGCAACAGGAAAAACATTTTCACAATGTTGGTGGTCTAAAACTGGCACAGGTTGTCCAGAGAAGCTATGTAGTCTGCATCCTTGGAAGTATTGCCTCTTGACTGGACAAGTCCCTGGGCAAGCCCGCTGGCTCACTCTGAAAGGAAGTATGACCAGATGATCTCCAGAGGTCTCTTCCAAAATAAATTACCCTATGATTCTAAGTAAAAAAGGGAGTCTCTCATACATTCCCATTTATTTTTACAGTGATTCTATTGGCCATATTTATACGCCATTGAATTTGTTGAAGTTAGCAAAGTGAATTCAAAATCGGTAGCAGACAATGTCATATAATTCTCATTTCCTTCAAACCTACACTAAACATGAAAAAGAAATACAAGCAGTTTTGTCTGAATAACTGTTTTCAAAAGTATTAGAGTGCATAATGTTATATCTTACAGACAGATTGTTTAAAGATACATATCACCCAATGTCAAGCTTTGAATAAAATTTGGTTTCTATACAGAATTTTATAACTAGATTAATCAATCCAGTACCTATGTTAATCTAATGATCTATGATAATTACTAAAGTGATACAAATAAATGCTTGGGCAAATTCTATCCCGTATAACACTGATGTAAATTGTGAAGTAATGTTCAACTAAACAAGAATAGCATTTATCCCACTGACCCCAAAAGAGTTATTCTGAATGTTATCATACAGATATAACAATATTCATTTTTTCTATTTCTACATTTATATATATTTCCCTTGTATTTTCTTGATATCTCTTCTTTACCATTTTCTCAGTCCTTGCAAAGTGTAACTGACTCTGGAAATACTGCCTTCAATGCCGTCCTAAAATTCCTAGATTTATGCTTCTCTTGATTCTCTAGGATTCTCTAGGATTGTTTTCATCTGTTCAGATGAATTAAGTAAAAATGTTAATTTTTCACATCTTTATACACACTTCAGAGAACAGCAATGATTTTGATTAGGTTCTTCATTTGCTGTAAAATGTTCTACGTCCTTTAATTTGTGATCTCCTGCTCTTTTTCCTTTTTCTTTTTCTTTTTCTTTTTTTTTTTTTACTTGTTAAGACTCTATATGAGTTTAAAACAAAATTTACAACTATGGCTGAATTCTTTCACTGAGAGAGGTGAGGATACATGATGATACAATCTAGCTGACGATCAAATCATTCCAATAGAGTCTGAAGATTTGCTAACAATGCCGAACAGGTACTAGACAGGAGCTCCAGAGACTGTTCTTATTCATCTTCTCATGTCAAAAAGCTATCAGCTAACCAGAAAATGTTCTTCCTAGTTTGGGCCTAGATATAACTGTGGCATAGCGCAGTTACTAAATATTCTAGGCAGAACATAATAAATGAACTGTGCTTTTGGAGAATCTTTTTCTTCTCTCGCAGTCTAAATGCAACATGGCTTAGAACATGATCTGCCATAGGAAAGAATACTTATTTTTTGTCCTTGAAAACTGATCTAACAACAATAAAATATAGCTACAAATATATTCAGGTTTTCAACTACTGTCAAAAGGTAACATGTTTTCAGCTGAATGCCTGGATCAATTGTGAACTTTGTTAACAAGCTTCATAAGCAGAAGATCATACTATGAAATGTACTTTCATCTGCAAAGTGAGACACTTGGCAAATCTATAACAGAAATTTAATACCAGCCTTACCTATGAAGAAAAAAAATGCAGGTTTTTTGAATTACATAGTAATAGTAGTATGGTTTCCTAGTCATTTGTTAATGATACAACTTTTAAAATAGGGCACCATTTAAAAAAAAAACATAGAATAAGGAGAGTAATGTACTATCAAATAGATACAGATATTGGAAACAAGAGAACCACTATGAAATATAGCACTACTGTGCATTCAAAAAGTGCCAATATTTGACCTAAGAAGCCAAAGTTGTGGTATAGTCTATAATTAAGACAAAATAAACGCGTCTGTTGTGTTTGAGGCATGGGCCTAGCTGAGTTGTACTTATTGCAACTTCTTATGAAGAGAGGCAGATTTAGTTTCTTTTGTACAAGCATAGCCTTGGAGAAAGCTAATAACTGATCCAGTTAGGTGCTTGTTAGGTGCTTTATCTTAAGCTGTTAATAGCACCCAATAAGATCCTTCATTCCATGCCAGCAAGGACCCAGAGAAATTGTCAGCTGGCTAGATAAGCACTTTTAATGTTACTTTTTCTCCACTTACAGTACAGAGGTCCTGAACTGATGACCAGGTTCCAAATTCTTCTCATACAGAGTATACTGCAAACAGAAATCCGTAGCAACACCAGCGTTGTCCAGCACTTCTCAGGGTAACTCAATTGCTATGATTGCCATAAGAAGCAGACTACTTTTTGCTCATTTTTACAGTGTTTCTATGTCTGGGCTAGATGACAGCCCTTCTTATTTTGCCAGTCTCCATGATTTTCTTGTTCAAATGCCAGTTTTATATACATAATGTATTTATATACATAATACATTTATGTACATCTTTGTCTACTAAGACATGCAAGTGCTTACGGTGGTAGGCAGATTTTACACCTGATTCTGCCTCCAAGTTTAGTTTGAGAAAACCAAGTCTCCATCTACATCAGTAGGATATATGAAGCTCTCAAGAATATCTAAGTTCCAACAGGACCCTCTAATTGCCACAAAGGAAGGATGGGAAAGAAAAGTACTTAGCAACATGATGGGGAAAATGGTGATCTTTTAATGATAGATATTCCATAGCAGGAGACTACAACTGAAGTACGTACCTTGCTACACCAATATTGCCAGGAAATTTGCTTCTTGGCCAGCGTGCAACACACCACAACAACACCCTGCAGCTCCAGACGTAGCTGATTAGATTGTCATTGGGTGGCTGTGCTTGATACATGAGGCCCCACAATGAAATTGTGGGACAATGAGTGAGTCTCACTCCCAAAGCATAATTCTCAATGTTTCCAAAGGACTGACAGTAGCTTTGTGTAAAAATTTTCCCTAAATAACTGTAGAGGTTCCACCCATAAAGATGAGGTATACAACTCTGTGCCCTGTCTCACACACATCACAGAGGGAGTTTTATCACTCTCTGGGAATCTCCATTAACTGGACATCTATCTGCAGCTGTGCTGCGTAGTTAAAAGTAAGCATTGGTATCTCCATTCTGTACTGAAGAGAGTCAGCCTAAGCCTTATCCTCTGTAAAGACTGAATTCCCTTCCCTTCCCTTCCCTTCCCTTCCCTTCCCTTCTCTTTAC
>NW_010581274.1:621337-673707 GCF_000705375.1 Tinamus guttatus | reverse complement strand
GCCTACCTTTCCCTTACCTTCCTTTCCCTTCGCTTCCCTTCCCTTTCCCTTCCTTCTCTTTGCTTCTCCTTTTTCTCTCTCTTACAGATTTGTTCTAGATATTGTGATTTACCAAAATACATGAGTGATAATAAAGGAAATTTGTTCCCCAACAGCTTTAAGATAAGTTCCCCATCAAATAAATCTGTTATGCAAAACGTGTAATCTACACAAGAAGCTGCGTGCTATTATGGCATTTTTTTTTCCCACTTATCTCCCTCTGTGCTTGGAAACTATATCCTTGCTCTACTTCTCTTCCTTAGATAAAAAAGAAAGAAAGAAGGAAAAAGAAAGAAAGAAAAAAACAAAAAGGACAGACGCACAGCAAAAAAAAAAAAACCCTATTAGTTAAAAAGTTGAAATGGAAGCACAAAGTAGGTCAACTTTAACCAACTGACTCAACTTCTAAGGTCAGGAAAGGCTTCAGTCATACTTTTTGTTCCTTTGCTAGGGAAATTATTACACAGTAATGTCTTGGGGCTGTGCGTTTTCTATTGCTGCCAAGACAAGTCATTTCTGTGTGTGCTGTGAGCAGCATTCCTTTTCTGTCATATGACTGTGAGATGGACATAATGCTGCAGTTAACAGCACTGACTCACCCTGTGGTTTATGCCAACACTTAATGTCATTCATGCTTAATAAAACTGTAGGATTCTGTTTTTCCACCCACTTTTTGCTATTTATTTTGAAGCCTACCGTACCACAGGAAAAGTTACTGCAGCTTGTTAGAAAATACTTATTTTATATTCTCCATTTCAAGCTTTCTCATATATTAACAACATACCTGAGACACACAAAGTTTTCTGAAATGCACATTTAGATGGCCCAGATATATTTGAATGGGTGTGGCATGTTTTTCAGAGAAAGAAGAATCGCCGTATTCTGCTTGCCCGATCCTTTTTGTTTAATTTAAGTTCATTTGGAAACCATAGATTCTAGTAAGGCAAAATCCCCCACAGAAATCAGCTCAAATCTGGAAACTGACCCACATCTGATCTTCTCAGTTTAGACCCACTTTTGCGTTTTGTATACCATCTCCCATGGTCTCTTTGAATGATTGATGTGAAGAGAATCTGTTAAATATTGCAGGCACAAACCTTATTAAAAATACATGGTATCAAATAGGTTTGCCTGCAGTGTTGTAAGCTCAAGTACAGCAGCAACAGCATGGTAGCTAATGAGAAACTTAAATCCGGTGCATCTCAGTTCAAACTCTAAGCTGCAGGATATGCCAAAAGAAAATAAATGTCACCTCTCATGCTATACACATGTCCAGCAGGATACAGCAGTACCCTGCCATTTTGAGCAATGAGCAGCTGTAACTCCCATTCTCTCCTTTCTAAGGAAGATCTCCCAAAGTAATGATTTTGGATAGGCTCTAATGCATTTCTTCATGCTGTACCACCAGCAGAACTGTGAGCACATGCATCCTTGTGATGAAATGGTAAGAACTGCGGCAAAGTCTACAATACCCATGAAATATGTTACCAGTAGGAGAACAGAGCATCTGGTGAAATCATAGGTACTTTTGTGTGTCTAGTCTTTCTTGGATTAGAAAGTCCAAGTGGAAAGGGTGAACGGAGACTTAAAGATATATTTCTCTCTTGCCTGCGGTTCCTGAGGCCTTTTCTCCCAGTCATGTATTGGAAATACTTGAAATTTGGTGTTCTGTGCTCTCTCACAAATGGAACAAAAATATTATTCAGAAATGTCTGTATCAAATCCAGGAATGAATCTTCTCTCATTGATTTAGCAATACCAAGGCAGTAGAAAATTCTTAAAGTTATATATAGAGAGAATTGTCCCAGTTTTCATTGTGGCATTGGAACAATTGAAATAGGCAATTCCAGTAAAATGTTATTCTACAAAAAACACTTTAATATTATTTTAACACTATCTAAGCTACCCTGTGTTGTGTTCTTTCATCCTCTTCCTGCCAAAAACATCAGACCGTTTAGTAATGCCACTGTTCTGGTAAAATTAGTAAACCTCTCTGTAAAGTGTTTGTGACTGTTTGATTAGCAGCTACAGTATTAGAAAAAGAAGAGAAAGAAGAGTATGTAATAGATGTAAAAGAAGTATGTAAAAGAAGAAGATGTAAAAGAAGTATAATGTAAAAGAAGTGTGTAATATATGATATGATCACTGAGACATAGAGAAAAGTTATATCCACTCTCTGTGGATGGAAGGACGTTTCAGTTAAAACAAATTTATCTATCTTCTGCTTTTTGTTTGACGTAGGGAGAAAGAATGCTGTTCTGATTTCTTGAGATTAGAACAGAGTACTAGAGATCAAGATAGTCTTCATGGAATACCATGAAGAGACTTCTGTATCATCCCGGATAAGTTACTAACTCTGTGCTTCAGTTTTATTATCTGAAAACTATTTCTTTTCTCAGGAGGACACAGTAAAATTAAATAAACTGGTTTTTGAAAAAGCATTATTTACATCCTCAGTAAAAATATTGTAGAACTATGTCATGTTGTCTGTTTAGAAGAAAATTTCAAACGAAAATCTCAGAAAGGACAAAATACTTTTAAACAGTGTTTTTAAATCTATGTAGGATTCTTCTCATTGTTCCTGGCTTAATTTTAACAGCAAAATCTGATAATAAAAAACAAAACAAAACAAAGAGCTGCAGTCAGAAAGAATGACACAGACTGCTCCCTTCTTCCCTCATCCTTATAATCAATCTTGCTGACAGGTATCTTGAGGCTTGGGGACAGAAATTATCCACGACTTCCAATACTGTGTCAGGCTACTACTTGGCACTGCTGTTCAACGCCTCATATTAACAGTACCCAATTCCAATACCCTTTGCAAATACAGCAAACAGGAGCACGTCCATGTTTGCATTAGCTCCTGCTGGTGCTCTTTGTTAATGAAGACAGAGGCCGAGCGGTGCTCACCAGAAAGCAGCAGCCTCAGCGCTGTTGCCCAAGAAGCTCCTTTTTATGGTCAGGGAAGGGGTCAGAAGCCTTAGGCGGCAAGTGCTGTTGTTCCAGTGAGACATGAGCTGTTTTGGAGAGATTTGAGGCCAGCCACTTTGATTTGTAGACCATTTGGCTTCATCGGAGTGAATGGTTTCTGGGCTAAATCATTTGGTCTTTGCCTTAGACTTCACATCCTGAACATTGTCATGAGTATATTTAAGCGATCACTGCCCTCTTTTCAGCTGTCATGTAGGGCAGTGGACATATCTGTTTCAGATCTGCTGAAAATACAAATCTGGATATATTTTTCAGGTCTCCAATTTTCAAGTATTTTAGGACTTCCTGTGTATTCAGACTACAGCTTTATTGGTTCTCTCTGTGAGTCATTAGTGTTTCATTCATTACTGATAGGAACAAATGGGAGGTGGTACAAAACATAAAGAAGAAAGAAATCTGTGCGCAAAAAAGATGTTCTACATGCACTCACCAAAAATAAAAGATAAAATCTTGTCCTATCTCAAGCTCATTGAGGCCAGACTGGGACTCCTCAAGTAAGTACTTACTGAGATGAGTGTAAGTGTTGAATTTGACTAAAACACAAATAACTTTTCATAGATACATCCTGTCTCATAGAAACAAATATGTTCAAAACTATAAGCTTAAACCAGAAAATATAGATCACAACAATTCATGCCAATCTCTCGCCTATAATGTTAATTTAATTTATGTTATCACAGACTTAAGAGGCAATTTACTGCTGCAATTTTATGTTTCCCATTTGCCAACATAGGATTAGTAAAATATGGAGTTGCAGTGTGAGCAACATCAATGTATTCACAGATCATTTGAGCCATCTGATGCTATAGAATATCTCCTGCATATTTATATGACATCTAAAATAGGTCTGAAATTTATGTTGTCTAAAATGTATGTGTTGTTTAAAATATCACTTCTTATATTGTTCAGGATTTAATCTATCTGCTTATCTGAAATTATATAGGTGTATATACACGGTTGTTTCTCTGCAAAGTTGGCAGAAGCATTCTGTAATTCTGGAGGCTGCTCAGAAAAGAATAATTACAATAACTTAACATTCTGTATAACAGGGGGCAAAGTACCTCACCCAGTAATTTATGCACCAAGCACCTAATCTCTGCTTGAGCCAGCATGGATTTCCCCGAAAGTCCCTGTTTTGACTTTAGCTCTCCTTATATAAGTCATCTCAGCAATTAATTAACCTCAGCAGTCAGAATATGCTCTATATTTCTATTGAACATTTGTCTAATGCCAGTTTTAAGGCACTAGAGCTGTAGGTAGTAGAAGCAAACTGCAGGGAAGGACCATGTAGGTGCTGCTTATATCAGACCCATGTGGCTCACTCCGGCCCAGAACACATCAGTTTTCCACCAAAAAATCTCCTGCCCCAAGAGGGCAGGAGATTGTGAGCCATGCTAATGTATGGGGTCGGTACATTGCCACAAGACATGCCTCAGCCTATAATCAGAAATACTGCAGCGGTTTGAACATACTCTTGGCTACACCAGTGCGTTTTGGAGGGAACGTACATTGTCCTGCACTATACCAGCTCCGCTCAGGTAATGCTCAGGGAAGCGCAGAAATCCTCATTATGTTGCCCTTCAAAGTTTATGCAGGGGGGATGGACTTTTTATTTATTTCTTTATCCATTGGTCAAATATGAGCAGAAGTGTGGAAATTTTTCCTTTTCATGAATTTTCATGCGGTTGAATATTTTCTACTTCCCAGCTATTATGTGTGTGCTCTGTTTATGTATAAATATAAATCAGCCAATTTGATTTACAGGAAGGGGAGTGTTTTGCAGTTGTGAAAGCTGGGTATAATTCAAGGTTTATCTGAGGGCAAGGTTTAGGAAAGCATGCCTCTTTTTCCCCTGGGTAGGGAGGGGTACCATAATAGCCTACAATTACAAGTGATAAAGTGTCTTATCTCAATTACCTAGAGCCTAATTCTGTATGTTTGTACTTTCACAGTCTGGAACACAAAGCACACTATATTGCAGTCAAATTCCATAGCTTGACTATATTATCTGTGTCTTATATTTTCCATAATTCTAACATATTTTGCAGAGAAAAACAGGCCTTATAATATGGGCCTTTCTATATCACTAGTGACCTATGTGAAATTGTTAAAAGTAAAATGTCCTTCAAATAATTTTGCCAATGGGAAAGAATAATCCTGAACTTTTTGCAGAAGTTGAGTCTCTGATTAAAGAACAGTAAGTGCAATACAATTAGATATTAAGCCACACTATGCAATAGATAAGAGTTCTGACACTGACATAGAGGTATCCCTAGCCTTGTTTTTATTCACTGACAGATGTCACATAAGTGTGGAAATCAGATGTGCATATCAGAAAACTGCTGGCCACATTTTGGTGTTAATTATACAATATTTCATAGACTTTTCCTTGGTTTCTTATAAATGTTTCTCCTCAACTTATCTCACATTGAATTCCTCTAAATGATATTAAATGATGATTCTTTTTCAAGTGAAACATTACTAATTCACAATATTTTTTTCCTTTTGAGGAATAAAATTAATAGCAAAGACAAAAGAAAATCTTTGGAGTTCTGTTTTGCTCGTTTCTTTTTTGTGTTTTTTAGTCTGTAAAAGCCAATTAAATAGTAAAGAACTGTGGGAACTTGGGAACGGTGTATGAAAATAATTTAGTACTTGCATTACGTATTTAAAGTTGCAAAGGACCCCTGATGAGTCATCTAATCTGTGTGCTGATATTGTGGTAAATTTGATTTAATCCTTCTGAAGCTGACTCTGATAAGAAGACGTCTGCTTCTCCTCACCAGTGTGATGTTCTGTCTTGTATATATCCCTGCATGGTAGACATCTACAGTTTCATATCACTGTAGTAGATCATGCCTGGGAATTCACTAGAATGTCCTTGTTTGTCCAAAGGGCAGAATTCAGTAAAGATCAACAACATGAATCAAAATTAACCATTCATTTTAGCATTTCGATTTCACTGGGCTGAATTTGAGCCAAAGGGTGTACAGATTGAACTTTCTTAATTCCCTTCTATATATGGATATATCAAAACCACATAATATTTTTAAAACATGTTGGTTTGAAAGCTGTAGAGACAAAAGCAGAGGACTCTGCATAATCTTGAGACAAAGACATCCAGATGCAGAGGGGAAAATACTGAGCCTAAAAATGGTGAAGTGAAGGAACAGCAAGCCTGGGAAAGATGGTGCCTTAGGGAGGACATAATCAGCTGACATCTCCTGAGAAAACTAAGGAGCCTGGCTTAGAATTAGCAAAAAAAAAAAAAGATTGTCACAAAATTTACTGAAGAGGCTAGAGCCAAGAATCCATGTTCACCCCAAATAATTAAAACAGATGAATCTATCAAAAATATATAGGTAGAAGAGGCCTTGTGGAATGGGAAGTTAACCATCACAGCATAACATGAAACATTCAAGACATTGAGTGGCTATCCTTTTACCTCAGTTGATATAGAAAAAAGGTTCTTCCCATTACCCTGATTTCATTTTCATCTTACTCAAAGAATGACTGAAGTATTTATGTTTGGTTGAATGCCTGCCTTTGAATGATATGATTTGCCATGTAGTGTACTTAAAAAGATAACTTTTCTTCTGCTTGAAAAGGAAAATGTGATCAATTGGTCATCCTCCACTCTATACTGTACTGTTCCTGACAGTCCGTAGCACTGAGTCCTTATTGATATTTTTCTAATGACAAAGGTTTTGCATAGGAAATGCCTACCTACATTAAAAAACAGATTGCATGGGGCTACCATCAGCTGAATTCTGCAGCTCTGCAGCAGAATCTGTCACTTCTATAAGATTCTTACTGTTGCAGCATCTAAATTTCCATTTCAAACTGACTGAAAGGTCTTTCAGAAAGGAGTTTTAAAATGAAAATATCTCATCCTGACCAAAAGCAGCATGAAATGGCTTTTTTTAGGCTGAAAGCTCAAGCTGAAGGGAGAACATTTGCTTTGTTAAAAAAAAAGAAAGCAGCTAGAGCACAGTCTTTCTTCCACTGAAGTTACAGACTTCACCATACAAAACAGGGAGAGAGAAATTTCATTTTGCTGAGTAGTTGTCATTTCAGGTTTTTTTTATTTCTATTTCCATAGAGACTTGCATGTGTGCAGATATATTTTATAACAAACACACCTCATTGTACTTTCTTTGCTGGTACAGGTAGAAGAATGTATATTTTTCTTCCCTTCATTCATCTTTTGTTTTCTCATATGTGCTAATAGAAATAATAAAGTTGCTGCAATATCACATGCAGGACTGAAAACAATCACAAATCTCACTGGAGAAACCCCTTACAAGTTACCTTGCCTAAATAAATTTACTGACAATCAAAGTAATGCTTATTGGAAAACAATATAAATTGTACACTCAACCTCTGGCCACACATTGATGTTATTCTCACAATTATTATCACATAGTTTCTGCTTTCTTTTCCTTCATCTTCATACCCAGGTCAACCCATATTAAATAGACATTGCCAAAAATACATGGCATCTCTATTACTCCCTATGCACTGTGCTAAGATAGCCAGATCGACTGCCTTACTCTGTTAGGTCATATTTGAAACCTGCAAGAAGATTTATATGTTTAGGATGCATGTATGGAACTCTGATCATTTTAAAATCCTCAAATAATTCCTCAAAGAACCTCTGTGAAATAGAGAGCTGCCATAATCACCAGTTTACATATGTGGTAAGTGGGCGTCACATAGGATAAGACTGCATTTATTGAAGTTATTTGCTGTAGTTATTGCTGTTATTGTAGTTATTTGCTGTAGTTATTTAACTTTTACTCAGCAGCACCTAAGATGTCATTGATTTAGAGTCCTAAGTCCCCACTGAAGCAACAGGCCCCAATAACTAGAGCAGCCATCTCACGCAAAGCACAGGCTGGGCTATAAGCATCCCAGGAATGATTCCCACTGCCTATTGATTCCCGAGTCCATCCTTCTGTCTCCAGTTTAGATGGGAAACTATAGACCTGAGAAGTCTGTTCAAGAAATGTTTCATGAAGAAGAAAAATTTCCCCTCTTTCTGAGGAATGTCTGTGGTACAATTAATCTCCTTCTTTTTTCATGATTCAAGTTTGTTTTGTCCAGTAATTCCCAAAAAACTCTACAGCATATGAGATGCTTTATTGCAGGCTAAAAGAAATCAGCACCTTATTAACGGCTCAAAAATCTCATTTGCTCTGATGGGATTTTTTTTTAGGATTTTTTTTCCATTAACCAACTGCAAAAGAATATACTGTGAAAGTTTACTCTGCCAGCATGTTTACATCCAGTAGCAACTTCAGATTAAAGTGATTTTTAAAGGGGTACAGAATAGGAAAATAAATCGGCGTTGGTGTCAGTTTGTTTTATTTCAATAATAGTCACCATGGAAACAAAAGTCACTGACCTATTTCTTTTCATACGTGTAAGTAAACACTAGGGTTTCCAATTTTCATACATACCATTTTTAGTACCAGCAATTTACTTTACAGGACATCCATAATGTGCTATTTTACTGGAAGCTGGGTTTTTTTCCCCCCAAAAAAAAGCCTATCTTTATTTATTTTCCCCAATTTCCTTCACCAGGGATTTTATTTTCCTACTCAGAAACAATGAAAGCTCAGTATTGTCATTATAAAACCAGATCACTTCTATTTTCATTTTACCTACCTCTGCACATAGGTGCAGGGACTTCAGGGCTGCCACTGACTGTAAATGGGTAATTTAGTAGCAGCATTTTCAGATGCACTTCAACAGCAACTTCCAACTCATTAGATTATTTTCAGACTACTCCCTTCTACATTTTTTTTAAAATCCTGGGCCGGGCTGCCACCCGAGAAGAACATCTTCCTAATGACGAGCTGTTTGTGATTGAGTTGATATCTTCTGCTTACATTTGAATGGGCCTTTTCTGCCACCTCCCCAGCACAACTCTCTCAAACAATTTATTACATTGACCTGGCTTGTGTCACACTGTTCAGAATCTATGGCTACATTCTTTGCTTCTTGTATATACATTATTTACATTAGTTCTAAGCAAAATCATATACGCTTTAAGCAAGGAATAATTCTATAGGTGTCAGGACCCACAAATAAATGTTTTTAACCTGAGCACACCCAAAGGGAGTGTGAATATATAAACACAACACACACACATATTCACATAGAAAGAAGGTATTGGAGTTTGCAAGGGATGCTGCAAAACATCAGTTTGGAGTGCTTTTTCTCCTTTTAATAATGATAACACAATAATATCTTCCTTCTGACCCTTCTGAGTTATAACTATGCATGTTGTGTCTGCGATGTATAATATCCATAAGGATAACCACTCACATGTATGGAAAGTGAAACAAAAAAATAAAGAAAATGAAAATATTGGAAAGAAAAAGCTTTTGGTATTTGCTCTGTTATGGTCTCTGCTGCTATGCCTTGTGTTTATCCCATCTCAATAGCAGTTAAATAATGTAGCATGGTAACTTGCCCAAATTTACCTCCAGAGCAACTCTAGTGATGTAATTCACATATTTTCCTCTCTTTTAAGCAATGTAAATCCATAAAGCAGAATTGAATTTAGTGGCACTACTCCAAGACTAAATAGATATAACTATGAACAGAATTATCTGACTAAACCAAAGATTTGCCAGATGATAGAAAATACCTTTTATTTTATTGCTATGTGACAAGCTTGACTACTCTAACATTCACATGTATCTTAGGTTTAAGCTAAAATCTTACGAAAATATTTTTTAAAGTCAAGTAACTCCTCTACATGACTTTTTGTAGCATTTTAACAGAATTGGGAATAATTGGATGTTGCCTACGTTATTTTATATGGATTTTGTTGTTGTTGTTGTTTCATGTTGTTGTTTTGCTTTTTTTTTTCTTAAGAAAGGATTATGCCAAAACTTTGGCTACTGTTATTTCTGCAATATCCTGGACTAATGTGGTTACAATGTCTTAACTCCCACTGCCCAAATTTACTTTAACTGCTCCATAAACAGAATTTAAACATGCTTTAGCTCATGTTTGCGTGAGATCAAGCTTTTCCTCTAATACCCTTCCAAAACCTCAGTTCCAGCTGCAGGCAGCCACCTTGCAAATAAATAAAACATGTTTTGTTTGCATTCTCTGTATCCGTTTCAATGGTCTGAACTCTTTCAAATTCCCCTTCCCTTCCCCCTCCTTCTCTTGGGTTGGAGTTTAGCTCGCACTGGAACACAGGGCCGGATAGGAAGCTTCCTTATTGGGTAACGTTGGGCAAGTTGAAGCGCTGTTGTCCGCTCGAGGGAGCTTTTCCGTGGTGACGTCTGCCCGTTCCTACAACAGCAGCGCAGGGAGCCTGCGCTCAGCGCTCAACGGCTTGTGGGATTAAACAGGAAGAGCAGGAAGAGCAATAATAATAAAGCACCATTAACTGCTTCAGTCTTAATAAGATCTGCCAGTTTTTGCTATCTCGAATCACTGGGATATAAAGTCAGAATGCTTTCTCCTCACTTTGCTCCCTTTTAATATTTCAATGTTTCGGCCAGTGCTGCTGTTGTGATTTTGTTTTTCAACTTTAAGGTATTTTTAAGGATTATTAGATAATTGTGTATTTTATGCTGAGCAGTTCTATGGGAAAATTTCTGTGGTGGCATAAACGGTGGTAGCTCTTCAGTGTTGAGCAGAGCTCACACATAGTGTGTTGGCTGTATATTGTCCTAGCCTAAAATAAAAACCCAGTGAGGAAAGCTTGCAAAAATAGTGCCCTTTTACTTAATTTTGATCAGCCCTTAATATTTTTAGGGTTGTCTTTCTTTATGTCAGTTCCAAAAATTAATATATATTTTACCAGAAATGTAGATTTTACTAATACTCCCAGAGTCAAGGGACCAGTGGTGGTATGTAAAGTAGTTCCATCTTTGCATAAAAACTTTTCTAACGTAAAAGCATCATATAGAAATGCAGTGTGTTCCAAGAAAATGCATGGCAATATGAGAATACTCTGCATACTGTCTTATGACCAAAGAGATTAGCACAATTTTATTTATAGTTTCCTTGAAAAGTTTTTCTTTCTTTGTCCATGTGCAGATTGCCAAACGAGGTGTTAAAATAAGATGAAATGAAATGAAATGAATTAAAATAAAATAAAATAAAATAACCTTTATTTAACTACTGTGTTAAATTTGGAATGACAGACACTCATATAAACACAGAATCTCAATTTTAAAGAGTCAGAATTCTAAATAAAGATGTCATTGAGGGAAATAATTTCAGAGAGAGTGAAAGAAAAGTCCAGGTCAGAGACTGAATGTGCTTAGTAATAATCTCCCTTTAGAAACAGACTCTCCCTCTGGTTTTGGCAATCCTCCAAAATTCTTCTTTTGAGACATCTAAAACAATGGAGACTTATACCAAGACCTCATGGAACAGTGTCCTTATTGCCCAGATGGTTTATAAAAAGTGTCTTGTCTCAGCTATCCTTTCCACATATATATAATTAATGGCCTCAAAAGACAAGTAAATGCTTACTGCATATAGCAAGCACATTACAGAAGTCCACTTAGATGGTACAAACTTTCCATTAACTTTTTTCCACATCTCACTAGAACAAGCAGACAGCCATCATGCTACTCCCACATGTAAGTCTAGACTTGGAAAGTGTTGATTCCCACAGCTAGATTCTTCACACTATACTGAAGGTGCTTAAATGAAAATGATTGGATTGCCAAAGTTGTCAGCAGCACACAGTTGCCATTGGCATCCGGGAGATTCTCGGCAGCTTCTTGACAAGTCAGGCACCTTTTCTTTAGGCCCCTAAATATGGCTAAATATGGCAATTATTTTTACTTGATTAGTGATTTTTCTACTTAAAATATTGAGATGATACCTTGTCAAATTCAGAGAATTTCCACTATACAAACACTTCCTGTTTCCTCGCTCACAGAAAGCCTATGATGTATGAGTGCTTCTCATACACGTTGCCTGCATAACTGCAGCTGTGCTGCAAGAATTTCACTATAACAGAGGCTGGAAAACTGCAGGTCTTTCTGAGGTGGTTGAGCTGTGAAACAGCAGTTTTGGAAAGCCTGAGCTCGGTTCCAGTAGACATATTTCATTGTCACTAGATGGTGCTCTGGGGAAGTTCTGCATGGTCTTCTGGAGAAGGCGACTCTCAGTATTTTATTTGTGGTTTGGAGCTCTGGAATCTCTTTTATTAATCAGTAAGTTGAACATAAATTGAAGAGCAATAGATGGACGGCAATCCACGCTAAGGAAAGGACTACTTCCTTTCAACACAGGATCTCCTACACCCTGTCTATGATTAGCTCCTAGTGCATTCTCCCCACCCTTCCCCTCTGCCTTGTAATAACGTAAAGGCAGCTGGAATGGCAGCCTGCGAGAGAGAGCCTCGGCAGGATTCAGGAAGTGGGAGATGAAGACAAACTACAAAGGGAAATTCCTCAGAAGCTGGGAATTTGGCAGCAAGGACTGCAGTATCCTGATTTGCACTGGGGGAATTAGGAGATGATTTTTGCTGAAGCTCAGCCACTGGGAGTGTCAGACTTAGCCATGGCAATGTTCCTGCCTACACCTGGTGCAGTAATCTGGATTGGAAACTCTGCTCCTGAGTCCTTTTTGCTTTCTATTGCTTTTCCAGTTATCAAAGTTCAAACTGAAAACCAAAAGTTTTGTGAGCATTTGCTCCATGAGCAGAACATACATATATATGGATATGCACGTGTATTGCTAGAACAACAAGAAGACACTTGTGACAGTGGATTAGAGAATGCAAATTGCCTCCCAATATATGAGCATTTTATCCATAGATTTTGTCAGATTGAATCTAGCAGTGAAACTTGGCATCTCAGGAGGCTAATTATCAATCACATCATACTGCATTTTGTTTAAAGAATTACAGGCTATTTACCTACTTTTCAGTACCATTATATAGGGCCAGTTTATTGCTGGTATTGTCAGAGTTTTGTTGTTGTTGTTGTTGTTGTTGTTGTTGTTTTTTCAGAAATACTCCCATATCAGATCTTATCCAAGGTACCTTGGGTCTCTAGAAGAAATGGAAAGCAATAAAAAGAAATTAAAATGATGCAATATAATGTTTACCAGACAAAAGCAAACGATGCACAGAAAATGTGTCATCCCCAATTATTTAAAAGAAGATACTGTTTTGCCTTCATGAAATCAAAGTTATTTTTAGGATATTTACACCTATATTTAATAGACATAACCCAGAAAAACATTTCAAGTATGAATCTATGCTTACATACATTACTTCAAGAATCTACCAGCATTAAACTGTCTTATTTTAAAGTCCAGATCAAAGAGAAAGGATTCATCCATCCCTAACAATATATTCATTCAAAATATATTTATACATACCCATGGATTTTCTTTGTTGCTGTTGCATCTTCTTGACTGCCAAATGCCTAATGGCATGTTAGTACTAAATAAAAAGCCTGGGCGTGATGAGGAGACCAGCCCATGGTTTGACACATGCAAGATGAAGTACATTGGTTAAGAGAAACATACCTTCTCTTGTATGCTAAAAAAAATAGATAATTTATAAAGGAAATCTCCTGTGTTTTCCTTCTGCTCTTTGCACTTGCTGCATAGGGCAAAATAGACACAGCACAGCAATACTGTGGACTGCACTTCAGCACTCACACCTTTGAGTCAAAATATCGCATCAGTGTGTGGTTAAGTGCATCACTACTTTGTAACTGATTGCTATCGTGCATTAACAATTCTTACCATGTCAAACTATTTGGCATATATCCAAATCTTGCAATATACATAATAAACGGTGACTTTTTCAATGTAGTTTGGGCTTTGCTAGTGCAAAATTTGGACAGTTCAATAAATTTAGGGATGAAGGGCATTGCTAGGTATGCAGACCTGATTCTGGTGGCTGTATAGTAGCCTATGAGGAAAGGAAAATATATTTTATAAAATTTTTGCATACCGAGGGATTGCAGTTTCTGTAGTTCCCAGGAGATGGCATTCATCTTTTGGAAAAAAATGTCTGTTCACTTCCTAAAGGAGTAGTGAGGTGTAGGAGGAAATTCTTCAATGCACCATTCAGTCCTGTGATTTCCACTTGAAAATTGAAAGTCAACTGGCAAACCCTTTGGGATTTAGGAAAGATGGAATGGGGATTGCCATCGACAGAAGAGAATTTATATGAATAGCTCAGCGGGAGGAGGGTGAAGAATCCACACCCAGCAAACGCATTTTCTTTGTGGCATAATATATGTAGGACTATAATACAATGCCCTCCTACTTTCATCTTTCTATATTGCCACTCATCAGCATTACAAAGAATGCAGCTATTAAAAGAACTGCCTCTTGGCACCCAAAACTATTTTCTGCAACAAAAAACTCAAGCCTCTATTATTTGTTTTGCTACATTTGCAGCAGTCTCCCCATTAAGCTTGCTTCTCACAGCTCCCTGATCTCATTCCCTGTTGGATCTAGATCAGACACACAAGAGGTCAGGCTGACTTTCAAACCCTCTTGCAGGTTGGCAGGCATAGAAAAGTGTAACAGTAATAAGGATTAAAAAGTTCTCTCAGATGGTCCTTCCAGTGTGGAAGTGCCCTCCCCTCTTCAGGCTCGCCACCCTCCGAAATGCTTGGCGTAAAAACCAGAGCCAGACTGATCAAGGGAGGGTGTATTAATTCCTGGGTATTCAGGCCAGTGTTTTCAAGAACGGAGGCCTATAATGAAGCTCCTATGAATATATTCTTAGGTACTTCAGGAAGGTTTTCAGAGGTCCTGCAACTCCTGGTAATGGAATTGAGTTGCCACCAATTTTTACCACAGGTGTTTGTGGTAAGTAAGAACCAGTATGTCATAATTCATGATGCACTGACTTTATGTTCAAAGTTACATTAAAAAAAAAAAAAAAAAAAAACTTTTGGCTGTTAAGCACCAGAATCTAATCAATCAGCAGTCACCTCCCAGCCTGGTGACAACCAAGACCAAGTAGCTGCAGTGGAGAAAGCAGTACATTATGTCAGTCATTGAAAGAAGCTGCAGACAGAAGAAAAAATAGAAATATTTAAGAGTTGCTGCAACAATCAGCATCGTTACCACACATTGCAACCAAGGGATTAGTTTGGCTACCAATGGAGTCAGGTCCAGATTTCATTGCAGTGGACAAGAGACACTCCACACCTGCACATATCAGAGTAACACACCAAGCTCAGGACTCCCGATTCTTCAGTTCCAGATCATTAAATTGCAAGCAACTTAGGCACTGATCTATGGGAATATAGGGAGGAGGGTGCAAAGTGAAAAGGGTTGAAACCTTCCACAGTTGCTGCCAGGGGTTGCACGGGCTCTTTGTTCGAAGACACGGGTTGCACCTCCTCACTCTTCCTGCGATCACCACAGCTCGAGATATTCCCACAACCCCTTTAAAAGCCCCTAAAGGGCCTGCTTAACTCTCGATCTCTTTAGTTTGTTAGTACTCTGCCATTCCCAGAGCACAGCTTCTAGCTAAGGCAAGCAGCCTAACTTTTACAGACCGAGGATAGCTTTGTGTTGCCAGCCTCTACAAGTCCCTGTGCAGCTGCAAGTGGTGACTCTGAAGCCTGAATTCAAATGCGTGGAGAACGCAGCTGTTGCAGGTAGCTTGTCTTAGTTGTGAGCATCCCACCTGGAGAGTGCAGCACCTGGAGTGGTGTGGTGAGGGGTGCGCTTGGCATACCTGGCTTTCCTGGAGCAACATTTCCTTGGAGCAGTTTGATGGCATGCTCCTCTTAGCCTGTTTTTGTTCCATTGTGCTTAATACAACAAAGGAGAGGCAGCTTTGGGGACTAAGAAGGATTGAGACGAGCCCATACCAGCTCCACTGAAACAAAAATAAGGAAAGCAGCTGGTGGCAGGTAAGTCATGTGTTTCTGAAGTTCCTGAGGGATGTCTGAAATGCACTTATCTTGATTTCAGCTGATTGTTCTAAGCATTTCCTGGATTTGCTGCAGTCAGCTGTTTGCATATTCTACCAAACAAATATAACACACTGCTCTTCAAGAAACGAAAGGTTAAATTTGGATGTGATCCACGGGAAACGGGAACATAAGGGCCAGTGTGTATTTTGAAATGCGGATGTTACAATTCCCATTCTAGCTTGCAAAACAAACCCCAAGCCCATACCATGTCACTTTAATGATTTATAAATGCATCTTTAAAAATCACTTATTCTGTTTCTCATGATGGCTCCCTGGTACCAGCAAGGCTTGGCAGCCTGTTTTTTTTCCCTCTCATACTGCAAAGATCCTTTTTCCACTGATGGCCAGACTGTGGCTGCCTGGGAACAGGTGTCAGGGGAGGTAGGGAGGCTCAAAACCTTCAGCTCTTCGGGCACGTGTTCAAGAAGCCTCAATTGCAATCTTGCTTCTTGGAGTCACCAGCTGGAAAAGAAAAAGCGGGTGAGCTACAACACCAGTTGTGCTGCACAGTTCAAATGAGGTGAACGCATTTCCGTCCAATGCTGCCTGTTGAGCAGGTTTGCAGATGCTTGTACTGCATCTCGAGATGTGTTAGTGAGCGGTAGTTGCTGAAAGCTCTGGGCCAGTGCCCAGCAAAGCAAACCAGACTTCTCCCTGGACTTTCCGACTCTAGCCCTTTATTAAGGCTTTTAAGGAAGAGAAATTCTGCATCAATTGATTCAAAAGTGCCGGTATGTACTGCCTCTAGGCTCAGGCCCACTGAAACCTGGAGCTTGATTTCAGAAGGGATGGACACCCGGCACTGCTCTGGATGACTGCAGGAGCTGCCAGGGCTTCAGCTGGAGTTGCTAAGCACTTCGAAACTGAAAGGCTCAGAACCAGCAGGCATTTGCAAGTGTAGCTGTAGGAGTCTTGCCATCTAGTTCAGTGAGAACAGGAGTAGATTTGAATGCAGACAAGTGCAGGAAGAATGGCAAGTGGGAGAAGAAGTGAAAATGAGAACAAAGGCACAGACATGGAGATATTAAAGCCCCAGTTAATGTTTTAGGGAGTATTCCATATCAAAATGGAATGCAGCAAAAGGCTTCCCGATTATTTTTTTTTAAAACTAAAATAGCAAATATAATTTTTTAGACTAATGCACACTTAGTATATCATTGGATCTCAAAAATAAGCTTATCTGCCAGATTGCCCTCTCTCTCCCTTTTTTTTTTCCTGAGATTTCTTTAGAACTGAAATATCCAAAGGAAGCTCTTTTGCTGCTTGTAATAAATGGCTTATCTCCACTGATTTCACTGAAGCCATGGTTTATTGTCCATTCCTTTGAGTAGCTGACCTAAAGGGCTAAACATCCTTCAGGTGATCAACACAAAAATTTGCTTCTACATGCAGATACTTCCTCCCTTTTCTTTTCTTTCTTTCTTTTTTCTTTTTTTTTTTTTTTGAGGACCCAAGAAATACTCAATGCTATAAATATTAAGCTTGCAAAATGTATATGTAAGTATATCTCAAAAGAGGGAATACATTCTTTCACTAAACTGAAATTTTTCTCTCTGAAATGCATACATTTTTTTCTTGATTTATTCTGATTTGGCTTTTAAGGAGTGACTCGATTTGGATGTTGACATGCTGGTCTTCCCCTTTAAAATTCTGTCAAGAATCATGTTACAGAGAATTAAAAACTTTCAGTATCATTGGAAAGGACCTCGGTGCCTCTCAGAATTGAATTGACAATGATTAACATCATTTCAATGATTGCCACTTTATCCATCCCACAGATGCCCTAAAGGTTTTGTTCCATCCTGTAACCACAACTGAACACTAAAAAAGCTTTCCACTGTACGAATAGGCATGTGAAGATCACTTTCATTTCTCCTTTTCACGTGCAACTGTTTGGTCCAATTTCGGAGCAATGTTAAAAAATATTTGTAAAAGCAGAAATGAAAGGAGTTGCAAAAAAAAAAAAAAAGAAGAAGACAGACGTTTCAATTTGGTTAAATTCGAGACTTTTAGGGTTAACTCTGGCTACAGTAAACAGTAGCAGCCAATCTCAGGGGCTCAGGGACAGAGAAATGACTAAGAGGATGCACTGTACTGTCACCAAGTAACTGTCCTGTCTTCAGAGGGAATATCTGCCAAAATTTGAGATGATCAGGGAAGAGTTAGCCTGATATAAAAGCATTTCTATTAATCAATTGTTAAGGATCAAACAGAAAAGTTAGTTTTTGTCTTGGAGGAGCCTCTGTACTGTAAAACGTACTGGAGAATTGTTTTATATATCTTTCAGTCTAAATGTTTTGATTACCAAGGCAATGTTTTTCTGTGAGGCATATCTTAGAAACATGGTGCCAGTACCAAGTGGGATGAGATGATAAAGTATAAGAAGTTGGAACATGAGAAGTTTGAAACTCAGCTGTAAAAATGTTTATTGGATAAATGTTTACTTTGCTGCATGCTCATATTTATTTTTCTTTCAAACCTTTGAGTCTCCTTACTGCTTCACTGAGACAATTAATTCTCTTTGGAAAACATGACATGGTTAATTAAACAGGTGAGAAACTAGTTTCTCATCTGTCTGGAGATTCAAAGATCCAATTGCAATTTACAAAGAATATATTACAGTTGTCGACATCATGTGAATCGAGAATTGTTTGTGATGATAAATACATTAACTTTATAGAAAACACCATTTAGAAATCCAAGATCTTGATCATCAAGGTCAGTCCTCTGTTGTTCAAGGGGGTCACAGCACCCAGCTCTTTTCACAAACTGATTGATCTCCATCAATAGTTTGTGATTTTGGTCCCTTTTTTCTTCTGAAGACTGGCTGCTTGAAAACCTCACTGCATTGATAGTGAAGAAACAGATTCCAATTCCCCAGTTAAATTTACTCATGACCAATTCATAGCTGTATGTTCTTGTGCCAAAACTATGCTTAGCTTCAGCAACCATCTTCTACCCTGATGTTTGCCCTCTTGATATACTTGTGAAGAGCAATTGCATTCTCTAAGCGGTCTTGTTGCCACACAAACGTGCTCGTCTCCAAGTACAGCGCAGTGCAGCGGTTTCACGGGTGCAGCCACTACATTTGACTGCATGGCACAGTTTCTTGCAGAAACTTCTTTTGTCCTTCCCCAGGTCCTGCCCATATGTCGCACAGTCGTGTCCCATCTTGGAGCACAGTTTTCTCCCTGCATGTGGCAGGCATCTGCCTTTTGCTTTCCTTGTTTCAGGCTTTGGGCAAGACTGAAGGAAGCACCCAAACCTGAGAATTTGTAAGGTTTCTTGGCCTGAAAATTTCACTTGATAGTGAACTTGTGACTGCATTATGTGCGAGGTAAGTCTAGCAAATGCTACAGAAATAGCTCAGTGGGTTGTATAGATGGGTCTAAACTCTGTGAAGCAGAGACTGTTCCTTCCTGTGTTTTTTTGCCTTACGTCTAGGACAATATGGCCATGATCCGCTGGCCTCTACATGCTACCGCAGTATAAACGTTAAATGCAATAGCTTAATATAGTTGGGCTTTAACCACACCGTACTATTTGCTTTACTAAGGGAGACCTGCAGAGCTAGCTTTATTTATGGCAGGAGGGACTTAAACATGACAGAAGGACACTGATCCTTCAGAAAGGAGTAGAAAAAGCAGCATACTGTGTCAGGGAGCTTTTTTTCTTTAAGTGGTAAGAAGTGCTCTTCACCTCTCATGAATGTCTGTAATTCTTGAATATGGATTGTCCACATAGTGAGATCAGGCAATTATGTGTGAATTCATTATGTTTGACTTGTTTAATATGTATTTTATTTTTACTGTTTCTAATATTTTATCTGTAAACGGGCACTACTGTTTGGTTAAGTGTCTAATGTTTTGTTTAAGGTTACTTAAGTCTCAGTTATTTGTGGAATGCTCCTGCACTCCTTGGGGCAGTCAGTGCATAACTTACAATTATCTGATTTTTTTTCAAGGGGGGAAAAAATTTTCAGATCACTTTTATGAATCTTTTCCATGGCTGTTAAACATTATCAGACATGCATATTCATTTCAACCCTACCACATCTGCCGTTGTGGTTGAAAGTAAGAGGTTTTCTCTATAGCAACCAGTACATGTTTGCATGTTTTTTTTTTTTTTTTAATATTAAGAGCCAGATTCTGCTGAGATCTACATTGGTTTTGTTCTGATTTTTCTTTTCTTGAGCAAACAAAATACTGATATTTTACCACTTTACATGTCCCAAGATCAATCTGATTTTGGCACCTTTCTACACATAAACATTTGCTGACTTACCTCTAGATCAAAAATGTGTTAATAGATCTTCAGAATGGGGATATGTTTCAAGTGAATCTGAACAGAATTAGCAGATGATGAAACGTTTAATACAGTCGATTCTTTCTGCAGAGCCTTTAGACCTAATTCCAAAAGCATACACGACTTCTGACTTTTAATTGGATAACTTTTGACTGTTGACTTTCCTCCAGCTTTATCCTGCAAGGCAATGAGTGTCAGGATTTCAGAGTGCCTTGCATATCTATGTATCCCTGTTTTTCATCTGTGCCTGTAAACAACTATTTGCGCATGCAAAATGGTTCCTTAGATGTGCAAATAGTTGATCTCCTTGCATAAGTATTTCTGTAAGCAAGTCTGTTTATGAGAATGGCTACATGAAATACAGATATGTTGGAAATGAAATACAATTAAAACCAGATCTGTTTACATGGTTAATTACATATATTAAAAAGGCTCTTTAACTCTGAAATTGGGAACTTTTGTCTCTTTGTATTACCTCTCAGATTAGTTATTTCTGTATAGATACTTTGTGTGTGTGTGTACGTATGTATATGTACGTGTATGTATATATAAAAAAAGTTGCATTAGCAGTGAGCATTTCAGATCTAACAAAAGCAAATACCAATGTGCTTAAATTTGGAACTTCTAAAGTACATACTTCAGCACTTAGCTAATTTGGGCCATATGAGGATTCTTTGCTTTGTAGTTTCCTGCACTTTGAGAGACCGAAATGGAAAGAGTTTAGAAAGGAGGCAGCATTAAGCATTATCAGGTATATTTTATAGATAAATTTATTTTGTAGTCAAAAGTGGTGGAAATAAGGTCTGAGAAACTCAAACTCGTGTTGTGCACCGTATCTATCTTTTCTATAGCTGTTAAGGAAATGGTCATCCTATTGATCTACGGGCTACCTCACAGTTCTCCAAAAAGGAAGTCTGACATTTATCTCTTCAGAAAAAAAAAAAAAAAAAAAAGGCGCCTTTGAATGTTATTTGACAGCACAAATATTTATGTTTAATTTAACTGACCAACTTGTTAACTGTGAATCACATTATTCAAGAATAATCAATGTCTGGCTGGTGATCCAGGATGCCAGGAACTATTTCTAAAGAATGTTACATTTGTCCAGCTTTCAAATAGGGTTAGATAGTAATTGCAGAGCAATATTGAATGGGATTAGTTGTGTCTTGTTAAAGGCTTTGTCAGCAGAAGTCTTTGGTGTGTGAGCACGGGGCTACAAGAAGCCACATCTCCCTGGTGATAACGTATCAGCAGAGACCTCATGCTTCTGGGCAAATAGTCTGTCCAGTAGGCTTTTAGTGCATTTGACAAACACACTCACTCTTCCAAAATCTTTTGGGTCGTAGAAAATGCCCATGGTACAAAGGTGATGAGTACCCTGAGTAGCAGCGACTGCTGCACACGGTTTTCATGGATGGCATGCAGAGGAGTAGGGCAAAGTTGTCTTCTCTCCTGTCATCCTTACGACTGCTCTCCACCAAATTCTTTGCTGCTATGTTTATGCTTCTTAGTCCTCATTTCCACCATTTTCACTTAAGATGTCCATGGAAAAGAAGAAATAACCAGATGGTACCTATTCTGGGTCAGGCAGGACTGAAGGCTTTATAGACTTGTGTCCTCAGTGAGGATTCTCCCATTTTGTATTTTTTTATGGTGACTTCAATGGCACTTAAAATAATTCAAGGCTCATAATGCTGTTCTGTAAGAAGAGAATGCTTCCGGCTAGAAAGCCTTTTATTTCGTATTTATATGACAAGCTTGTATCTGTATTTATGCTGAATTTGTTCTCTACCATTTTTTCCCTCTTTGTGGATTCGTATGTTATTACTGCTAACTTCATCTACAGAGATCATTCTATTTGTACTGCAGACATAGACTGTTTATCTGCATGTTGTAAATATGTATAGCAGGCCCAGGTTTTAAAAGTATAATATTTTATATAATTGTAATCATGTGTGTTTTACAATTATTTTGTCTCTGAATTACCAAAACACTTGTAAACTTGAACCTGTTCTTTTTTTCCTATGTGCAAAACTGTGTCTAATGATTTAATTTTCTGTGCACTTGCACCCCGCACCTCCCCCCACCCCAAATGCCACTTAGTACAAGCCGATCATGAAGATAAACCCTGTTATTTAGCAATCACATTTAAGACATCAAAGATCAGCTTCTACATGGACAGGGCCTGTGGATCAAAAAAAGAGCAAAGGGCTAAGAGTTTGTACGACTGTGCACAGATGAAATCATGTGACAGGCTTTATTGCTGGTGAAATCTGTTTCCACTTGCTGCCACCCACTAATTTGACAATAGATTGCATCATGTGGTTGCAGCAACTGCGATGACTAGCAACCATTTTCAACTGCCTTCCTTAAAGGGGAAAATGCTGTATAGAAACAGTGCAGCAGACAGACAGTGTTGTGAACCTATTTTGAGTGTTAGCTAAGTGGAGTAATTTATACTCCATTATATTAAATTTAACTTAATCCCACTAGTCAATGAGGGCCTATGCTATTAGTCAAAATTTGTTTATTGGAAGATTATTCTTAGCAGACAAAAATAGCTAGAAGGTTTGTTAGAGTAATTTAACTTATACTAGAATAGCAATTACCACCTAAGTGCTGCATGGGAAATGCACAACGATATCAAAGCAGAAAAATAAATAATAATGAACCCTTAGCTTAAAAATGCAATTCTCTCCATGTTCTTTGCTTGTAAAGAAAAATCTACATTTCAAAGGAATATTTTCTTACATATGGAAATGCTTATTTTCTAGCTACTGAAGATCTGCCAGGAAATACTAGAGAATATCATGTTCAGAGTTTTAGAAGGCAAATTGCTTCTGCATACACTGTATCTAGCAGACAGCTTTATGGTACTCTTTACCTGTCTGTCATAACATCATCAGTTTTTCCAAAGTACTTGAAACCTTTGAAAGTTAAGAATTGTAGCAGAATACCTTCACATGATGCACATATTTAGTAAGGCTAAACTGATTAGTAAGTAAATATAAACAAGAGATTTATGTGCTTTAAACCATAATTATTAAATGATTCCTTGACTGGGGGGAGGAGGATGGGCGGGGGAGGGAGAGGAGGTAGGAGGAAACAACTTTGAAATAAAATGCTTGTGTCAGCATGAGAAGATGGATTTTAAAGAGCACTTACCAAAGCACATATAACATGCCTATGCGCCTTTAAAAATAAATTTCAGATGTATTTTATTGTCTTAATTTATACCCCAGGAAAGCAGGGAGGGCCACCTCTACTGTGGAAGATTTGTCTTATTAGATATAAACACTGACTTTTAAACATCTCAGCATCATTTTCGAATTGTCACAGTGAGCAGAAACATACATGTTGTTAGCCAGAAGGGAAATTTCATATGCATTTCCTCAAACAAATTAATTTTTTCCTTCGATGCTGAGAAGTCAAAACCTAATGTGGAGGTCTGGGATATATTTTCAAATGCTCTTTTCGAGTCAAATTCCATGCACCCAGAAAGCCTTACTCCTTTATTTTTTTTGTTTAAGAGAGAGAAGTGTGTATTTCTGGCAGTTCATTCTTAATACAGCCTAAGCCATTCCAGCTGAGAGAAAAAAAATGCTTCGAAACTGCCAGGATAGTTTGAAAAACTCTTTCAGAGAGAAAAAATGCTCTCCTGTAAACTGAATATCAAGACAGCATAACTGATTGACTAAGAACTATAGACCAGCCCACGATCATATCTCCAAGGAAGTTTTCATCACCACTGTTTACTGCTTACTCATTGCACCCTATTCTGACAAATCTTGAAAGAAAATAGCTCTCATGTCTCTATCAGTTTGTCATTTGGCTTGTAATTCCTGGTAAATTTTTCTATTTGCTTTTGATTGACTCCAATTACTGAGTCAAGATCAAATTTATTTATTTGGTCAGCGTGATGCAAATAAATTGCTGTGGCTGCCGTTTGCTCCCGCTCCGTGCACACCAGGAAAAGGGAAGCGGTGCCCACGCGACTGTGCGTTCACTAACCAGCAAGGGGCGCGCAGAAACCCGCTGCAAAGACACCGGGGAGAACTGCTGAGGGCAGCAATGGCCGAAAACTGCTGTTTAGAGGAGGCAGGGGGGAAAAAAGAGTTCAAAGTCAGCATTTTTAGGAGATTTTTCTTACAAGCAGACTTAGAGAGAGGAGTCAAGAGAAGCACGAGGTGCAGTTTGGGAGTAAACCTCATCAAAACACCTTCCTTGGAACTGCAGACGTCATCATGCACGTAGCTTGTGCTCGCCCTTAGGTGGTTTTTTTTTTTTAGGAACAAGTTTAGGAGAGCTTGGTGTTCTGTATTTAGCTGATATGTGATAGCTATGAAAGCACTCTCTTGAAAAAAACTAAGACTTGAGAAAGGTGGTGGTCATTTTGTGGTAACTGAATTTTGTGCAATCTCTTCCAGAAAAAAAATCCTTCTGCATTTTGGAATTAATAAACCCCCTCCAAATAAAAAAGCATATTTGGTAACTCAGCAGGGAAAGAAAAACAAACAAACAAACAAAAAAAACACCTCCTTTCTCAGGCTGGTTTTTCTGCATGGTTTTTTTTTTTTTTTTTTTTCTGTACGCACAGCACACCAAATGCCTTTGAACAACGACTGCCAGATTAGTGATGCCTTTACCTGTAAGTGTAATGCTTTGTGCTTCCACAGTGCTAGCAATTTTCATGGTAATGATTGGGCTGATCTACTGATATCTAAAAAGGGGGCGCAACTCAGAGCAATACCAACAAAATTAACTGTGCTCAGTTTGGCATTTAGCCAGTGGAATAAAACAAGTTTTTAGTGAAGTAACCTAAAATAGGACCAGTGAGAAAGTGCAGACCAAAAAGTCATGCTAACTGCACTTTAACGTACATAGCATTAAAATGACTGTTTAAGTAAAAGAATTTTGCATATCATATCATGAGATCGCTGTGTTGAATGGTAGAGCTGATCAAGAAATGACTATGACCTGGTTTTATTACTAGTAGGCTAACCTCAAGAGATCAGCACATCTCTTCAGTTCACACAAGGTTATAATTACCTCAATGCTTATGTAACCTTTAGTCAAACCTCCTGCAAGCCACCAGAGCTACTACTCATGCTTATAAAGCTAGCCACATGCAGCAGCAACTAATACTCACCCCAGTCCTGAAACTGGAAATAGGAATGCCTATAGATAACTCTATGCCTATAGAATGTCTGTAGAAACTGGAAATAGGAATGCCTATAGATAATTATAGATAACAGATAACTCCAGGATGGAAGTGTGGTGGAGGAAAAGAAGCATGAAAGGCAATAATGTCTTCAAATCCACTGAATTCTAGTAAGAGAAAATTTGAAGATTTTTTTAGAATGGAAAAAAAAAAACCTCTGCCTTTTACATTTATTCAGGGTCACTTGTCTTTCATGATGAACACAGCTCCCTTAAGATACATCTCACGTCCATCTTTTGTTTATTTTTTTTAATCTCTGTAGGTCTCTACCTATGATACAGCAATTCAGTATAGTTAAAAGTGTGAAGTGTGTTTAGAGCATGAAAGTGTCAGATTTTAGCTCTCTGCTCGAACACAGACTTTGCACAGAGAGTCTTGCTAAGTGTGTCTGTCCTAGAAAGCTTTCTCAGTTGCTAATGATGCAATTGCTTGGGTTTGTATTCTTTTGGCTGTTTATTTGAGAGTATGTGTGAGCCTCATGACGTGTCAGATGGGTGCTTCTGCCTTCCCTCTCCTGTATATTGCCCCATGAGGAAGTGTTCCTCCCAAGGAATCGTAGGGCTTTTGGGTCAAGTCCCCAGACTCCTTTCACTCAGATCCCTAATTCAATTTTCCTTCAACCAGATCTCAGACCTCTATATATCATATATAACCCTGTCACCCAGCAGCTTGGGTGGGAATGGATTGGTGGAGCTTTTATTTTATTTTATTTTATTTTATTTTATTTTTGGAGACAGCGCGATCCCCCTGCTTGCACAGCATTCAGAAATGACCAATGTGTACGAATTTCAACCTCTGGCCTGGTGAAAAGAGCCCTGAACAGACTAGTGCAAGACCATCAGCATAAACTATTTTTTTTTTCAGATGTGGAAGGCAATAGTCCCAGTGTTGGGTGCCAGGCTCAACCCAGGTCTCCAGCACAGTCTCATGTCATTGCAGAGGCAATTGAGTAAGTGAGGAAGGAAGGAAGGTTGCACCTTGGCTTGCCCTCAGCCGTATCTGTTCAGTCTGGGGGGAAACTACAGAGGAGGCAGGGGAGGTGGCCATCACTTAGATACTTGGGACCATTTAGACACTTTTACTTCACAGAACTGAAGGGTGGTATTTATGGATTCAGTGAACTACCCCTGGGTAATGATTTAGGAGATACTTTCTTTTTTGCTCATCTTCCCCCTCTTCTTTACACCTTTCAAGTATCTACACAGAACAGGCATTCGCAAATCATTAGTGGTATTTCACTGATACCTATGTTCCTTAGTCTGTGATTTTGCTGGAATAATGGCTACTGAAAAGCCACAAGAAGACATTTTGTCTAAGTCAGTTATATGTAGGTGTTCAGATGCTGCTGCAGTGGTAATTGGGGTTCTCAGGGACTCAGCTTACCTCTTCCACTTCTCTGGCTCATTAGGACCTGGCCAGTAGAAAAGTGATTTGCTACCCTCTGTGTAGGTGTAACATAATAGGAAAAGGTGTGGTGGTCAGATAAAGATGGTGAAGAAGCCTTATGATTAGGTCAGGTCTCAGTAGGCTCGAAATATTAATCTTATTAGTGCTGATTGTGTTTAACCAAATGGTTATGAATATTTATGAGGTAGAGGAATCCTATCAGGTGGAAGAAGGGTGGATTTAAACATAAAACCTCTAAGTCCTGTGTGATAAGAAGAGCTCACATTAACTGCTTGCCATTGCAGGACAGCAAGCTGCTTTGTGAATCTGTGTTACATGAGCAGTAATCATAGTGATGAACTTCCCTTAATTTGACTAAGAAGCTACATGTTCAGGGAACTGCTTCTTTGATGCTGCTTGTTCATTTTGTCTCTCACTTATTCATTATGTCTCAGTTTTTAGGGGAAAAAAAATCTTACCTACATTCCAAAATAAGATGCTGTTGTTGAATGACAGCATAAAATCAAATAGAAAAATTGGGTTGTTTTGGTTGTTTACATTGTAAATATACTCACAGTGCCCTTCTTATTGTTCCCTAGTGATGCATGGAACGGACAGTTTTACATGCCATCATGTTTCAGTAGAAAGTAGAAAGATTCTGGTACCAGAAACAAGGAATTGTCTGCACAGTATAGTCACTTACTATACATAATCATTTGGAAACTTTTATTCGTGGTATTTTGAAGGAGTTCTGCTTGCTGTTGGAGGAGCTGGATGATATCTTAGTTTACATATTAATGCTCCAATCCCTTTTATCTGCTTTTCTTCCCTTAAAAGCTCCCAGTATCACATGCATTCTTTTGAAAACCCTAAATACCATGTGGCTCTCAAAGAAGAATCGAATACATTTGCAAAGTAGTACCACTACCTTTTCCTCTTTTGCTTCCAAATGTGCTTTGATTTTTTTTTCCGCTGTTTTTTTTTTGTGTGTGTGTATGTGTGTGTGTTTTTGTTGTTGTTGTTTTGTTCTTGAAGTGCCTGGATTTCTTTTTGTTTGCTTGCTTGTTTTTAACCGGTTCAGGCAGCAGGTCCAATTCAAGCTGCTTTGCATGCCCCATTACTCTCAACTCAAAGATGGACAAAAAGCATTTCCAAACTACACTGGAGCTTTTAAAGGCAAAAGTGATTCTGACGGTAGTTGCAAGCGCCCAAGTTAAAATGTCTGACTAGGAAACCCCATGCAAAAGGGATCTTGTAATGTGGGATTGTTCCTGAAAGACTGCCTGTAATAATGTCTATGCAGAGCATCTATGATAGCAGTAGACCTGTGCTGTGCAGGGTTTGTGGCGCTCCAGGAACTAGTCTAACCTGACTGACAGAAATTCCTGATGTTATCATCTGGCTCCCAAATTAAGTGCGGATACAGGCACCACCCATAAAATTTTGTAGGGTAAGCACAAAAATTTCCCACTTCTGTCTCTGTAAAACAGAAATAATGATGTTTATCTGCCTCAAAGATTATAATATTGAAAACTGTATTTGTCCAGAGAGCACTATACTGGAATCGGATAATTACTGCCCATAAACAGAGCTTACTTTTAGAAACATTTTTCTACGGAGAAGTAAAGATTGCTCAGAGCAGAGTTTTCAGCAGCTCAGAACAGCTCCTAGCATAGCTTCAATTATGGCAGGCAGGACTTCTCCCTCTTAGGAGGGAAAAGACGCATTGTATTGCTCTGTAAAGAAAGAGAGGATGGATGGGCTATTACTATTATTTGCAAGATTGTAAGAAGGGGCAGGTGACAAGCTTCAAGATGCTAGAGACTTCACCCTTACAGTTTACAAGGCTGCCTGCATAAAGCCTTTCTCAAATACATGGGTTTCAAGGAGATGTAGAATCACTGTAATTCTGGTCAGACCAGGGGCTCTGTTAATCAGATAGTATGTTACAGCCTCAAAATTCAGAAATACTACTAAGCCATCTTCCTGCCCTGTAATTCTTGAGCTGCTCTGGACCCACGTGTGTCCGGCACACATGAGCTTCTGGGGTATATGCAACCCATAACTTATAAAAGGGAATACTGCAACCATTCCCTCTTCTGTCTCAACATGCCCCATACTTACCAGTGATGTGGGCTGTTTAAGCAGGAGCCTCTACATAAAGCAGAATGAAAATGCAGGCATTTATCTACCTCCGTGATAAAGATATACACAGGAAGCATTTCTCATTTTCCCTCTAACTGGGAGAATTCTCCCAGCTGGGATCTCCCTCTGTTGGCAGCCCTTGTACCCCCTTCAGGCAGCATTTAGGACTCGTCATGTCATATTATTTTGCCTATGAAAAGTCATGCTTAACCATTGGTAAATAATGACAATGGCATGTCTGGACATCATGATAGCTATTGATCTGCGGAGAGCAGGATTTTTCAATGCTCTGTTAATATTAAAACCGTCACCAAAAAAACACTGCAATTTCATTGCTCATCTGAACTTTCCCTAATATTTCAACTCAACAGTGAGTTCTTTTGATGAACAAGAAATTAATCACCATGCTACAAAAATAATACCATGTGAACCCTGTGGAAAGCTCTCTTCACAGAATATTTTCCCTCTGACTCATTATGGCATTTTCTCCTAATACTTACCTGAAATTCAACACCTCTCATTACTCACCTTAGAAATGTATAACACCTAAAGATGGTTGTCACAGTATTTACAAATTAGGAGTGTATTAATTGAAAGCAATGTCTGAGGCCAAAAATAACTTATGCACTGACAATTTTCAAGAGGTTATCTCAACACCTATTTTTCTGATAGTAATAAAAAGTCTTGTTGTTACCATAGAAACTGTCATATCCCTACCTACACTTCTCAAAGAAACACACCAATATATTCATTTGTTTTATGCCTCTCCGTGCACTCCCCTGCCCCGGTATTTCAAAGTAATCTTGGATGCTATTAACAAATGGTGAAAGACTTGAAGGAGCATTAGGCAATATTGTCATCAAGCCTGAAAATCTCTGATCAACATAACAGACAAACCTCACTAGGCAAAGTTGTTCTCAAGTTTAAAGAAAAGTCCCTATCCTGCCAGCTACTTTGTGATTGTCAAATCCCTCTGCAGCCATGAAGTTGCTTGCAAGTATAAATTGATCCAAACCTCAATGAACATTTCAGCAAGATGACTGGAAAGAAAGGAAGATTTTTTTTCTTAGAAATGCTGTTTTGGAAGGCATTTATAGTTGTTATTAGCAGGTGAGATCAATAATTCACATCACTGCTTTTAAATATTATGCTCAAATGTCACATTAGTCATTTTCCTTTATTTCCTTTCTGATATTTTTTTCACTCTCATTAGAGCAAAGTTCTCCCATCACATCCAATCTGTGCAATGGAAGGAAATGACACAAGTGAGACACTTAAATCAGAATCCTGCTGTATTTTTATTAATTTTCTAGTTTCTCTTGTCACTTAGATACCATCGTGAGGAAATGGGAGGGAGAATGCTTAGGTTGTTGCTGTGCAGTGAGAGCTAAAGGAAGAAATTTGCAGTGTAACCATCAAGTAACTTCATTCAGTGATAACTTTAAACAAATTTTTTGTCTTTTTTATGGTGGGGGTGGAAAGAATTTTAGTTTTTTGTTTGTGAGTTGTTTGTTTGTTTTTTGTTCATTGTTTTAAAAGGTATATGGTCTCTACCTTTTTCGCTTCCCATGAATTGTTTCTGAATTCTGTCCTATTAAGCAGCTGGGCTGCTTATGCCAATTGAGATACATTTTTCTGAGGTAAGAAGAGTTAGAGTGTTTATGTTGATGATCTGCTTCCTCATATATTGAATCAGTGAAGTGTGATTATGGACAGCGTTTGACTATAGCCCAGACTCAGTACGCTTTAAGTTTCCAGCAAGCTCTAACTTTCAACATAAACTACAAGCTGTGTTGCAGCAAGAAAGACCTAGCAAAACATTCACCATCAAATCTGGCTGGTCGTTAAAAAAAGAACTGTTTTATTCATTAGTGCACTAGTCTAAGCATACCAAATTCATACATGTTTCTTCCCCTTGTTTTACGGAAGGATTGCATATTTCAGTTTGCTAAGAAATATCATGACCATATATAAATTAGAATGACAGATTTTTAGAAGAGGAAGAGAACTTATGATGTTTCTATTATAAAGTTTTGCAATAGGATTTTGATGAAGCTGTTCGGGTGGACACCGGAACAGAATCTGTTTCATCTCTGCTCAGAGTGATAGAGGGAGCAACTGCTCTCAAACTTGGCCTGCATGACCTTGGTTTGTCTATACAAAAAGCCTTGAGGGATATACAAATAGGTAGTTATCATAGGCCTTTGTGACTAAGAATATATGAAGTTACCAAGGAAATTTAGTTGAGTTCTGTAGCCTCAAGTTTTTTGGGTTTTTTTTTTTATGTTGTTAAGTTTTGTACTCCTTGGGAATCACCTCTGGAAGAAGAAAAGGAAAGGAATGAGGAAAGCAGTTGACACTACAGCTGGCATGAGTCTTACTAGATTATCTGTCAGTATATTGTTTGTTCCAGGGATTTGCTTGTCTTAAATTATAGGCCAAATCCTCAATTCTTTACACTATCAAACCTCAACAAGAGGGGATTTTTTGCTGAAGTAGAGGCTAAGAGTCACCTGACAGGCAAGGCCCAGATTAGCAAAAGGTCTTAGTTAAGCATTGCAGCACCTAACAGCAACTACTTCCCTAGAATTTTCCTAGGATTCACAGTTGTGGGTGAATTCCAGCTGGGGACTGAAAAGGTTTCTACATTCTAAAGCTCTCTGAAATCTTAAATCCTGCCTCTCTCTTGAATTTAGGATGCACTTTGCAGACTGCAGTTTCGTACTTCAGTGTGACTAGAATTCAAAACCTGAAATTCACGCACCTAAAAGAGTGAAGGATACAATGGCAGCCTTCTGTGCAAGGGATTAAAGGATTTAGGGAATAGGAAACTGTGTTTTAGGTCAGACAGTGCTTGAACTCAACTCTCACTATAAGGAATGTCCCCTAGCCATCAAGTTGTAGACAATAACAAGATTGAGATGGTTTTTATGTCACTACAATGCAAAGAATGTGAGACACCACGATCTAGAAAGAGTAAGCAGAAGGGAGCATGACTTTTGTGCCTAATAGTTCTAGAATTTCCTTTGGAGAGAAGATTCTAACTTCTGGGATTAGGTCAAGTTAACAGGGATTAAAAAAAAAAAAGGCCCAGCAAATTGTTTTGCTAAATTTGAAATGCAAAAGGGCATTTGATTTCAAACCTTTCAGAAATAAATTATGTTTTAAGTGTAAAAATTCAAAACATTCACATTCCATTTAGAGACAAAATGTTTTTGACTTTTTTTCCATTCCTTTTAGAAGGACCCGTTATACAAAACTGGTATGAATTCTAGGCATTTTGCTGTCACTGAGTTTGTAGTATTTGCAGAAAAGAGTTAATCTATTTTTTTTTCCATTTTTCTTTTTGCCAAGCTCTCGTGCAATTATATACTTCAGGACTTGGCCATTTGGCTGAAGCTATAGACTCAAGCTTTCCCAAACTCAGAGCTACATCCAGTGGAAACACTTAAGTTCCACCTTATTTCATGCTTCAACCATGCAAAACCATTAAGTTTGCTATAGAATTTCAGCGCAAAACCATAAATCACTTTGAGACTACTTGAAAGGCTGCAGAATTAGTGACCCTATTCTAAGTTCTGAATCCATGACAATACACCAACTCAAGCAGCTTTCATCTTACGTGTTTTGTGCAATTTTCTTTAAACATTCCCCTTACTCTTTCGTTGTTTCCTTGTATCCTCCAATATTTGAGAGAAAAAGGTTTCACAAAATAAATGTCACAAATAGAAATTAGGCACACACTGCATGAAAAGAGTTGTTCATAATCTGTCAGAATGTGATTAACTTGAAAACACTTTCACGTAGTAGTCCCAGGTTTGTACTGTAATTTATGACATCTCAATATGAGAAAGTGAATAATTTCTCTCAAAAAAAAATCATCTTTCCAGACAAGAAAGTGTCTTGAACAATTTAATACAGGAGAAATAGAAATTATCCGAAAGTACTGCAGTCTGTTCCATCAGCAATGTCATAATGCAGCCAACATAGAGAATAGCTCATTCTGATGTAGTAGGACATGTATTTTGAGCAGCTGAAGATCTATTTCAGTATATTTGTCTCTTGGGATCGCATTCTTAGTACATTGAAATACAATATTCTAGGTGTACATGCACCTTAAATACAAGTCACATTTGCTTCAATACATGTATGGCATCTTTATGTAATATCTGAGCATCAACAGACAGGCAAAAACTACACTTTTGAATATGTATGTGTTTGAATATTGTTTAGACATCTCCAGAAATGGAGTATAAATGTCTCCAAAGTACTCTTCTCTGTTCCATGAGGAAACAGAGTGAATATGGGTGAATATGTGTAAGCAAAAACTTACAGTGCAGATGCGTATTTGCAAAGAGAAAAAGCCTTGTTCATTTCTATTAAGCAGAGTTACAGAAGAAATTCACGTTGTTATCCATGTGTGGTTAGTACCTGTCCCATGTGCTTATGCTTTGACTACTGAGAATAATACTTTTTGGGCATGTTTTAACTACAACTTCCTGAAGTATTATCAAGAGACTAACATTCATACGCAAATTTTCTAGGCTGCAGACAGAAGTCTCTGTCTATGCAGAGTCCTAATCAAACTCGGTAAGAAGAGATTCTTCTAGTCAAGTAGTACTTGCCTTAACTAGGAAAAATTACTGTTTGTTCTATTCTTCGTGTCTGCAAAACTGTTGTTAACAGATGCTAGCTGGCTGTAGGAAGATGGCTTGATAACATGCTGATAAATATTCTAGACAGCAAACTTTTTAATGTAGTCAAGAGAATCCTTTAGCACAATTAAAATATCTACAGAATTCATTGGACATGCTCAGATGTAACTCATCTCCATTTCTTTAAAAACAAAGAAACCACAGAGTAAACAAACAACGCTGCATGACTCTTGCACAGCAGGCATTTGACTAAATAACACGCTTTTCTTGACAAAGGTTTAGCACTGGAAAACTCTTGGATAAGATTTCATCATTGCTATGTATTTTGTGCTTTCATTTTAGTTTGATAAGATAAAACAGACTTGTCAGCAATTTCCACTAAACTATAGTTAAAAAAATAAACAAAGGGAATCTACTTTGAATAGGATAAACCTGCCTTTTGTATTGTTCCGATACACCAGTTGCTCATCTGTACAGTGAAATTATTTGCAATCAAGCACCTAATCAGAGTGTCTGAATACTGATCTACAGTCAATGTAAAACACTATGACCTTGATTTTAGAACTGCACATATGCTTAATCACAGAATCATCTTCATGACGGCACAGTCTCATAGAAACAAGAAAACATGAGAAAAGATAGGCAAGTCTGTACAGTTCCAATGTTACAAATGCAAATGAAATGAGTTTTTGAGTACTTTAAGAAACTGATTTTCATAGCAATTAACTCAAGCATCACTAACATTGCATGCAGATAGGCATTTAAAAGACTTCTTGGTAGCAGAATATTTTATGTCTGTAATATATGGTCACTGATATCTTAGCTGGGGATTTTGAAAGATGTTACTGACTTTCAGTAAGACTTGTATTCCTAAATCCTTTTCTGTTTAAGGGTACAGACACTTGAAAATTATCTCCATACCCTCTAACTCAAGACAGTGTTTAAAATATCCAGCTTACGTATTTGGTTCTAAACAGGTCTTGAAAGGAACCTACATCTTTTCCAAGTTCAGTTACGTAATCTAAAGTTTGCAAAAGAAAAAAAAATGTAGCAGGCTTACTTAAAAAAAAATCTATATTTTTAATGCTTATGAAATATGGAAACAATGTCTAAAGTATTGAACAAGATCAGAATCTGATCATTTAATACTGGTGAGAACAAAATAAGTGCATAATACATAATAATCTCTCAAGAAGCAGATCCAATATAAGAGGAACAAATAGTGCAATGTGATGAGTCATTAACAAATATTTTCGCAGAGGTAAAACTGCATTATGCCAGCACTTTGTTAGCAAGAGTAGTGCATCTTCATTTTGTGCTTATTCTGCAAAGTTAGTGGAAAAAACTATTTCCAGTACAGGGGCAGTGAGCATATGTAATGCAAACATTTTGACAGTGAATGTAAACAGCTTTCCTGCATTTTAAACCATTAAATCAAGGACACAAATTTCCATGCTTTTGCAGATTGTGGTCTTTGCTGTCTATAGTGAAGATGGTGTTGCATCTGCTTTGTGTTTATAATTGTATGTTATGTTGTGCTACTGTGACTGAATTTTAGCAAACATGTTCTTGTTTTTTTTTCTTTTTTTCTAATTGTCATGGACACAAGGGTCTTGCACATAACTGTGATGCAGAGATGCAGTAGTATGCTCCTGAGAAATATTTTTAAATAGTCATTGGCATTATTTTAATATTGCTCTTGCTTGCTCGCGTGATGGGAAAGCACAGCAGTGTGACTCCCATTTGATTTGCGACTTCTTGCATTTCAATTTCAGCCGATTGCCTTCAAGCTGTAAGTTTTTGGCTTGGTTCCTGAATTGAAGCCTCCAAGGGGTCCTCATCTGTAATATGCTGTAACTAGAGTCTGTCCGTGCTTCTGTCATTGGAAAGCGTGGAGGGTCTGTCCTGAAATTCTTCTCCCACCCCTTTTCTCCATCCTTCGGCCCTGTCCCAAAACGGTTCTGCAGGGAAAATGAAAGCGTCTTGAGCAGGAGCAGAGAGCGCATGTCAGGATCGGCCCTCCGAGTGGTCGAGTGGTGCCCCAGGAAAGAAATATCCACAGACTTGTGGGGCGGGTGTTGTTTTGTGGAGGAGGGAAAGCCAGAGAATGAGTTACCAACAACAGAGCAAATGATTTGTGAAAGAGGTAATATGATTCTCTTGGGTTAAAGGAAAAGTTTTCTTTTCTAATAAATTATTTCTCCCCCTGGTTAGTAAATCATTTCCCCTTCCTAGTACATTTAATTTGCTATTCCTTTTAATTATTGCTTGTCCAGGTGGATTTTAAAGACTGCAACTTAAAAGGAGTCTAACTTAAACTTGGCAAAAAGCCACTCCCGCCACATCATTAACTGAAAGACAATCATACTCCAACTCGCCTTATAAAAATACAGGTAGGGTCTGAAGTACCACGGAAAGTGTTTTCCTAAAGGCAACACTCTGCATTAATACCAAAGTCTTTGCCTTTTATGTCGGGCTCATCTGACCCTTCTTGAATGCAATGACAGTATGTTAACACAGCAGTTTGTGTCCTCCATCAATGCAGTTTCAGAAATAGGTGGATAAAATGATATTTTCTTAGAGGAAAAGTGTCTCTGCATTGCCATTAGTTACTTTAACTCTGACTTGTAACAATATATTAGAATATACCCCTCAGCTTTCACTGGAGGGAACAAATTGGGAATATGCTTTTTGTGGACAAAAGGAATGGGTTTTTTTCCCAACATGTCATGTCTGTAAGTGCTGTGCTGTGTTTACCTTATGGCCCTGCCTCTATCTCGGTATGTGGCTGGCTGACTTGTACATTGAGATTTATTTCCAAATCAGCTGCATAGCCATGTAGCCTGTCTGCTGAATACACAGACTCACAGCTGGCTTGTTCTGATATTTTAAAGTCATTTCCAGTAGCATATGATGTATTCCCTGGATAGTTTATATTGGGGTGGGAAGGAGGAGAAAAAGAACGACCAGAGGGAAACAGCTCTTATCTCTTTTGGGAATGTGGTTTGGAAACAGAAACACCCTCAAGGTCCACGGTTACTTGATCCCTCTCTGCGCTTGACGTCCCCCTCTCCTCCCTGCCAAAAAAAAAAAAAAAGGCTCTCGCTGCCATTAAGCGCCTGATATTTCGACAGTTTTTATAATGTGCTCCTACTTAAAGTACTTAGTCTTCATGGGATGAACTCCATATTCTCCTGTCCTGAGGAGGGTGGTCCGAGGCTCAAGTTTAATGTACCAAGCGTCGGTGCCCAAAGCAACGCAACAGAAGCAGCAGTGGGAGCTCCCGGCACAGGCGCTCCTTAAGTACTCGGGAGCACAAACTGCAGACTGACTTTGCATTTTAAAAGGCTGATTATCAGTGGTCAGAAACGGTGTGTGAAGGAAATGACCTCTTGAGAGTTGCAGTTTGGAGCCATTCTGCACACTCCAGTGCCCACGGAGTCTGCACCCTGGAAGGAAAACTTTCTGCCAAGAAAAACGGCTGTTCTGGTGCTTCAGGATATTACCCTGCCACTGAAGAGTGGGTGTCCATGTGCCAGGATGCCTCTGTGCCATGCTGAGTTTGCTAAATGGAGGATAGGCATTGGGTGAAATCAATAAGGATCAAACTTTTATTTAGGCCTAATGAATTTAGAATCAGTCTTTCAAAAGGTGCAAGACTGCACTGTGCCCTCCCCCCTATACAAGAGGCTCTTAAATTGCTTGCTTCTTCCCGCCATGGAAAGATACCACTAAATATTCAAAATGCAAAAGAAAAGCTGTTTGAGCATATGCCTTAGTTAAGAGGGGGAAAGGGGCTAAGTCTTTCTTTTTATTCATATATATTAAGACTCTCTACTTCACTTAGATACGCAAATTTAGAAGACCAGCCTTTGGTTAATTCTTGTGTTAAGGATATTGCTTTGTCTACCTACTCTTAAAAATTTGGACTTGAACTAGGTGGTTAACCAGCCTCTTGAAGAGGTTTCTTTTAGTCACTAGATTTGGCAATATTTAGACTTCCTTCTGCCCCTCTCCTTTATTCTAGCTTTCAAATCCCACATGTGAGTGAGTTCTAAATTTGGCTTAGTGAAAAACTTGTCTTCTATCCAAACCAAAGCTGGATGAAAAATTAATGACATTAAGTGCAATTCTGAAAAGTTTTCATGAGAATGGAAGTGCAAGTCAATCCCTAAACATGACTAGGTTCAGTGGTTGTGATATGTTACCACAACAGGTAGGTGTATATTGCATCCAGTTAATGGTATAACCGGAAGAAATAGGGCATTTCTATAAGGTCTTCATGCCCTTGGTTAGGCTTTTAGGCGAATGGTGGATCAGTGATTCCTAAAAGTAGACATTTCCACTGAAACAACGTTAACTGGTAAAGCACTTAGTATCAAATGTTATAAGTATGGCAGAATGTTATCTGCCCATGAAATCCGTTTGTCTGTTCTGCTGCATAAACAGCCCCTGTTGTCTTAAAATATGAGCCTGTCACAATAGTTAATGAATTCATCTCAAAAAGACCAGTATGAAATGAATCCCTCATTCTCCTGGGGGAAACTGGTTTGTCCTGTCAGAAGATTGTCCTGGTTACAGCTCTAGAAGCAGGAACACCCATTCCGTGCTCAGTGCAGCCTCTTACAGCATCTCTGTGGTGTTATAGTTGCAGCTATTCTGCCTCTTCAGGTCTTCACTGATGCCACAGACTCTTGTCACACTCTTCTGTTTCACAAGCATCCCACTTTCCTCTAGAAGGAAGCATCATGCCATTATCCATAAAGCCACAGAGTAAAAGGGCAAAGGAAAAGAAACTATAAGGGTCGTGGTTGGGAGCGTTGCCTTGGTTTGTCTATCCTGGAGGCCCACAGCAGCACCCTTACAGGTGAGCCCCCGCATGAGGGCTGGGGCTTACACACCAGCGACTCGAGCAACTGAAGTGCAGAGAACAAAACAGCGCAGCACAGCTTCTAAAAGGAGGCTGAAAAACAGAAGAAAAGATAGATGTGCTCCTATCATCCTTAAAACAGTTAGCTTGTGCCTGGCACCTACTACTGACCAACCATGTTTTGGGTGGACCTGTACAGTCAAAGACAAGTGAAGACTGATCTGCAAAGGCATTGATCTGTCTCAGGTATTGAGTTTATAATTAATAATCCCTCAGGTTTACCCAGCCCCCTGAACTCAGCTACTTTCCAAATGATATACACGTCTGGTAGCTCTTCTGCCCTTTCCTAAGGCAGAGCAAAATAAATATACTGGGTTCAGCTCTCTGCCTGAGACTCTAACTACTGGGCTGTCTTTTCATTCTCTTTCTGGTTCGGTACATACTGTAACATCCTGGCAAACATTACCCTCAATCCTTCCTGGATCTGTATGATTCGAAGAAAATGCTCACATAAATAATAATCTCATAATCAGATAGTCAAAGGAAATAATGTCAAAAAGCTGACACCAAAACCAATTTGCTTAATTCAAAGCAAAATCAGGTTTTGCCTTGATAGGTGAAAGGGCTTACAAATGAGTGAAGTTACCTTTCCAAAGCCTGCAAAGACCCAGTCCTTGACTGATAGGTTTAGTCTTGCTTTGTACCTTTAAACTGCAGCTGTAAGAGCATAAAGAAAAAAAAAATAAAAGTCAGCCTTGGATTTTCCTGCAATTATGTTGTTTAGGTTTTTTAAACCTCACAGTTTCCTTGAGGGGAAAAAAGTTAACGTGTCAAAATACATCAGACCTTCTGATTTGGAACAGGATTTACTGAGTTTCCTTGCTAGTTGTTTCAAGGTTCAGCTTCAAATTAAATCTCTTTTAATGAGAACTACAACATTCATTAAATAGTAAACATCTGTTTGGAATACCTATATTATCCTTTATTTTAAAAAGTAATATCACAAGACAAACTATCTTCAATGCTGATGGTTGTTAGCTGCAATAAAAGTCTTTATTTTTACAGCATTTTTAAAGAATTGTTTGCATAACAAATTAAAGAAATTTGGACTGTGGATGCACACATCTGCAGTATGTCCTCAAGGCACTAACCTTACCCAAGAACACAAAGTCCTTGTTATGATATGCAAACTAATGAATCAGCTGAAGGAAGCATTTATATTTTGACAGGGTTTTAACTTTCTCTGACTCAAATTAGCTGCAACTGTGGTTGTTACTGTGTAAGGTTCTGTGAACTTTCTTGCTAAAATTAGTTTTTTTCACTGATGGCTGTTGTCACTAAGAAGGTAATAGGCTGATAAAGGAGTAACTGATCTGAAGCTATCCCTTTCACATATTGATGTTTGGAGAAAAATAAGTTGCAGATCATAACTTTCTTTTCATTTTTGGTCTTGCCTGTGATACGTTAAAACTATAATGGTCTTAACAAGTTTAATATAAAATTAAATTAGGTTTGGGTAATGCCACTGACTCTTTGTGGACGGGGCGTGCTTTAGTACAATGTATATTTTTGTGTAATACTCCAGCAATGCTTAAAAGAGCTTCATACCTAAAACCTTCCACAGTGGCCCTGCTTATGTATTAACTTGTGCTAAAAGGATGTATTGATTTTGCCTGTTCTATCAGAATAAGCTTATAGGATTCCTTAAAGTCAATTTGTCAACAATTTCAACTAACCTTAATCACTGTGGTAGGTATTTTGTGCAATGCTTCCTTAGTGGCTCTTGCATCTTCAAATTTCCAGCTGTCAAGCTCCTTCACAGCTCTGGCTTCTGCTTAGATCTCTGCTCTAGAATTAATACCAAAATGCACTTAATTGGTTATAATTGCCTCTCATCTTCCTTTTTTTTTTTTTTTTTGATATGATTTGAGCTTCCACACTGATTAGGCAAAGCCAAAGCTTTACTCCAGAACAGATTTTAGGGAGAAAGTACTGAGCAGACTGTTTGTGATGCACAAGTGTTTGGATTAGTTTACTGTAGTTTGTCTGTCTGTCTGTCTGTCTCCAGCTGTCTCCAACAGGGAGCCTTTTGCAGCTGGAGTCTGTTATGTGAAAACACGTGTTTAATACTCTCCCGGAGGTAATGTGTGCTTGAGTGTCTATGGTCCCTGGCACAAGGAGGCAAGAACCACTTGTACAAGCTTGTTTGCATGGCAGCAGGAGCACAAGGAGGTGGTGTCCCCCATGTAGGAAGAGGATCATGTCTTGTACCCTCTTCATAGTTAGTGTGCATGTAAAACTCTCATCTAGCCATCTTCTTCTATTTAGAAGAACAGCTCATACACTTACTCAGAAATTACACAAACAATGCTGACAAGGTCAGTGTCTCAGTGGATTACGTGGCATGTGAAGACCAACCATGTAAATTAAGTTTCCCTGGAGCAGTACTAACTTACCCAGTACTGTATTTATTTATTTTGAAGCTTTCTTCATCTCTTAATTGTATGAATCAGCCTTTCTATTTTTTCATGCTGGCTCCTACTCCCTATCTTTCTTTCCACTTCACACTTCTTTCCCAAAGCAAAAAGCTGGCGGGTGCTGCTAAGGGAGATTTCTTCTGTCATGTAAACAGTGCTTCTTCATACAGTCTTATCTTCTGCTCATTGCTTGCAGAAGTTGGGGGAAGGTATCCCATTATTAAAAAAAAAAAAAAAAAAAAAAGGTGATCTTTTTAAAATTTGTATGTCTAATAACTATGGTGCAATAAATTTGCAAAACATTATGTAGAGCCTGTATGATTAGCACTTTTATACATAACCTACACCTCCACCTCCCCACACCTCTCCACCTTTAAAAAGGTACCACTATGTATAAAATTACTTTTCTGTAATGTAGTATTACTGCTGGGGGTTCGAACACATTAGGTCAGGATATGACTGTAGTGTTAAGCTATTCACTGGACATTTCTTTGCTAAAACAGTTCAGCTCATAAAACCACAGCTCAGATATCCATAGTGGAAGCAAACACCATATATACACAGAAATCACTTCTCATCCATTATATAGCTCTTTTTTTCCCTCTGTTTTTCAATGTTTTTTTTTTTTTCCCCCGAAACGTGGAGACTTTACAAATGCTGCAGGCAGGCAGCTCCCTTGTTCTGGGGATGGAGGTAACAGCCCTCCTTTCTCTCTGCACCCCTTCACACTGCTTTTATGAGACGGTAGCTCTCCACATAGGTACCAGCATTCAGTCCTCACCTCCATTTCTGACTTCTTGGAAGTTACCCCTGCAGTTGAGGGAACTTTGCCTTCTCTGGCTGGAGCACATTTCCACTGTTCCCAGGGGCCTCCCAAATGCTGATGCAGCCAGCACTGGGGCTGTGGCTCCTCCAGAATGGAGTCCTCGCTGTGACTTTGATTTGGAGCATTCTGTGACGACCTGCACAGCTCCAAAATGTGCTTTTCTATCATATGTTTTCTGGTAAGGGCTACAATGTACCAGATTCACAACACAGGAGACTAAGTCCCAGCCTCAAAGAACCTGGTATGTAACGTTATTCCCATTTCCAATTCCCCTTTTACCTCTATAAATGATTGTATTCAGCTCTCTACAATAAACCCTTTCTCACCTCTGTGTGTGACATACCTTGTGGCTTCTGTGGCTGTATATGAAAGAGGCTATGTCCAAAATGAATTGAATATCTCTTATATTAGTAAAACACACATATTAAAGAACTACATTTAAAAAAAAATCATTCTCTGTCATTCTCCATCATTCTACTGTATTATACTAACTACTGCTAATATTTTCAATTTAGATTCCTTACATGAGTTCTTCAAATGTATGTTTAAGCATCTGAATATATGTTGTACTATGGAGGAAGCTTATTATCTACAGCTTTGTGAGTATCCAAGACATCCCAAAACAAAAACTTACTTGTCTTTGGATTGTTTTGTTTTTTTTTCAGACAAGGTTTAGATGCCAGACTAAGCACTTCTAACTCGAGCTGTCCAAAATTCATAAGTAATAGAAATCTATAAATTGGCTAAAGAATTTTGGGATTAAAAACAACAATAATAACTTGTGCAAGAGCTGTTTGAGGCTTATTTTTTAATGTTTTGTTTTATTTTCTGTTACTGCAGGCCTTATGGTTTGTCCTTTAAAAATCTTTCTTCAGAACCAGGAGGACAAACAACTTACCTTTTTCATCAAATGAGAGATTAACATTTCCACAGGAGTTCAAGTGCTGCAGTTTTTTTTTTTTTACTTTGTCAGGCTTGTTTGCAATACTTAAAGCTCATTTGAGAGCTAGTAATGAGGGACTCCTCTGAAAATTTTAGCATCTGCATCCGATTATATTCTTGTGAGACTCCTTTTTACCTACCTGATCTTTGAAATAGCTCCATACAGAGCTCCAGTAGCTCCAAGAATTATGAATCCTCTGAAACAAGCTTTATTTTCCTTATACAACTCAGTTCTTGTGTTTCATAAAAGCAAAGTCACTGAAATGGGAGCTTTGAGGAGGGTCTTGGTCCACAAATCATGTTTTTGGCTACAGTATTTCATCTTTATCTTACTAGGTGAGAATTATTTGGTGCCAAGAAGGATTACTTTCATTAATACAGAACTTGGTTAACCATTTTCTGTTTCCTGGTAGGACTATATTTTTTTACCCTATTCTGTGGTATTTGTGACACTTTATAGCTGCGATGTACAATTCCAACTGTTAAATCTGTGCGAATCAGCATGGTCAGAAGTTTGTCTTCAGTGCTTTAGTCACCTTAATGTGTAGTGTCATCTTCAGAAAAAGAAATAGCTGGAACATTTAAGCTACTTTGCATTTATTTTGCACTAAGACATTACCTCATTCTTGATCATGTAAATCTGGATGCTTCTAAAGTAGCAGAAGCTGCTTAGATGTTTCAGAAAGGAGTCTCTTTAAAGACAAAAGCCAAAACAACCTTTTAGGAAATCTCAGGATCTGCTCCCTTTTCTTTTAGCTATACTACTCTTCTCCTGCCATACACTCTCTGTGTTTTGCCACTGCTGCCATGAATATATTGCTAGGGTTGCAAAATGCAAGAATTCAGCCTGCGCAATTGAAATCAATATGAATTGTCCTCAGTGACTCTTACAAAGATTTATGTTTTACCAGTAATGCTGGCTTAGCCAGTCCTGTTTCCTCTTCCTTCTCTTTTGATACAGTCACCAAAAAAAATAGTAGTTAAAGCATGTAAAACCTGAACACTTTTGATTCAGATTTATGCTACTTACCTATTGTTTGCATTGTATTAATCTATGTATATATGTATGTATACACACACATATATGCATTTATACACATATACACTTACACGTTTGTATATGTTTTATGGATATGTATAAGTGTGCATAAATGCTTTTATATAAAAGTTTTATTTGTCCATTTGTAACTTGCATCACCTGGCTGCTCTGAGTTGCCCACTCAGCCCCACAAACAGAAAGGGCAGTGAAGAGCCATAACTACCAGTTAGGGGTAGGTACTCTCTGACTTGGCACTGCCACTGCAATAGCAACTTCAGAATGTGCATCTATGTATGTTTTATTTGATGCGAGTGACTAAATATACTGACAGTCCCATTGTTCCCATATGCTCCTGCACCCAAATTGTGTTTCCTCTCTCACTTAGGGGTCCCAGTAAACTGTAAGGCTGTGTCATAAAATGGTGGAGGAAATTACAAAACCTGAAGTTTTTGGAGGGTAATTTTTAATGATGAGTTTATGGCATAGCCCCTCAGAAAGTTTTTTCAGCAAAATTCAGTGGACAGGGAACTGCAGTTAGAAGGAAGCAAAGAGTATACAGGGGAGGGTCGCTTTAAGCCATTTTCTCAGTCAGAGAAAAGGTGTGCAGAACCATATCCTGCCTCCTGATTCAGGTGAATTTGCAGTGGTTGGTCTATACCTTGAAAATATGAATACCCGAGTTCTAAAAAACATCTCTTTCTGTAAAATGGCTAATTAAACCAGTCATATTTAATTGATTAGGTAAAATAGCTAACTCATAATTTAAACTTCTGATTGCATGCTAAAGGTACTGCTTTGTAGGAGACGCATAATATACACTTCAGTGGCACCACTTCCTATTGCTAGCTTTTATAAGCGACTGGCAATTTTCAATGCACAAGTACCATTGATTTTCAATGGAATTTAGGTCCTAAGTCATGTAGCTTCTTTTGAAAAATTTTGCCCTTAATGATTTTCTTTGGGGAAGTTAAAAAGCCCCCACGCCATGAGCAGTTGTACCAAGACAAAGCTTACTGTGTTGGGTGCTTAGTCATAAGGACTTAGCGCTCTTCCTGTGTGTCTGTGTGTGTGTGGCTTTGCCACACAGAAATTATCTGGTTTTCCTTTTCTCCCTTATGTGCGGGAAAAAAAAAGATGGGAATTTAAAAGACAAGAGACTGATCTCAAACGTGAACTGGTTTCTTTTATTCATATCTTAGAGTTGGGCTAGAAGCGAGCTCCAGAAGCAGTCCCAGTAAAAAGAACTGTTTTATGCAAAGGAGAATAAGAAAAGGAAAAGAGCAAAGTAAAACTACTGAGTTGTAAAAACAGTGGAGCTGTAATGCAGTTTAGCATTCAAGCAACTATCTCTGGAAAGGAAGCAGATTATGTGGTATCATATTGCAAAAGGCCTGTTCAACCCTGTTGCGCTCACTCAGAGCTACATATTTACTTTTGTCACTGTGCAGCAGCGATTGCATTATATCCTTCCTGCCAGGACGTGAGGAGAAACAGAAGGTTAAGCCCAAACGGGGGAGGGGAGAAGAAGGAGGGAAAAGCAGCAGCAAAAGGGCTGGAAGAGGCGAAAAGAACAGTCCAAGAGAAAGGGAAAAGTTCCTTGTGGAGGCAGGAACAGATACTCAGGAAAATGGACAAATGGGAGATTGGGTGCTGCGTGGATGGGGTTACCAGTGCCGTCATGTTTCAGCTCTGACAGGGCTTGAAACCCAGATAGTTTGGTCACCAGAGACGAGATGCATTTTATTAAGCCTAGATAAAAATGGGAGGCACACAGTCTGGCACCAGCGTAGCCTAAAGGAATTTCCATGATTTGTGCCATGAATGCTGAATGGGACGCTTGTAAAAAGCACCTTTCTCCTAAGGACAGGATGTCGAGGGTCACTCTCGCGCCAAGTGCCAGGGCCCTCCCCACAAGCCAGAGCAAACAACACCTCCACACAAAGTGAGGTCAACTCCCCCTGCTGTTGTCTGTAGCAGGGCTTTATACCGGTGCAGGTGGGCATGCGCTGAGGAGCAGCACTCATTGGCTACAGGCTCCCACCTGGTTGGTTCTCCTCCAGGTGTTCGGTTGCTAGGCGTCGGTCCAGTTCCCCACAAACTCCACTTTCCTATATATTCTTACTAAGGCCCCAACAACAGCTCACTAGAATTTGCAAATATAGCTCACTCCATACACATGCACAGAAAAAAACACCCAAAGAAGCAAAATTATGACCTGAATTAAAATAGTACAAAGTGATGAGCGTGTGAAAAGACTTTTCTGGAGATACTAAAACCTCCACCCAAACATACCCCACTGTACCTTGGATCAATAGTTTTAAAAGTGACTTAAAGTTTTGGGGTAGGTCAGGGACAGGGCAGATTTTGCTGTTTGGGGCAGACTGGGCCCCCAACTCAGGATTTATTCAGTCCCACACTCAGCAAGGCCCTTTGCTCGGCCTCGTGTGAGGCACTGCATAAGCCCACACAATATCGGATGGTTTTTTTTGCTGGGAAAGGAATATTCAACCCATTAGGAGTATGTCTTGGCTTGAGCAGAAGTGGCATTTTTCTCCCAGACGTGTTAGCAAACTCATTTGAACTGCTGTGTTACATATTCCGAAGCAGGCTGAGCGTGCAGAGTTTTAATACGTGTTAGGTACTGCACACGAGCCTGAGCAGCTGGCCAACGAAACCATATTAAAGTACAATTTGTCCTGTCAAAAACAGGAGTCTAAAACCTGTTAGCTAACATGCTTAAGAGAAAGAAAACAAAACTCTTTTCATTCACATCTACCAGCGTCTCTACTGCTATAGGAGGTTTGTGGATCTCAAGATGGTTCAAGGTAGGGAATCGCAAAAGGCAGCCAAAGGGGTACATTGTGTTACAATTGTATCTAAAAACGTGGGTTTATAACAGCACAGAAGCCTTTTGAATCTGTCTCTTCCAAATTAGGTGTATAAGAAGGGTAGAAAGATCTGCTAAATAAATGGGAAGCACATTTAAAAAAAAAAAAAAAAACCCTCTTGCTCGGCTTTGAGGCACAGTGTGTGTCCATAATAATCCAGAGGGTACTGAGCTGCGAGAAGGAGAGAGACAGTGTGGGATTGCCTTGGCACAGGGTAAATGAGAGCAACTTTGCTGAACACAGCCAGATTTAGTCTGGTGCAATGGAGAAGAATAGCATCCTGGAGCTGTGGTATTATTATCGGTCGGATAATCAGATTTTCCACTGTCTCTGCAAGATAAATACTAACCGGAGAAAGAACCTCTGCCTGACTCTGGCTCTCACGTGCTGTAGTGGTAGCTTGTTTGGCAAACTCTGCAGAGGTGTAAATGTCTCTATTTGAACTGCAGCAGCCCCTGGGCAGATGGTGCTGCTTGCTTGGACCCTCTGAGCTGCCCTGCTTCTTCCAACCAAATTATGGTTTCCCATCACACCAGTGCTGATCTAGTCCTTGTATTTATATACTACAATAAGCATACACAACGTATTAAGCAACCAGAGGATCTTACAGCATAGCATAGGCTTAACACAGCAAAAGACGACAATAAACAATGGGAGGAAAGAGGAAGAATGAAGGGAAGAGTGAGAAAACATGAAGAAATCATTCTATACACATCAACCTTTACTTCCTTTTATTATTGGCACTTTACTTAAACAATGATCAAGTACTGAATGCCTACAGTTTTGAGTGCTAAGTTTACTCAAAGAGCATCAGCAAGCTAAGGAACTGTCAGTAAGATGGCTTGGGGAAAGCAACAGCAGTATTTTTCACTAGGAGAGCCTCCCCATTACCTCGTTTGCAATTGCTACGTGTAATAAATTCACAGCCCTTGCCCCTCCTAGCAGCAAACATGCAGGGAGTGAGTTCTTTGGACTTGTTTTTCCTTGTTCTGCAGCCAGGGAGACTGTTTTTATGTGAGTAAAATCCAACCACATGTGCCACAGTTGCATTAGCATGAACGATAACAAGATAGTGAGCCCTCAGCAAGAAGGCGTTTTAATGCAGCATAAAGAACACAAATCCCTGCTTCCCTTCTTTATGTCTGTCGCTAGAGCACAGCCAGAGAACAGCCAGGTGAGAGGACATTTTGGTCCCGGTAAGGCTGCTGGCAAGAGATACCGAGAAGAAAGAATTCCAAGAAGAGATGGATATAGCACCTGATCGGAATCCGTATTTGAGAGACAAAGGAAAAAGGACTTTAAAAATCATGCTAGAGAGAGTGTGTTGAAAATTGTTTTATAATAGAAAGACCCTGTATGAAGATTCCCAGACTCAAATCCTTTACTTTTATGGCTGGCTTCTGTGACCAGACTGATAAAAAATGGCCCATTAAGAATGAATGGAGTTATTTAGACTTTATACATAATCCTAGCACAGCTAATGTGAGAGGGTGTACAGACCCTTCAGTGTTGCTTCCTCCTCCTCCTCCTCCTCCTGCCTGATCAATAGATATTAACATACTGTGCTGCCCACACCATGCAGAAAAGTTCATACAACAATAAAACCTATTTTCTAGGAGTGCACATGAAGTGGGAAATTGCTAAGAAACCATTGCAGCAAGGAATACAGCAGAGAATATGGGAGAATATGGTTTTAAAAAGGAAACTGGCACGTGAGCTGTGCCTTGCTGCTGAGGGAGTTCCACTGGAGCACAGCGCTCACAAGTCGGGATTTAGGCATGTGGCCTTGGTTTGATTTGCGTGTGCTTTCCTGTCGTCTGTGGTTGAAGGAAAGAAAGGTGCTGAGGTAGGCTGTGGAAAACACAAATCTTTTTGATTTGATTTTTCTTCCAACTCAGAATTTAGGATTAAAGCCCAGCTCTCCTGGTCCATGACATACTTACTTCATCAGTGAGGCAGCAACTTAGCCCCCGAGGAGCGTGTGGGTTATATAAAAACACTAGCCAATAAACGGCCCATACACAGTACTCCTCATGGCAGGAGTGTCCTAGTGACATGATGAGTCAGCCCTCCTGGCTGTCATCCTTGCATCACCTAGGCAGTCAGTAACATGCACTTTGGTAAGCTACCAAAAGTGTCCCAGGGCACCTTGTGCATTGATCTCCTAGTGAGCCCTTCTGCCACAAGATGCTGATCTGTGTTATACCAGAGAAATGTCAGGCTCAAATTGACCCATGCTGCATGCACTGCATGTAGTTTGTGCTTCATGGTAATGCAAAAGAGGCTGTTTGCAAGCCTACTCTGGCTCAGGACCAGGAGAAATGTTCCAAGTTGCCTTGGCAGACAGTATTCAAGCCATAGGTGATGAGAGTGACTCCTCAGTGACTGCCTCAGCCTGTTCCACTTCCTCACTGCAGGTTCCTACCTACGCTATGTCCTTTAGGAGGCAGGTAGCTGGATATCTGTGTATGAACGTGTTTTTGTCCTTTTCATCTAATTGCTACTAAGCTCCTAAACTAAGTGTAGCTCGTTTGCTTCAGGGAGGAACTGTAATCTTAAACTAATGGAGGGCTTTTTTTGGACACTGCTCGGCCCTGACTTTCTCAAAATTTTGAAAAGAATCCTTTCATGGGGTCCATTTCAAAAAGTAACCCTCATCATACTATGTTAGTCAAGTGAGAACTCTTTGATAATATTTTTAAAGCTATTTAAAAAGGAAAAAATAATATCCTTCTGCTCAAAATTATTTTAAAATAATGTGGCCAGTCTTCATGTGTGTGAGGATACAATGGCACCTGGCAATCTGTGAAATAAAAAAGCTAGATTCAGCCATCTTCTATTACCAAAACAAGTTGGGCAAGACACCCAACTCTAATTGTATTATAAAACATTAACTTTGTTAACTTCCTTTTGACTGTACACAAAATCTCTCAGTTGGCTTGTCATCTGGAATGCTAAAAAAAGCTCAGTCAAACTATGTCAGGTAATGTTGACTTCAATGAGTCTGGCTGGGCTGACTAAAGTCATGTTTAGATCTGGATGAGATTCATGTTTGAGTTCAGTTTGGAAGGCAAACCAGGGATATCACTTGCATTTGATCTTTAAAATTTTGACAACAAGCTTTCTAGGATTTTGGTATCTAGTGTCCATGTTTAATCTTGCAGAGAATATGGAGCCCCAGAGGATCAGTGTGAGTCATGACGTAATTTTCCCTCATTGTCTATCAGGCAATAACTCATGAAAATATCCAGATTAATTAAGTAAAATTCACAGCCTTATCTGCCACCAAGATATCTTTACTACAGCTGAGAAGGGGTAGAACAGGGATTGATGAAGTTATCTTTCCTCACCCTGCGCTTTCTGAGAAAGCTCAGGAGCCTTTTTCATCACTGCATAGTTTAAAGCAGCCTCAGAGTATACTCTTTAGCTTCCCTTTGGGTGAAGTGCAAAGAGAAAGTAGCTTAAAATTCCTTAGGGGGAAAATTCATCCTGTCTTCTGGGTGAACAGCCATTAAACAATGGAAGTCGTAGCTTAGAGTACCCTATTGCATGTAGTAGAATGCTTAAAAAAGGGGAGCTTGAGCATCGCAGTTGTTTTACTACACACTATTTTGTCACACTAGTAGGAACTCAGTTGTGTAGAGATATATTTTTGTAACCATATTTCATGGTTAGTGTAAATGGTAAACAGCCTCCATCACCTTGGCAATCAGTCAAAATGTTGCAAAATTCTGGCTGCGCTGCCGAGGGCCTCATCACTGGGTTCATCTCTGGAGGATGAATGGGAGGAGGAAGCTAGTGGCTTTCCTGCAGCTTGCTCGGAGCAGCTGGAGTCCAGGCTCTTATTTCCAGAACACACGGATAATATAAAGACCTATGTGGCCAGTTCAGAAGAACCTGTTGTTAACATCTCTGTTAGGGCCAAAGGGGCTGAGGAGACAATGTGAGTCTATGAAACATGTAGGTCACAGACTGTTTCCTGCCCATACTTCTCACTTCCCTTATGCTCAAAATGTGAAAAATGTACAGATTAGGGTTTAAGGCCTAATCTATGGATGGGGTTTTCAGGTCTGATTTAGCCTTGCTTGTGCGGGTTCTCTACTAATCTTGTGCAAGGAGCTGTTGATTTTTCTGCCATCATACAGTCCCTGTGAACACAGCACCTGAGGAGAGCTAAGGACAAGAAAGAAGTGCATGATGCCAATTTGCTATATCAATTATAGTTTAGCAATGAAGATGCATTATTTGAGCTGAAAGGGTCAGGCATAGCAAAAGCTCTTCTTTCGTTTACATTTTTTCACAAAGCTTGGCTGGAGAATAGGTAACTGAATTGGCAATTAACACTATAACAGAAGTAAGTGGGAGTGATTTTTCTTCCATAATGCAGATGGATATGAGTTTTGTAGATGCCTCTTTTGTAAGGGACATTAGCTGTTCCTTACGACATCCTCCCAAACAGAGAAAGTGTTATTCTCCAAGCCTCATTCAGGAAGATGCATAGGTTGGTTACGGCTTGCAATAAGGAAATGAAATTCTGTCAGATTCTGTGGACAAAGCTGCCCAAACTCTGGTATTTTCAGGAGCAAAAGAGGTTTAAAGCATTTGTACTGCCCTTGCTTTGTCAAAATGCCATATGTCTCCACTCATTGCAGAGTTTAATAGAAATAGGATAAAAATTCAACCCAAAATTCAGTTAACCAAGAATTCTTGGCCAGTCTCTTATTAAGAAGTTTTGTTTCCCATAAATTGTACTTTTTTGATAATTTAGCAGTGTAATTACAATAAGCAGAAGTAGTAAGTCAAGTTGAAAAATTCTAACGTATATCTTGAAAACCTTATAGAACTTCCTAGATTTTATGTTACTTTTTATTATTATTCAGACAAATGGAGAAGAAGCAAATAAAATTCTGAGCTCAAGTTGATTGCAAAGTTGACCTAGGATTTCAACACAAGCTTGCAATACTCTTTCATGTACTGCTCTATTCATCATCCTTTACTGTTAGAGATAAAGGATAGCTTGCTGGTTAAGGCACAAAACAGGACCATCCAGATTTAGTTTTCTGTTTTATCATAGTTCAGAGTAAGCCACTTTGTCCAAAAGCCCTAGAGAGATTTAACTCCTCTTCTGGCAGCCCAGTCATTTCAAAAACACAAGTTAGATATCTTAGTAGATGTCAATCGAGCTTTTTACTACAGTAACTCCCCTGTAAGAGTAAGGATTGTGACTTCTCTCTCACACACAACTGGGAGAAGGAAATAGTTAATGTCTTTAACTACAAAATTCTACAAGTAAATAATCTGAGTACCAGGTTGTTTCTCTGTGGGAAAAAGAAAAAAGATAAAATCATGGATAGATGAAATATGTGGCTTCAAAGAGCTTCTGCAGTGACGTTTTAGGTATCTCTTTAGTGGCCTTGCAAAAATTTGCCTTATCTACAACAGCTTGTGTACATTTTGACTTTTGCCGTGTGGCTACTCTCACATATGCTCAACTACATTTCTGTAATGCTGAATGCGTAGCACAAGAGGAGTCTTCTGAGTCTTTCAAGTTATGTTACACAAACATATAACAAAATGTGGGGTAGGGACCTTCTATTTAAATCTTGCGTGTCATACACTCACCTGAAATCTACCGG
>NW_010581274.1:590570-621293 GCF_000705375.1 Tinamus guttatus | reverse complement strand
CTTGCGGAGAGTGCTCTAAGAATAGAATAACGCAGCCTGTACCGTGTTGCTGCTGCCAAGCAGTATGCGACATCACACAGAGTTCATTAGTCAGTTTAAAGACAAGCCTACTAACCTGAAGCGTGCTTTAAAGCTATTCCCTGGTGTTGTTTCTGGGCTTAAAACTGAGATACTTTAAGAGAAGTGAAAACTGTACTGCTTTCTAAAGAGCTTCACAGAAATACAGAAGAACTGATCTGTAGGTGTAGATTATCTAGTGCTTTAGTGATGTACTTCTTTCAAATACGTAAGTATAACGATACGTCTTCCTCCTTTAAGAATGTATTAAAATTACTTGTTATATTTTTATTGGGATTGAAAAGTTAAATTTTGTTACTGCTGCTGTTTCATATCATGATAAAAGAGAAGAATATCTCAAAACAGTTATTTCCTGATAATTAATTGCAGATTGTTGTCTGCTAACTGTCCTTCCATCTGTACATACATGTTTGACATTACAGTAAAATATAATAGTCACATATGTCTTTTCTGTGCTACTCTGATACAGAAAGTAGTCCTGAAACCTGTGGGTTTCACTTGGAATATCTATTTCAAAAAGAAAAACAATTCGGACTTCCTTTGGTGATACACTGCACAAATTAGGTGCCAAGGCTACATTTCTTCCTTGCCAATATGTTTTCAATTTATAAAACTGATGAAAGTTCAGAAGAGAGAAGACCAGTATTGTTATTTTAAAAGAAACAAGCACAGTATTTCTTAAAATAAACAAGTGAAATGAGCAGATTTTTTTTCTGCAGTGTTATTTCATACAGATGGAATTTTTTGGGACTTGCCAGTTTAGACAACAATATCTTCAAGGCAGTGATTCTTTGGCAGTAGGTGTTGGTCTGGTGTAGGGCCCCATAAGATCCCATTCCTCGCTGGTCTTGAGACCTACAGCAATAGCAGCATTGCCATCTCTACCAGCAGTGATTCTGATAAATCTAAGAGCACCAAGTTCAAAAGGGTCATTGCAGGATGAGGTGAAACAACAAAGGGCAGAGCCCAATTAAGAATTTGGATTGTCTTAATGGCAGAAGCAGCAATTCATACTCCCTACCTTTAACTAAATAATGCCTCAGGGAAGAAGGTCAATATAGGGAAAAAGCTGTGAAAGATTGGCAAGAATGAGGGGGAAGGGAAGGGACATGTCAGTGCTAAGGAGTGCTATTAGAGGAGGAATCAAATGTATATCTGCATCAGAGAGCTCTACTGTAGAAAAGTAAGATGAGTAAGTCAAAGAACTGTGGCCTCAAAATACCCAAGAAATAAAGTGCGATTGTTCCCTGCTCAGCAGAGATGATCTTCTCTTTCCCCAAGTTGCTTAGTCTTTTGAAGTGATATGCCATAACAGCAGAGTAAAGGTAGGACTTTTCAGTATCTTCCTACTGACAAACTATGCAGACTGGAGAAAAAAAGCTGCAAGAAAGGAGCATTTTTTTCAGCTTTAACATACTATCAAATAATCCAGGAATTCATTAGTGATTTAAAATCTTACGATTGGCCACTAATAATTAAGAAAACAATCCTTCTACTATTCAGGATTTTCAGGATTTTCTATTTATTTCAGTAAGGACAGAGTAGGCAGAAACATGCAGTAAACAAAGGGTCAAGTGTGGTTAGAAAAGCAGGCATCATGTTTCATTTCCCAAGGACACTACGTTGTAAAATTAGTATCTCACAGACACTTTGAAATGTCTTCAAATGGAGAAACTAAGAAATTCTCTCTCTCTCTTTTTTTCTTTTTCCATAAAATTTTGAAGGGTTAATACTTCTGGATATGAATTATTCAAGATTTCTTGGATACTTGAAAAGATAAAGAATATCCAAGAATATCCTTTTAGCTTTGCAGGGATGGGACAGCACAACGATTAATGCTGTGGAAATAGAATCTTACCTGCTGTTTTATGGTTTGTTTTGTGTTTTTACCAGAGTCTTTGCAATACCTGCACACACTTTGTATAAAAAAAAAAAAAATCCATTCTGTCATGAAATTTAATATGTTGAGGTTGCTAATTCTCATTCTAGGAGATAATACATTATTATGGGAATATTATGGAGAATATAATAGAAGATAGTAGACTAGATGTGAGAGTAAACTTAAAAAGAACTTAATACTGAATGATGCTTTTTATTAGAAAATGATTAAAATGCTTTATAGAAAAGATTTAAGTCTTTATTGCTTTTTTTAGCCTCTTAGTAAATTTCCTCAGAAGCCTTGTGTTTTTGGAGAGCTGTCTTTCTGGAATTTATATTTCTTGAAACTTATCTTGTGTTTTAATACTGATGCTAAGGATAAAATAAAGGTTCTAAAATAGTTAATTTCTGATTATTCTGGTTACTTCAGAGAGTAGGATGGTACAGATTAAGTACTAGTGTACTCTGGATTAAGTGCGAAGACTTGGATCTCAATGAATGTGTGCAGTTGGCATCTTAGAGTTAAGAAGGTCATATAAAGGATAGTGCAAAAAATAATCAGGAAAGGAATTGAATAATGACTGTGGTTTTACTTTGCAAAGATTTGTGGAAACATTTGCAGTTGGCTTTTACTTTGGATACCTATTTTGGGTGTGTTGGGAGCTTTGGATACTTCTCTAAGTATCAAAATAAGATGAAGTTTATGTTGGTTGTAGTTGGGCTATTGACTCAGTTTCACTGTAGAGAGCGAATTAACAGCAAATGTGCGTCATTTTAGTGTAAACAAACAATTATTGGCTCAGATGAATTTGAGAGAAGCTTTTAATATACCTCATCTGCATTTCAAGTCTGTACTAAAAGAAAAACAAAACAAGGAAGTCTGAAAAGATTCCGACATCTCTGAACAATGGATCCACCTGCCAATGACTTAGAGCATGTTCATGTAAATTACACGATTTATAAACCTTTCTGTGCATGTACAGAAAAGATACAGGTAAATACAATGCTTTTCTGCTTCTTAGAGAGGAGAACTTTCCTTGCATGTATATTGAGTTCTTCAGATGAAAGTCATTGTGGACATATGGCAGCAGGATTCAGTGGATGGAGGGCAAGAAACAGTCTGGGCTCCCAGTCTCGACTCAGACTCTGATTCACTTTCTGGCTCCAGATTAGTCATTTGCATCCTCTGATAGTTTTCTTATCTCTAAAATGAGCATTGCTGATTCAGCTACCTATCTGAGGTATATCAAGGCCTCAGGGCAAAAGCACTAAGTTTTATTTAAAGTGCAATTTATTACATGTTGTGTATTTTATCAAACACTAAAGAAAACTTAGAATTCTTAGAAAAGTGTTATAAACATAATATCTCTGTAGCAGAATGAAGTTTATGCTGCAGATGTACGTATAAGAGATATATCACACCTGGAGCATGCCAGCTCTGACTCACAGATAACCAACTTGGTTACTCACAGAAGCTTGATCAATGCGTTTTGGTGTGTAATTCCTCCGAGGCACGCGTGGTCCTGTACAACCTACTCCCATAAAAATTTAATTATAATTTCAGTAATGACAGCTATCCCTTCACTCATCATGTGAAAGTCATGTTGGCTTCAGAATTATGCTGAAAATGTCATTTACATAATTATTTTACACCTTATTTTAGGTGAGACATGAAGAAATTCAAAATTTGACATTTTACATTTAGGATAGAATTGGAATTCAAAGAAGATTTTAATAAGAAATACTTCTCTCTAGTGACTGTCATTTCTGGAGTGCTCAATGAACATCCAAGAGAATAAGACCAGCAACCAAGTCAGGAATAGGTATGATGTGGACACTAAGCAGATATAATGAGTTAAGGGAAAATTCAGAATAAAACTGAGCTAGCAAGGAAGAGAGAAAAGCAGAAGAGAGGCAGGGAAATAGAACAGAGCAAAAAAGGGGATGACAGAAGATAGGAAATCGGGTAAGTGTGGAGAGATGGGAACAGGAAACGAGAAGCAGTTATCTCATTCTTGTGAAGTGTCAGTTTATTTAGGGTAATGTAAGCTATATGTTAAATAATTACCATAGAGTCTCTGTTGGAATTGAGGTCGTTCCTTACAGTCACTACCTGCCCAGAAGGAGCTCTGAGTGTTTCATCATCTTCTTGATACTTTGTCATTGACTTTAGCAAAAAGGTGAGATTAAGGTGGTGATTCCACTCAAAACAGTGATGGACAGCCAGAATGGAAAAGTTCACCCTGGCACAACCATCCTGTGAGGATCACTGAAGGCTTGAGTTATGACTTGTTTAAAAAAGAAATAATCAGTATGAATTCCATAGTACCTTTTTGGGTAGTATTACACTTGGGCTCCTAACTTATGCTATTGATACAATTGCGTCAGGTCCTTGCCTTTCAGATACTATTCCTGTGGGAAAGAAACAGCAGCATTTTATTAGTATATAATAATTCAGAATTTTATACAATCTGACCCTGGAATTCTCTACAGTGTAAAACAGATGATTATTTCCCAATCCACCAAGCTACAGACTTTACAGAGCTATCATTAAGATGGAGAAGTATACATCAATATGTAAACTGACTATCAAGCATAGAATAAACCATATTTTGTCTTCCAGTAAACAACTAAGTCTCAGACCATCTGACTATCACTAGTTGATAAAAATGTGAAGTTCTTGACAAGGCAGTAAAAGCACCTGGCAGAGGACAAGATTTTTAATTTTTTGTTTAAAGACCAAGTATCATCCTCACCAAAAATATCTTCAAGGAGTCACGTTTGAAGAAACAAATGATTATCAGCATTCCAGATGGATTTAATTTTTGACTGAAATATTTTACTAGCCTGCGCTATTCTATCACGACTCTTTTCAATATGAATAGCACACACGAGAAATGGGTGCTTTGTTGTTTCACATTATAAAATGTGTGAGAACAGGAGCAGAGAGGAATATGTGTATGTGCATGTATGCTTTTATCAAACTTTCTTTGCTCCATACAAAAAAAAAGTTTATTTTCTAAGGAAAGGGATACAGACCTACTAAAGTAAAAGAATATTTAAGGTTCATTTTCTAGGAACCTCATGGTTTCCTTCATTTTCTACCAACACCAATGAAGGGGCCTGTTCTGCCTCTTTATCAATTTAAGGAACATCTTAGAAGTGGAAGTTAATATTTAATATTTCCAAAACAAGTTGAGATCTTGTTTTATATGAACAGCAGTGGCAGTTTTCTCTCAGTCTTGCTTTCCTCACAAACTTCTCTTTCCATCTTCAAGTCAAACTTTTATATCCTGAACACTTGAGAAACGAACTTCTTTTATCCTGTCCATCTAGATGTTGTTCGTGTTTTACGGTTGTTTCAAAAAATTTGTAAGTCAATGTTTGCATATCACTTTTATTGACAAGTCATTGGAGTAACATATGTTCATTTCAAAGTAGAGAATATGAGCCAGCATGTGTTTAACATATACAACTAGAATGTGCCACACTTTAAGAAAGGCTATTTTAGACCACAGAGAGAATTTTTAAACTCGTGCCTGGGATTAGACTCTGAGACCTTTAGTTTCTAAAAGATCAGTTACTTTAGTTATTTCAGTTCATCCTCAGCCTGCTAAGACTTAGGCTAATGGATGGGCTTAGGGTGTGGATGACTAAGCACAGATGTAGGCTTTGAACTTCCAACACCCCAGGCTCGGCTGTGTTAGCAACACTTGGAAGATAATCTGAGAAGTGCAGTGGTTTCTGCCATAGCTTTGGGGACAGTTAGTACCTTCCACCATAGTGCTGAGGTCTAAGGAGGGCCGTGTATCAATAGCAGAGACTGGGCATTGTTGCATGGGTTGGGGGCGGGGGGGTGAAGGTAGTAAGTTTGGTGCAAATGCAGCTTTTTGCAGGTGAAAGGGTGATTTTTGTTCTGCCTTAATGAGAGCACTCCATGGCTGTTGAGTAATTGTAAAGGCTAACAAAAGCTAGTGATTTGGGGCATGTCTCCTGTGATTCCAGTGGGTGACTCCCTGGTGTACGTGGTGCAATGGCTGGAGAGCTGCTGGGATGGAGCCTTCCAGGCTGGCCCTGTCTCCTGGGATCTTCTATGGTGACAGGCACTACTTTTCCCTGAGACACAGTGATAGGGGAATTTTCTTATTTTGAACATCTGTTCTCATCTAAACATCGGAGGAGTGGTGTCCTCTGCTATCGAAGCATGGGGAAGGGCATTCGGGTAACGGACAAGTATCAGTGTGATAGAGTGTCACTGTAGAGAAGTATCACTATCATATATCAGTAGAATTTGAGATTCCAGCTCTCCTAGGTCTGTCTGAAAACCCAAATCAAATTTTAGGAAGAGAAACAGACTTTTGCCTTCAGTTCCTTGAAGGAGATATTGGAATGATAGTCTTCCACTCCCTAGCTGTGTCTTTCTGAGACACAGAAGTCATACCCATCCACTTCATATCCAGAAGTATTAACCCTTCAAAATTTTATGGAAAAAAAAAAGAGAGAGAGAATTTCTGTGTCTTCCTGAGACCTGTTTGCTGTCCTCAGGTCAAATCCTGGGTATTGAGAGCTAGATTTTCATCACACATGTCGTGACTGACACTGGAAGGAGGAGAGAGAGAGAAAGAAAAGTCTGTACTCACTGCCTGAGGCCCTTGTCACTGCACAAGAAATCTCCATATAAATTAGAACCAAAACCTTGAGAAACTCTTGCTATTTTTATCCCAAAGTTTTGATATTTTCTTAAATAAATAGGAATTAAGTATGTATGTTTTTAATATCCTAAGAATTCAGTGTGTACTCTGCAATGACATGAAAATAGGAATATGGGGAATTTTTACATGCTAGAATTCCACCTGCATACAGAAAAACATGTGAGATCTGGATCCTCTAACATCTGCTCTAGGAGAAGGTAACAGTGTTATGAATCATAATGGGTACTAAGTTCCTGCCTGCTAAAATCGCACCAAAATCCACTTTAACCACACGCTGAAAAGGTGTCCACATCATGGATTGTGTAATTTCTAATATTTCTGGCTTTAGTGTAGGCTAGGATGCTTTTGGAAATTGCCTTTCTTACAAAGTGTACCAGTCATAACTCTGACTTTATTGTGTCCTCAGCAAACATGAAATCCGAGGATGTAGTTTCCTCACTTTGAAATCGTGCTGTCAGCACTAAAGTTCCTTAGGACAGAGTCTCCTAAACTTTTTAAAAAGTGACTTCTAGAAAAATACTAGAGATTGTAGCTGGAGACTGTAGATACTAGCACAATAGATAAAAACTATTAATATTTATTAATGGGAATTGTACGCAAGGAATGTCTGAACTAACTGATGTAAAATCTATAATATATTAATATTAAATATCTATTTATTTTAAAATAAATGTAAGAGTACCTGTATAACCTGGCATGAGACAAAGCATATATGCATATTTCTTCTGTGCTTTTTGGTGAGTTTTCACGGAAACTACCAGTGTGAGAGTTACCAAATCAAATTTTTATATTTATTATAAAACAATTTAAACTGCATGGGGTCAGTGAGGATTCTTCCTATTGCTACATCCATTTCCTTTATCTTCAGTGCTATAGCAGATAGAGTCCCTAGGAATGCATATCATTAGTAAGATTTCTTTTTTCTAATTGTTAAGTGGGCAAAACTAGTCAAAAAGCATGAAGTCTGGCTGTATAAATTTTCATGAACATTTTATTTTTGTCTAGCAGGAGAAATTTTAATGAAATGTTCTGCTGAAATTTTGAGATTCAGTCACTTTTAACAAGCTATAGCTAGAAGGAGTTTGCATTATTTTTTATGTATTTGTTATTAAAATACTTGATAAATGTTGCAAGAGTTCTACCTGTGAGCTGTTTTTCACTCTGCAGCAGATATTAAATAGTTGCTACCAGAGCTGCATTTTTTGATGGTGATTTGTCACATGGTATTATTTCTGTTCCTGGAATGGATGAATACAGCCCTCATCAAGTTTCTTGTCTGAAACTTCACAAGAAATATATTTCAAAATGAAAGTCTTCAGTATACATACGAATAAAATTTTCCATAAAAATATACCAGTTCAATTTTCTTGCATGAATGTTTATGACAAAGCAATGCAAAGACTTTCAGCACGGGTGAAATGGATTCATATTTAAATACTGAGTGAATATTAATAGAAAATGTTGCATTGTTCACCCAAACTTCTTTATGACTGTGGTCAGCATTTATCTAGGAAAGGTGACTTAGAAAAGCCCTTCGTAAAGGTATCTGTGATGCATAGAGGTCCTTGATGAAACCGCTCGCTGGGACTGTGAGACCATGCTCTTCAGAGCATTTGAAGATATAATTCTAAATTAGAAAAGAAAAAAAAACTGAGATATCCTAACTTTTCTCTGGCGTAGTTTCTGACATTTTAAGATAACAGGACTCCAACATGCTTTCAAGCTTTGTCACAGTTGTTCTTTAAGGGTTAAATGAACTGTGTGCATTTTGTGCATGCAATGGTGTCTGCTTTCTTCAGAGCATCAGGTACTATTCCAGGATAACAGTGTGGGAGCATTGCGCAGAGGCGATGTAGCCATCCTGACTTCAAATACTTGGGCCAAATTCCATGATGGGACATGAATTATGTGTACCTAATTGTCCAAAACAAGATCAAAGACATGGGTCAGTGGTTCCATGTTTAGACTTGGGCATGACCCATCTTTTTTCCTGGTCCCTTATTCAAGGTTTTGCTGCACACTTATTCAAGATTTCTTAGTACTTCTATTTAATTAATCTTAACTTCACTCCGCATAACCTACAGAAAGGGCTCACAGACATGGACTGAGTTGTGGGACCATGGAGAAAAGATATCTTGCCAGAGGTTCTTCCCTGATCATATATCCATGCAACCATGGTCATCCATGGTTGGGGCATGAGTCAAATGGAAAAGCTTCCAGCGTCCTTTTGCAGATGCTTGCTGGCGCTTTCCAGTAAATTATGTTAATACCAGAATATGATTAACCCTTCATTTCTATATTTTGTATGTGAGGCAGCCATCAATTAAGAAAAAAAAGGGTTGGGCTTGTTTTTTGTATTTGTTTTGGTGGAATGGGAGGGCTAGGGATCTGAAAGATACAGATGCTGTTTAGTGCTTTTCTTCAGTAATGGTAATAATGAATGGCATAAACCATTCCTCAAGACTGATGAATAATCCTTAGGAATATATTGCATACATATGTTCCACAGCTGTCATTAAACCTCCATTTTAACCACTTATCCCCTTTCCCCACTCCTACCCATGGCTGTAATCTGCAAACTCTTTTTCCCTGTAGATATTCTGATGGGGAAACAGACAGGTAACGATCCCGTTGTCAGACTGTAAGCCATGCAACTGTCAGTTCATATTGCATCTGACAGGCATTGACAGCTTGCTCCTTCAATTTTACTGAGATTAATATTCTTCACATGTTTTATTTATATTTACTGATCTTACTGCAGTGAATTTTAAAGAGATATTTTAATGTTAAAATTCCCTGTTAAAATGAAATCTAGATTCCTTTCAAAAAATAAATTTCCTCAATATTTCTACTAGAATTTTTGCACACTGCTGATAGTCTGATCACATTCACAAATTTTATTCAATCAATTTGGTCAATAAGGCTTATTCTGACGAATCCCAGGATTATCATCATGGAAACCTCATCTTCCTTGGAAACACATCCACACATGATTAACTTTACACAAAGAAACAGCTTCACAGAAGAAGGCTACTCACTCGGATAAAATTATTCAAGTTTGTAAGTGTTTAAAAGATTCAATTTCTGCAACTTTGTCACTACAGTAAAGCTACTGAGATTAAAGGTATTCATGTGAGTAACCGATCATAAGTTTAGTCTTTGAACTCACTGGTGAGCATCAGTACTGGTCTGTCCATAAGTGGCCTGGACTTCTCTCTAGATGCTTGCATGGAAAAGAGCAACGCACCACGATGTTAAAACTGTGAATATAGTGCCAACCATTACACTTAAGCTATAAGAATTTTAGAAGCAAAGGATAGAAATAGTTTGAAATTCAGGGAAAATTTTGATTTTATGACCATTTATATATAAATACCAATAGGTTATTTAGCTTATTTAAAATAATATTTTAAAAGAATAAAATCATAGATACATTCATATCTGTTTTAATAGTTAAAAAAAAAAAACACAAAAAGACAAAGGTTGAGTTTTAATTCCTTTGTTATATATCTTTAAAAGTGTTGGCCAAATACTCCAGTCTTTAGTCAAGGATTTTTACTGAGTGTCCTGTCTGAGTGAAAACTGACTTATTTCACATAATTAAGAGAAATCCAAATGGACATCTCTGTATGTTTATCAATTAGAAATTCTCCAAGAATCCTTTTAACCTCTCTGCTCTTTCAAATTGAGCACCTCTTAACTTCACAGATAAATTAGCCAATTCTGACCTCATCTAGCCTTGAGATGACAGTGGTGTTTTATCTCTCTCTTTTTTTTTTTCCTTCCCTTCTCTCCAAATCTGCATCATCATGTTTTTGCTATTGCCATGGCAATACAGCTAAGTACATCAAGAAGTGCAGTAAGCCAACTGCTAACTAAACACTTGGCACTGGGTTTTTTTTCCTGCTGGGATAACCAGGGGTTTTCCTTTTTATCTCCTCTTCTCACAATGCGATTACAGGTGAAAATGCAAACAGTGAGATGAAAGCTGACACGTCAGGATTTGTAAAACAGGTATAGGAAGGTAAATCGGCATAAAATGATACCGCAGTAACATAGAACAGGTGATGTTTCATTCAGATTATACGGAGCTCCATCATCTACAGATGGAAATACAGGTGATACGGCATTTCTTGAAAATAACCCTGCCCCAATCTGCAGAGATGGGTCTTACTGTTGGTGAGGAAATGGTGGCACAAACAATCAAGGGCATAGAAGAAGCAATGAATCAGTGCAGGTTCCCTCCGTTTAGCTGCATAACACTCTCCATATTGTTGGGTGTGAAATGAATAATAACTTGCCCTCCAGTGACACTGCAAGACAGCTTCTCAGAGGGGCAGTTTGTTTCCGCATAGTCATAAAAAAGAGTTAAAACACAGATCCCCTTGACGGTTCCTAAAATAAAAGGAAATGACCCACTTCATCCATCGGCATGGCAGATGAATGGGCTCTGACTTTTCACTTTTCTGGTTTGGTTTCATTTATATTTAATTCATTAATTATTTTGGGGGGAGAAAAGGTTTGTCTTATTTTCAGTGAAAGAATGCTGATTGTTCTCTTAGGGATATTATAAGAATGTCAGGAAAAGCCATAAATATTTTATAAAGACTGATAATAGAGTTTTCTGTGCTAAGGAAAAGTCAATGATTTTTAAAAAGGGATACATAATGATTTTCTGACTAACTGCAAAAATGAGATGACAGTAATTTTAATATTAGTTAATAAATATTGACATTAGTATTTCAATGAGTGTAATCAGGCTTTGGTTGGATATTGGAAAGTCATGATTTGTTCAGTAGTTTTTCCACTGAGGCAATTATACAATCTTTGCGGAAAAAAAAATGCAGTAAGACTATGCAAGAATTAACACTTAGCTCTCTACATTATATTGTGATCTCATCTATTTTGCCATCTAATTTAAAAATAAAGTTGTGGAATAGGTTATGTGTTTGTGGCATCCCCATAACTTACAAGATGGTTAAAATGATTACAGCAGGCATGGAGACAACCCGATGTCTTCAGTGAGCTTTACCTTGTTACACCTCCCAGTCATTCAGAAAACTATTTCTTAGGGAAAAAAATAGAAAACACCTAAGGGATCCCCCAGAGTCTGAAATGCTGTTATTCATCTTGAAATTCTTTTCAGGAGACAGGCAGAAAGTCATTATTCCATGATGAATTTTGAGTTTTCAAAAGCTTTTAGTCTCATAGATATCCACCTCCCCAAAAGTCAAAATTCGACACGTGTTTCAGAACTGCCTTTATTTCTGGTAAAGCACATCCCTTGGATGCTTGGCATTTGGTGGCTTAAGAATGACATCATTCTTGTTGGTTTTGGGGTTGTTAATTACTGTCTGCTGAGAACACTGGCATGCTACACGGTGGATGGTGATACCAAGTGAAGTGAAACCTCTCTCTTTGGTTAGAGGTTCATTAACAGGTCTGTCTGCACTAAGCAGACTGCTTGGGACAAACTGACCTTGTTTTCAGCATGAACCTCTTTCCACCCCAACAACAGGGTTTGCTCAGAAAACTGCACCAGTTTAAGCTGTGCGACACCTCCTGTGAGCAACACGGCTTCCAAGAGGGCATCTTGTGGTGAAGACGAGAGCTCCATGGGGCTTTTCGAGGGACCCTGGAGGACGATGCCGTGCCACCCTCTCCTTGCACATGGTGATGTGGTGGCAGATCCTGACCTTTTGCAGGCCCTGGCGCTCCCCTGACCTCTCCATGACTCAGCCAAACATCCCAAACCAACTGAAAGGGAACCCAAAAAAAAAAAAAAAGGCTAGCTGTTTAAGTTGGCTCAGTAAGGGGTCAGATAAGCACCGAAGGTAACGGCAGCATGGGGTAGGGCCCAGAAGGGAGGCAGCCCTGACGGGAGCTTGATCAGTTCCCGCGTATTGAAACTGCTCCCTCCGTGTCTCCTCAAGAGCTGCGGGGTAGTAAGAGGAGCAGTTCCTGCAGCCCCATGCTTAGTCCTGCCTCGTTCTAAAATGTAATATGGGAAGCTTTTTACTTCTTTCCTTTTTGCTTTCTTTTTTTCTTTTTTTTTTCCTTTTTTTTTTTTTGAACTCAGATTTGTGACCCTTTCTTTCCTAAATACACATACACACACACATACACAGGCAGTGTGTATTAGTCTGGAAAATGTGCTCATTTATAAAATGGGGGCAGTGGAAGGGAGAAGAAAGCTAAACAATCTCTTGCAGTCTTAGCAATATCAAGAATGTCAGGCCTGTTTTCCCCCTCCTTAGGGGTGAGGGGTTGGAGGCTTTTGGGGGAGTGACAGAGATTTTATTATGAGTTCTTGCACAGCTTAAATGAACTGACTGGGTCCTAAGCTTTTTGGAAATATATATATTTTTTTCTATGACATGACTGTGCATGCTGAAGTTTAACAGCTGTTAAACTGTTCTTGCTGTTACAAGCAAGAAGAAAACATAAGTTTTCCTCACTACATCCTTTGATTCCACTGAACAAATAAGCCAAGTTTCTTTGGCACTATTTCTTTAAAAAAAGAAAAAAGTAGGGAATTAAATTTGTCCTAGATACAATCCCACTGTCCCACTGCTTTAAAAATGGCATTTAAGCAAAGGTCAGATTTGGGTAAACCTTTTAATTGCTGGTGGCTCCATTATTTTCTGCCCTCCCCTCTCTCTCCCACCCCAAACTCTCTGTCCCATTGTTTCATTGGGGGCTGAAGCCCGAGTTAGTGGCCGCCAATTGCAAGGGTTGCTCTTTTGCCCCTTTGCCCCTTCTCCTGTTTTAAAAATCACGAGGGAGGGGACGAGTGAGAGCGAAGCGGTGGAGGGGGCTGTTTGTTTGTTTTCCCTGCCTTGGCCTCCCTCTGGGTTGCTGGTGATATTGTGACTTTTCAGCAAAAGTGGGAAGACGAGCCAAGGGGTTCGCTCAGCTCTGCTCGACTGTGCTTGCAACCCTGGGACAGCAGCGATATCCAGTTGCCCCACCTCGTTTTATGGGATTTGTTGTTCTCCATACGAGTGCCTGCCGTGTCCATGCATATTTCCTGCTGTGTTTTGTTTTTGCTGTCAGCCGCACCAACAAATACGCCTGTATTGCTCAGGGCCAGGGGAGCAGGCGGCAGGGTATAACACCCTCTCCTGGGCTATGGAGCCCCTTGTGCCACAGTGGGGCTCACTCCTAGGGCAGATACATCCCGCAGAGGGTCTCACTCCCCTCCAGACTTCCCCCTGGCGCAGCCGCTTGCCTTAGCTCACAGCAGCGAGCAGAGGCTGCGGGGGACGTGCCGGGTCAGCGCGACCCGCTAGCGCGCTGGGCGGCAGAACCAGCACCAGCATTGGAGCTGCTCCCATCCCCAGCAGGGCCCCTCTGCCCAGCAAAGGTTACTGGAGGCTTGGGGGAAGGCAAAAACACCCGCCAGCAGGTTTTCCAGAATGGGATCTCCTTCCGAGGTTCCTATGATCATAAGGGAGCACTGACTGGGATTGAAATTGGACCCCTGGTTTATCTCTAAATGCCACATAAAATGGTAATAAAGCTGCAGATGAGCACAAATGCCCCACGCTGGGCACACACCCTTACCGCTCTTGTGGTGCAGAAATCGATGTCTGAGCACTGCCACTTTGCAGCCCAATTTTGCAGGATTCGAAATGCATCGATTAAATTTCGGTCTTTGCTGAAGCTGTCAAGAAGGGTTTCGGCCCCAGTGGTGACTGTCCAAAAAATTATGCATGACCATTTTAAGGTTATGCAAGGAAGTGAAAAAAAAAGTTTTAAAAAAGCTGGGCAATTGATTGGCCCTAGGACAAAACTGTGGGCTAGCACAGTTCGCTTCAGTCATGCCCCCTTAGCCGTGCGAAATTAGGGCAGTGGTTACACAAGGGATGGTGGAGATGGGGGTTAGCCTCTCAGAGCAGAAGTTTGTATCCTTATTTCCTTCATTTTAGGCTAATAACTGACCTGAAAACAAATTAACTAACAAAAAAAAAAAACCCTATAGCTTGAGAGGGTATGTGACCTGTTCTATCCTGGTACAACAACACCCACTGGGGAAAAGGAATTTCCACTGCTGAAAATGATTCAGCGCTCTTATTAATAAGTGCTGCTGCCTGCACTGGCGGACAAGCGACCTGTCTGCCCTATCAAAAGGCCCATCTTTTGCCCTTTTTTCCACAAACACAAGCTCCAAAACCTAGGCTGAAGACTAAGTGAAATATTCAGCACACTCTAATTCCCAAAGGCGCCTTTCTAGTTTTGGCGCGTTGATAAATCAGGGAGGGAGCGGGTTGTGATTCCCAGCCCGGCTGTAGCTGTCCTCTGGTCACTGCAGATGGATGAGTCTCCAGAGCCGTCAGGACGTTTCCTTCTCTGGAGCCCTTTCTCCCTCCCTCCTCCCCAAAGTGACCTGTGGGCAGATACTGTGGTTCATATTTCCCAGTGATCGTCCCCTTGATTAGTTAAATTGCAAACTCTGTTAAGCTCCACTCACCAAACTAGTAGAAACTTCTTTGTTTTGTTGTGGGATTTTATTTTGAACTGCATTTTTAAATTCCAAACAAGCAAATCAGAAAGGAAATATGAATATTTATTGGCTGTAACTGTGAAGTCAAATTAGCCCCAAGTAGCTTGAAGTTTTATAGATTAAACTCGATAAAAGCAAGCGGTAATTTTTTGTTTAAGTGAACTCTGAAAGGATTCTGCGGAGTCTTGCATTCCTTGTTATCTAAAAACATGTCTCGTAGTAAAATTTCCCCTGAGCCCAAAGAACAGGCAAATAATTTAGAACCTGTGGGTTTAACTTCCACGGAGCACAGCAGCCGTTTTGCAAGCCAAAGGCTTTCTGGAGCCAGTGTAAACCAAAAACATTGGGATGTTGAAAATTAAAGCTCCACCTCTGATTATAAACTGCCTCACTGTGTACGGACTGCAGCACAAACAATACCTTATGTTGGGAAAATATCACTCCCGCTCAGGGAAGCCTGGAATACATAACAGCAGCAAGACATGCACAGGCTGGAGTTTCAGCCATCTGTATCGCTGCCTCGCTGCCTCTCATGGACCGCGGGTCTCTGGCAGGGCTAGAATATTCTATATTTCACTGATTTTTTTTTTCTTTTTTTTTTATCAATTTTTCTCTTTTCTGTTTTTTTTCTTTTTTTTCTCCATGGAACCAGGTTCCCTATTCTGCCTACTGCATAGCGGGAAGGACACAGTATTGCCAGCAAGGGCCAGACACTGCACAGGGCAGCTCAGGGACCCTCTGTAGCCCATGGAGCACCGGATTGCAGCTATAGTCCATCTAGAGACCTGCTTCCTGGTATGGTTATTCAATATGTATTAATCAGAAGCCTGCAACCACTAATTCTCTGCTGTCCCTCATTTACACCGAAGCAGGGCGAACGCAGCACGCCTGCTGCTGCTGGGCTGCTGTCTTGGCTTGCTTTGCACAGCTGTGAATACAAGGTAGAAGGCGGCGGAAAATTAGGGAACGGAATAGCTAAGGATGTTATAAACAATGTCAGTGAGGTTAAATTAAATTTAGCTTACGTTTCTCTAGAGCTATTAATGATATATGGCTTTGCATTGTTAGAAACAAGTGGTATCCAAGTAAATTGACATTGTTATCAAAACAACAAAAGAAAACCCTGGAGGCCATTTAGAAGCCATTCGTTATAAGCAGGTTTCTCAAATAGTGTAATTGTACTCTTCCTGTTAGTGTGTTAAAACATGTACACAGAGGCACAAGCAGTAATAACGGAACAGACTAAGCCACATACGTAATGGTGCTGTGTATCCTCCTTGTCCATTTTACTCATTTTTACTGCACTATATAAGGGTACTTATATACTCCTACTGCACTGATGCTCCCACTTTCAAAGGGATAATTGGAGAAAACCGATTTTAGGAAGCACCATTGTTTGGTTTATTGGCAGCTTAATGTGCTGAAGTACTGCAAGGATTAAGCCTTGTATTTTCAGGGGCACGCTTCTGTTCCTTGCTCTTGGGAAAGCTTGTGGTTGTTAGAGATGTATGGACAGGTGTGTGGCTGGCTTAAAAATGAAAGATTTTTCAGAGTGATTCAATGTTTATTTTATTTTATATGTTTTGACTTTCATTTGACTTTCACACAAATCATGTTTCTCCCAGACACTCTGGGAAAGGTGTAAGATTGTCTAAATATCCTTCTAAGCTCATTCCCCTCCCATGTATCTACTCCTTAGATATAAAGAGTGCTTCTCCCTGCAGAATGTAATGGGCAAATGCTTCTTATTATACTGTAGGTTAAAATGTATTTTCCAATTACATAAGCCTATAACATTTTCTAAACAAATAGTCTTATTTTGTATACGTAGGCAGCTTTTTAATAGGATGCCACAATCAAAAACTACCATACAATTCTTAAGGCCCACTATTGTGAACATGTCATTAATCTCCAAATGAAAACATGTGAACTGCTCCATGCTTCACCATAGCAATCACTTTCTTTTTCTTTTTTACTTTTTACTAAGTGCAGGTAGCAAATTGTTTTGCCCTATTGAAAACAATTAAATCAGAGTCCATGGGGTTTTCTAGAGCTGTACTTAATAGAGAAAGGTAGACTCCTTCATAATGGTTAAATTGGTTGTTGCAATGCACAGTTATTTTTATTATTGTTGTTTTGTGAAAGCGAAGTTTTGAAGCCTTAAAAATAAATGATGGATTTGGCCAAAAAAAAAAAAAGGTTATAAGTCAGCATAAATGCAGGGCCTTGTGTTTGCTTTGTGGTGCATAGCTAAATTTCTATTTTGATTCAGGAATTTGCCCTGATAGATTAATCTGTGTTTAGCTAGAGAACCAACTCATGTTACCTGTTTTAACAGTGAATTTGCATTAAATAAGATGGGTAAGAGGAAAGCTGAATACCCCATTTGCACATTAAAAGCTGATCATTAATCCTATATTTTAACTCTACAACTGTCAGGAGCTATTATTTCCCAGAGAGCCTGACAGTTCAAGGGATAAACTGGAGAGGGTCCCATTATAAAGGTCTATGAATAGACGTCAGAATAGTTTGCGCATCAAACCCCAAAGGCTATTAAGTGTGATACTTTAAGAATCAATTTGTAGCTAAATTAAGGTGGAGGGACATGAATCCTAGCACAGATTTTAATTAAACAGAAAAATATAACATATAGAGATTTTTTTAATACAATTAAGCAGAGGTAAAGATTTAAATGAATATATGTTCTTAAGCATCAAAAAATGCATTGATTTTTTTCCTAGTGCATGTGCCACAGCAAAGAGATCAAACAAGGATAGGTGCTGAAATACCGCTTTCAAAATTATGTTTTCCAGTGACTCTAGCACAGATCAATAAGAGAGGTGATGGTTTACAATGGTTTAGTATCTGCGACAAGTCAACAAATACAATGAAAAAAAAAAAGACTGAAGAGCTGTCTTTGTACACAAAAAATACCCCAACTTTCTAACTGGACATCCTGCTGAGTTTTATCAGAGTTCATTAGGCTTTAAGACAGAGATCTGTTAATTCCACATGAAAAGTTCCAGACATCTGCAAAACCAGATAAAATGTGATGTTGTGCTTAAGTTTATTAAGAAGTTTAAGTTAACACTAAAACCTACTTAATGGAATATCAATAAACAATGATGTACTGCCAGTACTATACTCCACTTCTGAGCCAGCCAAGGAGAGGTAATTCATATGCTACGCAGTTTCTGTGACTGTCCCTTGAAAAATAAAAATAAATCTCAGTTAAAGAACATGATTCTCCAACGTATTACTCCTGTTTTCCTCTACGGGGTCTCAAATGAAATCGGGGAATCAGGCCCAACATATATAATTACAGGGGTAGGCAAGAAGAAAGACTGTGTATCAGGAACAATTTTGTACCATTATCTCACACTGATTTCTGTAATTTCTTTCACTTAAATAGTTTATATCCCATGCTCCTGGAAACAGGAGGTGTTTTGAAAAATATATATCTTTCTGTGTGTTTTCAAAGTTAATAGTTGTTCATTACTCAAAGTAGGCTGCAGAAATAAACCCTTGTACAGAGAAAAATCATGGTTCATCGGGGAGCTGAAAATGGAACTCATCTCGTACAACAACTCAAAGAGGTGAAGAAAAAGAGAAGTTTATTGCAGGAAATTCTCCTTCATTGCTCTGCTTAGAGCTATCTGAGAAACCCCATAAAACCTCACTTCATACTTCACTGATTATTACAAATTTTAGTATTCCAATGTGGGACAGCTAAAAGGTTTATACTATATGCTGACCATAATGTCTAGTAAATCATTGTCTCTAATAACTTTGGATTAGTTATTCCTGCTTTTTTAAATATATTTTTATATATTGTCAAATGCAATTAACTATTAACCACTGTGTGACCCAGCAATATTTTATTATTTTGAACTGGAAGCAAGGTATCTATAAGCATGTGCGTTTCCACAATTGCATCTGTATAAACACAATACACATTAAAAGAGCTATGTTCACTACTATGATCTTCAGCCACATAGTCCAAATAGGAGAGAAAATGACGATATTGAAGACGTCTGTACAATATGTACAGATGTCAACCCCTTACATGTGCCCTTAATTGAATGGCCACATACTTATTTTGGCATAAAGCCTTTTGTCTGTGTACGGATGAGCCATGAGTAATTCAAAGTTTAGTGCATTACCCCATGCCTTATTTACTCTATGCTGTGCTAACGCTTCTCTCAGGAAAGAGTAATTAAATTCCTCATGAGATTTTCTGAGGTTACCAGCTCTGGAATATTTTAATGCTTCATAAACAGAAATTAATTAACCTCCCTGTTGCCAGCTGCTGTTGAAATTCACCCCCAGGTATGCTGCTGAGAGTTCTCAGTATAGTGAAATTTGGGCTTTGCCCCTGTAACTTATGCTGGTGTATATTCTGGTGTAGAATAGTGAGGCCACAAGTCTGTGTCTAGGACAAGGCAAGCAGTGCAGTCATTGCTACCAGCTGTGAGAAACTTGAGCATCCTCAGTGACACCAGAATCTTCTTAGAAGTTAGCAACTAAAGTTGAAGAAGTAGTGATGAAGCATATGCAAGCTGTGATGTTTCACAGACTTATAGCACAGCCAAATATGTATCACAAATAGCGAAAGGCAAATCCATCCTATAGGGAACCTTTTAAGATTTTTTAGATTCTTGCTTCAAATGTGGAGGTGCTAAAATTTCCAGGAAATTTTAAAGATGGTCAAAACAACCTGCTTTCTGTTAACATCATTTTCAGAAGCAGCTACTTAGTCTGGGCTGATTTTTTTTAATTAAAACTTTAGCCTGAAACAGCCACTCTGTGTTCAGATTACAGCTGAAATGGCTAAACTCTGATAAAATGTAGCTCTCTGGGAAGAGAGGCTATAAAAGGGAAAGTGCCAGGCAATTGATCCCCTTGGCATTGTATATATACACAAATGTGAAAATGTGTTTAAATGTAATGTTGGGCATGTGATAGAACTCTCTATGTCATATGTGGGTGCAAATGTGCTGTGTAAATATATGTGAACATCAAAAGTTTTGTCACGTTCAAGATTATCAAATATTGATAGTCACTGATATATAATTTGATATCAGTTATGCAAGCACACAAGCCCACTGCTCATGAGCCACACTGTGGCAACACTGACACTGCCTTCAGTGAGAACAGGACGGTCAGGATTATAATCTTATTAAAGGAGAATAGATGCAGAAATCACATCCTACTTTTGTTAAGGGCTGCAATGGTAGGAAGTTTGTATGCAGACTGCTTAGGGCTTGCAATGCTCATTATGTATTTGGCTTGCTCAAATGATTAGTTTGAGAAGTTCTACGGGTTACCTTCTACCAAATATTTTTCTTGAGGCAAATAAATTCAGCTACAATGACATACATATATATATATAAAATACAAACAAGCAAAAGAAACACACACACACACACACACAAAAAGAGGCTCATGTTTCTAGTCTGTAAAGAAGAAGTTCTTGTTGTCTTTTTTTCACAGCTAGCCAAATGTAATCACCAGCAGAGGAAATGAGACAATTCGGCAGCAGCGTCAGCGGGGGAGCCAACTGGGATCTGTGTAAAGTGTAAGAATATCTGTGCTCGCTATGTATGCACAAAGGTTTTGATTTGCATAAAAACAGTGCTGAACTGGAGAGAAAACAAAGAAAGACTGTATAGGTAGTCACCTACCCCAGCACCCTGCGTCTGGCTGCTGAAAAGGTTTTGGTTTCATAGCAGAGGCACAAATAAAGCATGGAGCTAAATAATTAAAGCCTGGCATTACGGACCAAAGTCATTTATTGTTATCGAGAGAGTATTTGTGCACAGCAGACAAAGCTTATTTTGAAAGATTTTAAATGTTTTCCTGGGAGAAAACATAATCTCTTCTAGCATTTGCAAAACTTATATTACCCCAGGAAAAAAAATATACCCAACAACACTGAGCACATTGGCTTATCTGAAACCTAATACTGTTATTGTAAGGTTTTGTATAGCTCACTTCCTGTCTTTATACTTACACAACAGGATATTTAAATTACAAAGACAATGAAGAAATGAGGCGAAATACTCCTGATATTAAAACTATTTTAGTTGGCTTACTGCTCTAATTCATGACCGAGTAACTCACACAATTTATTGGTAAACACAAGGTCAGGGCTGGAGCAGTGCTGGCTAAGCAAACTGCACTTACTAAAATCAGCTGGCACACAGGATCACCGTTTATCAGCTGTTCCACAAGGCCATGAAAAAAAGCATATAACTTACTATTGTAAGGGCAGTCACTGCCTAGCCCTGCTGCAGTTAAGAGCCTATTGCTCACTCATTGTTAACTTGCTCGTCGGGGTTTGATATCTCACCTGTATCAAATTGCATCAGGTCGAAACTTGGCACACGAGTGTGTCTGATGTTACTTTTTTTTTTTTTTTAATGACAACATCAAATCGTATCAACCAGCATGGAAGACGACATTTCTTTCTTCCCTTTTTTTTTTTTTTTTTCCCCTAGGTGCTGTTTACTCAGTTCCCAAATCTGAACATGAATAAAGTTTACCTTTCTGCTGAGAAAATCCCCAAGTATAATTCAATCTTTCCACTGAATCTTTTGGTTCCTGTTCCATGGGTATTGATGGGGCTATCTTTAGTCTACAGTACTTATCTGAGTGGGCACTTCTCAGCTTACTCCTTCCTGATTTACCACCCTGGAGTACTGATAGAAACCCAATTAACTTGTACCGAGTTGCCATTAGACTCTGTTTTCTCTGTTATTGTCTACCCTTAGCTTGCCTATGGGACAGACACTGTATTCCATTCAAAATATGTTCTCTTTTTGCTGTGTGAGAGCTTCTCTCTGCTGTGTAGCCAACACAAGGAAGGCACAAAAATGCCTCAGCAGAGATTGCTGCATTGATATAATCCTGCTGCATTCTATGTTAGATAAAAACGCTAAAACAGAACTCCAAGCACAGGTACAGGGAGTGCATCACGCTGTTTTTCCTCCACTTGGATCAGAAATGGCCACTTAATATGTCATGAAAAAATCATTCCAGTAGTAAGCACAGCTCTCTGAAAGTACCAGCCCATTTTGCAGTCACAGAAGTGAATCTCAGACTTATATGTATACCTACTAGCATAAAACTTGCATGAAATTATACTTAGATTAATAGTTGGACTTCTAAACATGTTTTGCATCACTGATTTTTTTTTTTTTAAAAAAAGTACTATTATATGGATGAATGTAATTCATTCATGGGTTTATGGGCCCAAAGGACTGGGAGTGGTGGACTCTGCCACTTTGATGGTTTTGATGGTGTTATGTTTCTATTCATAACCCTGATTAAGTTTAAGTGCAAAACTCACAGAATTTCCTATTAACTATACATCTGAGGAAGCTGCTGAACAATTACACCTACACTGACTACACATTCACTTGTTTTAGATAAAGCTGAAGAAAGATTGTATGTGCACTAAATAAAAGGCATTAGTTGAACGAATGCCTTGTTTGGAGATTTTCCACTTTGAATTTGGAAATCATGAGGATCTCAAATAACACTTTTTTTTTTTTTGAATATGGTGGGAAATGATTAAATAAGAATGTTGCTGTCAGTCTCTTGAATGCTAATCTTACAGGATCTGGAAACTACCAGTGAACTATGGGGAGAATTTTACCCTTGATATGGACTAAACACACTTGGTAGTCAAGGAGAAAACACTTGGCTAACAACCAAGCAAATACTTCCTTTCAAAATATATTCTAGAGAGCAAGTGAAAAATGAGGTCATTCATGCAAATATCCCATTCACGGGCACTTTTTTTAACAGGATTAGGTCTACTACACTGACCCTACGGCAGAGAGGTGGGGACTCGGAGCAGGAGGCTTCCCAAAGTAAAACTAAGACAGCTAAGTACCCTCTGCAGAAGCACTTGTGCTTCTCTTGCTCAGGTGAAAGGGGATATACACTGAAATAACGCAGTGCAGTTAGTGCTCTGCAGCTGCCCTGGCATGGACGTGGCCCTGGGACATGCACGACTTCGGGTTACACAAGCGGCTTCTCTCACCATGTGCGCCACCATCCCTCAACCACTTTGCATTTATTTTGGCGGTCCTATAGGCTAAAAAATGTATAGCTGATGTATTAGGTAGACTCTGCCCAGTGGAGCTTTCCGGGAGTTAAGCATTGACCTGTGAGCCTTGGTTTCTTTAATGCTGTAGAGCAAGCAAACAAGCAAGCAGAAACTTCAGCTGTAGCGTCTCTGCAGACAAACCCAGAGAGCTGCCAGTATGCACTCCTATGCATCCTGGAGAGACAAAACATTGGCGCGGACGGCACTGACAGCATCATTCTGTGAGCATTTTTGGCAGCATTGTCACCGCACTTATTTTGCAACATATTATTTTTATTGCACCAACTCCCATAGAAATGAATAGGATCTCCTTAGATGTTAGAGGGATTTGGCATGAAACGTTCTAATGTCTTAGGGGAAAATATCTGAAATATTACATGACAACATACTGCATAGTAATAAAAGTATGACTAGCAGTACATCTTGTGTTATGAGAACATCATGCTAGTGATGTGAAGAGCAGATCTACTGCATCTTACTTTATTAAGCATGACCCTTTTTGTTTTATACAGACCCTATGAGCGAACAGGATGCTGGCACGATTGATATTTAAGGTGCTCTGAGAGTTGCTGGTGTGTGTATGTGGTAAGTGCTTTATTGAGCGGGTACTTATCTTAGAGAAGCCAACCACACATAAATAAACGCGAAGATGAGGCATTGCTGCACAAGAACAACCCTCAGAGATGGGAAGCACCACTCAAACGCCCTTGCGGAGCTTCATAGCGAGCGGAGTGAGCAAACTGGAATAAAAGCGCAGCGCGCCCGTGCACGGAGCTGGTTTCGCGCGGGTTTGGCTATTCTACAAGCAATTAGGGTAGCAGGAGCTCTGCCCATCGCTTCCTCGGCGCCGAGGGGGAGGAGGTCTCCCCGCGTCAGGAGGCTTTTGTTGGCCCGATACGGCTCTGTTCCCCACGCGCTGCCGTGCAGCGGGGTTCCAGGCTAAAACAGAGATCCAAACACCGTCCCCGGCTGCCTAAGAGCCCGTTCCGATTTGCACAGAATTTGTGGACTTAATGGACAATTGTGTATTGTAGTTTTAACACTTGGCCCTTTCTGTGCTCGTCTTGGAGTGCGGGGCCGGGGCGGGGGCAAATGGGATTGCACTGTCAGAAAGAGGAGCGTAAGAGCATGCCCGGATCCCGAGTATGTGGCATATTACTAAAATATCTTCAAATCCTCACCACAGAAGTTGCAGACAACCTAGCAGTCTCTAAGTAAGGCCTTTGTTGACATGAGTACCTCCCTTGTTACTGAATGCTCTGGATTTATTAGCTTTGGAGTTTAACAGGGGAAAAATAGCAAATGCCTCTCAAAAATTCTGCAGTGGGCAGGCTTTTTTTTTTTTTTTTTTGGTCTTTCACACCAAATGGAATCAGCAAACTAGATATCTTCTGCAATTGCATTTAAAAGTTAGGAAGGATGCTTTGGGACTAATAATCCTGAGTGTTTGCTTCAGCTTCTTTCTCATAGTACCAAAAAAAAAAAAAAAATCCACCTGGCTGATTTGTGGACCCAAATATGGGAAAAAAAAAGAGTCATTAATTTTGTATGATTTATGGATAAATTAGAAAAGTACTCAATTTGGCATAAAAATGTACAGGAAGAAGAATGGTCTATCAGCTATGAAAGAAATAGTGGGAAATTTCTGGAAAGGTTCCCATTCTCAGAATAATTTCCCTGGAATTGTGCATCTTTACCATGACTTTTATTAATACCTCTGCTCTAACTATTGTATCTTCGGATTTAATCATCGTACTTTTACTCATTTTTAATTCATGCCATTTCAGAAGTACAGGCTGCAACACATGGTTTTAGGAAGAGCAGATGTAAAACAACATCTTAACTACCCACACTAATTTTATACTTGATGACTTGATTTTAAGGGTAGGCAGTAGTTCACTAAAAATAGGTTAATGCCACACATTTCTGATTTGAACGAGATGTGGAGAAAAAAAAAAAGAGAGAGAGAGAAAAGAAAGAAAGTTCAAGAGCTTTTTAATCCAGAGTTTTAGCCTGACTCACAGAAAGTTAGAAGCCACAGGCAAATTTTGGCTCCAGTCTGCAAATGGATCCATATGGAAGACCTCAGTATTGGCTGTAGTGTCTGTGCAGTGAGATAATAAAATCTGGTAGTTAGACTTGGGAGCATCTCCACTTCTTGCTTGCAAATTTTCATGTGTTTTCAGCAAAATCTGATAGTGGTTTGGGTTTTCTGCTCCGTCTGCTCCTGGTCACTGCAGGCCCACATCCTAGTGCTTATGGCATATTATATTACGGCCAACAAACTAACTTCCTTTTAAACATGTTACTTCTACTCTGTTGCTCTTGATATTGATGGCTATTTTGACCTTTGCAGTTCTCTAATTACTGAAGCCTTAAAATAGTACACATCAGGTAAAATATTCTCCTTTTGAAGTTCCTTTTTCCTCGCATGCCTGAGCTGAAAAACCGTATAAACTAAGATTATTCAAACACTTAGACCACTGCACAGAATGTCAAGGGAAATTTTGTTAGGAAGAACAAGTGACGTTTTTGTTCCACTTTTACTTTTGAGGGATTTTTTTATTCAGCAGAAGAGAGTACATCAATGAATTTGTCATGCTGTTATATAAATTGTTCCGAGCATTCCAGTTATCGAACTTGAGAAATGAACATTCGTGTAACCATTTTTTTCCCCCCCGTGCTCTTTCATGGCAAGCTGCTGAAATATCACCAAATAATACACCGTTTTAGTCCTAGCAAGCAGCCTCTTCAGTTTATTAGGAGAGGTGTGTTTGATGTGTCAGAGGTCACTGCTAGCTATTGTACCGCTTTGTTTGGTCCAGTTAGAAAAGTGCACAAATACTCCAGTACCATCAGTTATGCTTGGAGGAACAGAGCGGACGTAGGGGAACTGGGGGCTTATCAAAAATAGCTCGTTAATTTTCTTTGAGACGGGTGCAGCATGTTAATGGTGGGGTCAGCTTGCTGGAAGACTGGCACACTCCAGTGTTATAAGCAGCAGACGGCACGAAAAAGAAAGAAAATAAAAAGGCCACAGAAACATGCCCTAGCAAAGATAGAAAAACTCCTAAAAGTGGCTTCGTTATTGAATTTGTCTTCCTTGAAATTAATTCTATGTTGTGGCCTAGTTCTTTTCATTTCTGAACCTATTATGGGCCACATCTGTGGAATTCTGTATCAGCTATTTTGAAAGCAGCTGCTGCTGCGATTCTTTCAGTTAAGTTGAAATTAAGAACAGGTTTGTGGGTTCCCTACCTGCTGCGAAGCCGTGATGTAGTTTATAAAACTACAGATGGGTGAGAAAATGTGACTGCCAGGGCTGGAAAAGTTGGTATGACATACAGCATTTAGCATGAAGCCAAAATACCATGTACGCTTTCTTTGCAACAGTAACTTTTCCTACTCTCTTCCCTAATATCGTTGAAAAAGCAGTGTTAAATAACTTGATGTAAAAAAAAAAAAAAAAAAAGTGGTTTTGAGAAGATCACAGCACTGGAATCGAAATCAGTCTATAACACAGCAACTGTGTTGACAGTAAGGGTAAATATGAAAGACATTAAAAATGTTGATTCTATAAGAAAGTCCTGCAGATTATTTCAGCCATAAGGAAACGTTAATTATATACCACAAGTAAAATGATGGGGCTAAACCCTGATCATCTTTTATCATTAAAGAAATTCCATTAATAGCAACGGGACAACTTTTATGAGTAAGGTAAAAATGATATGACCACATTCTGATACCCTCATACAGTTTGTCATCAGCTATGCCCAAGTCTCTTGTTACAGTTACATGTCAATAGATTTTTCAGAACCAGAAATACGTGAAGTTCTTTGAATGGAAAACTATTTTAAAATCTGTTTGCTGTATTTGTGTGTGACTAAATTAACAGGGCAATAGAGCTTGACCTCAATCCCAGCAGATGCAGAGCGCATCTGTGTGCAAAACTTTGCTGGACTGTGGATAGAGCGTTTTCATAGAACAAACTTCAGCAGCGGCCTGACACTCTAGATCTACTGAGGCATGACTGAGGAAGAAATAAAGATTTCTTTGTGCTGCAGATAAGAAGCTAATACGTTTTTATCAGAGAGAATATGTTTATTATTGATTGAAACCTTTTCTTTTTGTTTCAGAGTGAAATTGGCACCATCCACATAAACTCTGAAAGCACACGAGTGTTAGAATAGCCCATTTTAACTGCAGCCAGAAATTTTTGTTTCTTAAAGAAAAGAAGTCGATGGGAATGTTTCTGTGCAGTGACCTGCAGATACACATGGTATTAGAGCTGTTTATACCTCTCAGTTTGCAAAATTTACACACACTATTTTCACTTATATACTATGAAAAAGTCAATTCTAGAATGTAGAAGACCAGTACAAGATTATCTGTTGTCAGTTTGTGTACTTGTCTGCTTTATTTTAAAAATAATAATAATTATTATTATTTGCTAGAGAAATCTCTGCTTTGGATAATATATATATTATGTATAATTTTGTTGGCACACCTGAAAAACTAATGAAAACTGAGGGATATGCTTACTAAGGAGCATATGGGCAGCACCAAGGAAAATGCTAGCAGGAATCCTGAGATGGAAGGATAGAATCCTTAATATCCTTATTTAGATATATTTTCTAAATATCAGGCAGGTCCATAACAACAAAAATATTCATCAGCACAAAAACTGAGTAACTCTGTGCAAGCATGCAGTGAGACCTGAACCAACTAACGCCTCTACTTACACTTCATTGAAAATATCTGTATGTGTGACATGGATACACATACACACACACATATAATACTTAATCCAAACTTGGCTTGTTTGCCTGCCCTGCAGTATTTATATATGCTTTCAGCTTTGCTTTTAGAGACATGGCCTTTTTTTGCTTGCCATTCTATTATGGTGTTTCTCAGGAACCTTTCTTATCTAAACTTCCACCAATCATTCCTAAGGCTAAGTTATGCAGACAAGTCATTGCACAGATTTTCATCAAAATGCCATTTTCCTTAACTTGAAAAAGCCTAGTTCCCAAATGCTGAACAAATAATTTATTAGACTATTGCAAAAGTAAATAAATGTTTTCCTGCTCTAAGTATTTCATTAGCCAGAATTATTATACATACAGACCTATAAATAGCAAAATATGTATTGAGCCATTAATATCACTGACATTCTCATACAAAATACTGTAATTTAAAGAATTCGGAACAGGAGGACATCTCCAGGAAGATTTCTGGCAATGACAAAATGGGTAAAGAGTATCTGTAAATAGATTAATCACATGGTAATGATACATTCATAATAATTTAAAAATTAAGAATGCCCTCCTTACCTGAAATTTCTAATGATCACAGTTGTGTTATGCAAATACCATTTGCAAATCTTTTAAGTATAAGAGTTATTATACCATTGTGACTTCGCTTTCAAAGCTCAGAAGTGCTGGAATCATCAGAAGGAATGTGAGAAAAATCTCCTACTTAAAATTACATGGACATAGTAGTAGTGACTTTCTGTGAAATTAATAATCCTGCTTGATTGTTTTTAAAGTCTCTGCACCTCCTGAATTTTTAATTGCCCTTCCATTAAAGGGGAAAACCCCTCGTTCACTAGTTTTGAGACTGGTTCTACAGTCTTTTCACCCCGTAGCTCGCTGTTCTCTGTCTTTTTTTTTTTTTAATGGGAACCGGGAGTGCAAGATTGGGCCCTGTGGAAGCAAATATGGAAAATATTAAGTATTTTAAGGACTCTGTTGAGTAATATAGCAAGCACAGTGTTGAGTGTGCTCCCATTTTACTGTCTAATGAAGAGGATCTATACATACAGACTGAGAGAGAGAAAGGGATAGGTCATGAAAATCACATTTTTATGTAGAGGAGTTTGGAAGTCTCATGCACCTTTCATGGCTCTAACTTGTCAATTTTCACCATATGGAAATTATTAGCCTAATACTGTAGTTCTAAATACTGCCCAGGAATGCTGATTTATAATGTTTTTTTTTTTTCACTCTTTGTGTAAAGAAATGGTGAACTACTATATAAACTGTGATTAGAAAATCTACGCCCTTGTGCTATGTGTGTGCCTGGGGTGAATTCTTCAAGCTTAGAGGGGTGAATCCTGCTTTGGTCCACACTTACTTACGCAAATCCAGAACTCGGCATTCATTCTTACAACAGGGCAAGTCTGGAGCGACTGAGCACAGAATTGGAGCTGGGGTTTAAAAAACAAAAAACAAAGTGTAGTAAAGATGCTGATATGCAAGGAACAAAATCCAGACATTCCAGATGCATTATTTACCATTGCAGCATTTAAAAACACTACCTTAATGTAATGAGGCTGCATTGAAGGACAGGCGAAGTGCATTTTTTAAAGCCTGCTGTTCGAACCCTCACGTGCAGACAAGCTTCTATGGGCATCCGAATATATATATATATTTTTTTCTATGAATTAGAATGAAATTTGATTGTCCCAAATACATCCCACTCAGGCATTCATGCTGAAAGCAGCAACAATTGTCAATGACCTTTAACACGCCTGCTATTCAAATTAGTGCCGATCATTAATCACACATAGCTTACATTTTATGATTCGTGTATCCTTCATTACCAACTTTCCCTCTTGCTCCCTCTCCCCCCTCCTCTTCCTCCCTCCTTTCTTTATTCGGAGAGTTTTGCTAAAAAGCACTGGAAATGGCAGGGTTTAAAGACATTTCCCCCCACTGCCCTGTATGTTTCCCCCTTCTTTTTCGAAGGGGGGCTGCAGTCGCTGCTATCGCAAGTGCCAGGAGGAGCCGGAGGGGCACGCGGGGGCCGGGGGGGCTCGGGCCGCCCCGGGAGGAGTCGCCCGCTCCGCTCCGCAGCTCTCGGGGGCGTCGAGATAACCCCGAGGCTCCCTCCCCAAAAGTGCTCCGTGGCGATTCGACGTCATCGCACATTACTAGACAAAGGGAGAGCGAAAAAAAAAAAAAAAGGAAGAAAAAGGCCTCCTCCACACCCTTGATGTCTAGTACCAAGCTTTAGCAGATTAAAATTAGGGTTTCCAGCCATAGACTAAACATATTCCACTCGCCTATGGCACACATATTTGGTGTGATTAAAGCGAGCTTCGCAAGCACACAGGAAAAGAAGAATTGAACTTTTAGGACATAGGGACCGTGCGTTCTTTTTTTTTAGGTTCTTTATTATTATTATTATTTAAAAAAAGCCATATGGTAGATTGATTTTGTTCGGAGGTCTTTCAACTCCCCCCGCCTCAGCGTGGCTGCGGTAACAGTATTACTCTTTGATGTCGACCGAGTACTTTTAACGTTGTTGTTCCCCGTGCGTTTCGATGCCTCCATAAATATTTCACCGGCGGAATTTGCTTAAAAAAAAAAAAGGAAAAAAAAAAAGAAGTAAGTTCCTGCTAGAAATGCATCTGGGGCAGCTCCGGCGCG
>NW_010581274.1:547924-584860 GCF_000705375.1 Tinamus guttatus | reverse complement strand
TTTTTTTTTTTTTTTTCCTTTTTGATGCAAGGATTGCCCAACGTTGATTATTCATTTTTTCAATGCTGTTTACTTCTTGGTTATCGGCGCAGCCACATCAGCGTGGTTGCACCTTTCAGGTTAGCAGTTTCTCTTAGCATTCCAGAAGCTGTATTACGGCAACAGTTCTTATGCAAACAGACTCACGGTATTAGGCATATGTTTGGAGATTAAATTAGTGCATGGATGGACAATACGTGTATCTCTTAAGTTGCTGCCAAACTATTTATTGCCTAATATGTTCTAGCAGGTACTTTATAGTAGTAGCACTTAGCTGCTCCAGGATAATTTGTTTACTGCCTCTCTGTTGTGAGCTCACATCTCGGATACTGTGTGTTGCGTGGGGATACTGGGAAAGCAGCTATTTACATGATGATGAGGTCACATGTTCAGATTTGTTACTGGTGTCAGTGCCGTAAACTGTTTAAAGTCCTACAGCATGAATGAGCAGCGGCTTTCACTGTGGACTCAGAATTACTTACATTCTGATCACTATTTAAAATCCATTTTTTGCAAGCCTTTCATTAAAATGTGTGCTTATTGAGAAGAAACTTGTATCAGCAGGATATCATAGAGTTAATACTTTTTCAGCAAAATCCGTGTTTTGTTATCGACTACTATAGAAGCCGCAGGCCAGAGGTTGCTGTTGTACAAGCAGCATAAACCAAGGTAACTTCAGTAGAGTTACTCTGAATTTACAGGGCTGTATGTGGGGCAGAATTTAGCACGCAGCACTTAGCTCCTAATTAAAGCCTATAGTATTACGTGAGTAATCAGGCACTCCTCGGATCTCCAAGAAAGTTTCCTTCTTTGTTCTTTCCATTTTCTTGCCATCGTGCTGCATGGCGTTGCAGCTTGCCTACCCATGTTATGACTGTCGTATTTGTGTCTCAAAGCAAGTGTTTTCCAGCAGCATATCCCAAATTGCCAAGTAGGGTAATTTTGTGGCTCCCCAAAATTTTAAGGACAGTTTCTAAAATGATCTAGCTTTTAATCTTCATTTCAAAGCAAAATAGAAAGTACAGAACATATGCAATTACAATTTTTAGCTATTTTTAGAATCCTGACATGTTTAGTTCATAGTATAATGATAAAAACAAATACTCTGTACAGAGGGACAGTCGGTTTCCAAACCAACAGTTTTTGCTCCAGCTACTTCACATCTAGGTCATATGTGTTTTGTTCTTTCTTTTCTTCCTTTATTTTTTATTTTTTGGGGGAATTTAATGAGACTAAGTTTCATGATAGCTAGAGGAGGTGCAGAGAAAATGAGACCTTCGTATCAGGTGGTTCTGGCTGCAGTGTTTGCTGCAAAGCAGATCATATATCAGCAAGTTTTAATGTCCTCCAAACACACATATCCTTTTGTTTTTGAACAGGTTAAAAACAGTGGAGTTGGCTTGTTGAAATGCTCATGTTTGCTTGCCACGCTGATAAAACTGCTTTAGTAGTGTCTTCCCCTCCCGCCCCCGTAGAAGATGGTGAGCAGTAAAGTGGTGTTAGTTTTCAGGAAATATTGAAGGGGAGACTGGTGGAGACTGAGGAGTTCACAAGTGTTTTTGGTCACAGTTGCTGCTTAATTTTAAAATAATCACATTTATTTCTTAAAAATAGGCTTGCAAAAGAAATTTTCATGTTCTGTGTTATTTTTTTAAAGGGCAATGTGTGTTCACTCACCATGTGGTAGCATTTAACCCATATTGTATGAACTGACAACAAGTCACATTTAAGCTCTATTTAGTGTTTCAAAATGTTCTTTTTTTTTTTTTTTTTCTCCAGACGTCTAGTACAATAAATGATGCATTTAAAGTTGTGTAACGTTACGGTGTCTTTAGCTGTTTTGCCTCTTTGTTACAGAGATACCCGGTTCATGAATAAGCGTTTCCACCTCCCCCCCTTTCTGAAATAGTTTCCTTAAGAAATAGCTCAGTGCTGAATGTTGAAATGATTTGTGGGAAGAGTTATGAACAATAGCCAGGGACACGACGTGTCGTAAAGAATTGCGAGGCGAGGTGTTGCTGACTCTGCCTGCTGAAACTGGAGCTGCTGCTTTGATGGTCGAGGATGTGCTTGCAGAGATGTTTTTCCCCTACTCCTTATCCCTCCGCCACCCAGCGTTGCCTGAGACTTTGCCTATTTTAATCAGTGTGTGTTGCTCTCCCTTGAAGCAGACCATGAGGTATCTTCATTGATGAGCTCGCAGCAGTATGATAAAACCATGAATCAGCCTGCCCAAGGATTGACTTTTAAAATTTTCCTTTACATTGAGCCCGTTAGACTTGCATTTTTAGGCTTTTCTTTTACAGTTTTCAGTGGTAAGCATGTGTATTTTGGATTTCTGGGTTTCGGGAGATGGAGCTTTAATCAGCAGTGCCGAGATCCGCAGTAAATTGCAAGAGTTAGCTCCGTAGCGCGTTGTGCGAGGAGTTCCAGCAGTCAGTGGCGCTCCTTGGTGAGATACCAGTTGCTCACCATCTGTCTCCCACAAGCCTGTCTTTTTACCTCGGAGCAGAAAAATACTCCAACAAGGTTATTTGGATGCTGAGTGTCTGCAACTGTGTTTCTTAAAAGCTGCTTAGTTCCTAATTTCAATGTGATATTTGAATACTAATTTTTAACATTTGGATAAGGTAAATGCTGTGATTTATTGAAGTTGAAAGGAGCAGTAAACACTGCCCTTCCAGCATTGAATACAATTTCTCCTCCAGTGTGCAGCTGCTTAGATGAAATCGAGGGTCTGTCCTCCAGATTGTTATGCTGTCACATTGATATATCCTTGAATAAACTACCAGTTTTATGTACTTTCACGTCAGCTCCTTTGCAGTATTCCCTGTATAACTAAATTTTACTTCTGTAATGAAAGCTATGATCTTTGATGCATAGTTTATATTGATGTTAATAGTCATACTTGGAGAATGTTATCATGCCAGTTTGAGAAAACTTTAAAATTATTGCTGATAGCACTGGTCCTCTTAAGTTCAAACTGATCTGAGTAGAGAGAACCATGACTGTAAGCACTATGATGAAATAATTCACCACTACTCCCTGTGGCAAGCATAGTGGAGAGGAGAGCTCATGTTATCATGAGTGGTACATACCAGGTGTCAAATGACTTGCCAGACACAGGGCTTCACTTCTGAATGATTCCTTCCGATTAGAAAGTAATGGCTCTGAAGGGGTTGGCTGAGTAATTGGAGTCTCTCACTTCTTCATGCCAGGAAGCGTATATTTGCAAATGCTGTTTATCTGTCTGTTACATTTAAATGAGTTGCAAAGTTGCAGGTAAATCTTGGGTAAGTTTACAGGAAAAATTGTTGTGTGGAAGTTACGGGATTAATGGTTTAGCAGTAGGGATTAAAAATAGTCTCAGCAAATTACCCTGTTGATACTGAAGCCAGAATCTGTTAATGGAGTTACAAGCAGATTGGTTTATCAGTCATTTATTTTCTAGGTTGATTAGGGATTATAGGTTGCTGTGTATTTTTACCATGAAAGGAAGCAGTGCAAGAGGTTAGGATTGCTAATATTTCACAGTTTGAAGTTTCATACACTTAAAGGCATTTGTATCTTAAACATCCAGACCTCAAAACTGTTGTCTAGACTGTGATAAGTGTCTCCTCCTAGATTTTGATGCTGTAAAGTGGATGGCTAAGGGGCCAGAGCATTGTAAAGGCATGGCTTGGCTTGCAAATGGTCTGAAAAATGGAGCAAAGGTAATATCACAATCTGTAAGATTCATACAGGTCACTTTAAGTGCTTAATTTCAAATGCCTGTTGCTAAGATGTTTGCTCTTGTGTCTCTTACTGTTTCTTAGTGTAAGTGAAGACCTTAATACTTTTTTTTTTTTTGGTCATAATATATGTGATGTGGAAGGGAGAGGCATGATCGTAGGAAGGTCAAAAAGGTTGTGACCACTTGGTGGTGACCACTGCCCTCTTTTATCGTGGTGTAGAGAGGGAATTAGTCCAGTGATATGAGAGAGGCATTCCATGGAGGCCCACTTAGGCAAAGGGGTGATGTGGTAGATATTTTGCTTTTGTATCTCATATTTAATTTGCAAATGAACTCTCTTTGTATGTTCCCCTCTGCAATAAAATCCTTTAATTGCTGCCTGTATGTTTCAGGTCAAGCATTTGTCTCCGAGTTGGGCATAGTGTTGCAAACTAGAGCTTTCCCTCTGAGTCTTCCCAAAAGATGATAGCCACAAAGAAGTCTTTTAGACATTTGACTTACCTGCCACTATCTAACTCAGGCGATGCTCTTGCTTTCACACCCTTTGCTACCTTGTGCTAGTGTGCAGCTGGAGATAACCCTAGTGAGATTTATTGGCTTTTCAATACTTGCCAAGTGAAATGCAATGAAAGAGCACATGAGGAAGATTTTGGTAGCTTTTTAGCTAGATGTAGAACAGTGGAAAAAGATTGGTGGAGAGCCTTGTAACTGTTTTCACTTCATTGCCCCAGATGGAAAATGAGGAGGAGAACAAGAAGAGAGGAAGTGCTGAACGGCTTTGAAAAGAGGATGGAAGATTTTAGTTAAATAGGTAATCCACAGGGGACTAGCCAGTCTGCAAGCCTGAAAAAAGGAGGAAAAAACAGGTTCCTAAAGATGTTAGAAATTAAGCTAATTCCTTACCCTTTTAAAGCCCATCTCCTTTTCTCCCCTGCAAAAGGCTTGTGAAAGCCTCCTGCAGGTTCTGCAACTGGTGTTCTGGGGTCAAGGCTTGCATCACCAGAGGCAGAGCAAGATAAATGGTTATCCTCTTAACACTGCTCTTTTGGGTACAGCGTGCGAGTTTTGGAGCTCCGGGGAATGGGAGATGAGGCAGAGCGTAATGACTAGTGGTAGAAGATGAGCTGCTTGGAGCGGGCTGGGGCAGTGGCAGGAAGACCAAGTTTGTCTGGTTTGCTGTGAACCCACCTTCTCCCAGGGTGTTCGTGGAGACATACTTTCTCTTAAACTAAACTCCGTTTAACTTTTCAGACTAAAGGAGGAAATGATCACAAGCGTGAGTCTGATAGCTAAGAGTATGCTAGACGCGAAGCAGATTGCTACTGTTCTTTCAGACTGATTTTGCTCTGCTTTGCTGAGTGTATTTTGCTCTTTGAAGAATACAGCCATGTGTAGAGGGCTGAAATCCCCCTTTTACAATCTAGTATCCAAAATGAAATTTACAGGTGTGTCACAATAATTATATTTTCTCTATAATATTTAAAAAGGAAAATATTTGTGTAGTTTTTTCCATATCCATATATTCCAAAAATATACTTAAATAATTCTAAGAGGAGCCATAAAAATACTCTTTACACAAGAGCCTTATCTCAAACTTTTCTCCTCCAGGCTTACAGCCACTCAGGACTCTGACGAATAGATCTCCATTTGTGTAACTGCAGCCCTACGGTTACACCTTGTGTTGGGGGTAGTGGAGCAGTGCCAAGAGTTGCTAGTTGACTTGCGAAGTCCTCCCGGCTGTTCTGCAGCTGGCATGAGCATTGGTCTCTGTAGAGGCAGTGAAGGGCTACTGTGGGCAGCAGTCAGTGTGAAAGCTAGAGAAGAGGAAAATGAGCAGGCTGTGAGGAAAGCAGGAAGGAAAGAGCAAAGTAGGATGTAACAAGACCACCCAGCAATAACATGAAAAAAAAATCACAGATTTAGAGAATGATTGAGGTTGGAAGGGACATCTAGAGAGTATTTAGTCCTTGAGCATGAGGTACAGGGTTGCATCCGGGTGGGTTTGGAAGATCTCCAGAGAAGGAGACTCCACAGCCTCTCTGGGCAGCCTGTTCCAGGGCTCTGTCACCCTCAGAGGAAAGAAGTTCTTACTCACATGGAGATGGAACTTCCTGTGTTTCAATTTGAACCCATTGCCCCTTGTTCTGTTGCTGGTCACTACCAAGAAGAATTTAGCCTCGTCCTCTTTACATTCTCCCCTCAGATACTTGTGCATGTTGATAAGATCCCTTCTCAGTCTTGTCCTCTCCAGGCTAAATAGGCCCAGCTCACTTAGCCTTTCCTCGTAAGGGAATTTCCACATACTAATGTGTGTCATGTTTGTCCAGAAAGACTTCTACAGAGCAGAGAAGGGGTTTCCTCTATACTAAAGACACTTGGTTTCTGTAGGTGGGTGTCTTATTCTAACAGCTTAGGCAGACTCCTGTCATGATGACTGGAGATGAGAAGTTGTGTTGTTCCTCTCATGGTGGTGGTTCTTCATGAGCAGCAAGGCTGAGTTGGCAGCTGAGGGGCCCTTCAGTCTCTGTGCCCACTATGGAGTTACAGGATTTCACTGCCAGGAATGGCATAAAATATCTTATTTTCCATGGCACAGTCCTGCCTGGTTCTCTTGGCCATCCTTTCAGAAGCAGAAGAGTGACTTGGGAAATGGTAAGAGCTGTGTAGGGGTGGAATGGGGAGAGAACTGATGTTTGTAGATTGTCTAGTGCTGTGTAAGGCTGCTCCATCACCAAGGTCCTGTGAAAAAAAATCATTACAAATAATGGTAGGGAGAGTAAGGAGAGAATATACGAAGCAGGAGGGTAAGAAGTGGGCAGAGCATGCATTTCTTGTGTGAATTAATGCTTCTGTGTAGTTACTTTTAAGGACCTTAATACTTGGATCCTATTGCACCAATTGCTCAATTTCTGCTTTACAGTGTGATCACTAATTTCTGACCGCTGTGCACTTCTGAACATGACAGTGTCAGCAGTTAAAACCTGAATGTGGTGGAGACTTGGCATGAGTGGGTAGATGTGGTGTGTCAGGCATACGAGTTTTTGGAGGAGGAATATGAAGTGGAACAGGTTTGTATGAGGAAGAAAGTGGGAGAGATCAGTGTTGCAGGGGCACTATGAGAAGAATGGGACTAGGCTGAGAAGCTGCGGTATGCGCAGAGAAGATAGTAGCAGTCACCTAAAACTTCCTCAGAAAAGGAAAAAGTTCTCATGGATAGAGTTTGTTAGACTATATAGATGTACTGAAGCTGTGTATCACCAAACCCAGACATTTAGAAAAAATATATCTAATATGGAAGTGTCTTGTTCTACCTGTCTTTCTGTGCATACTTATGAATCTCTTCTGAACGTGCATTGTCTGCATGTGGCTTTTACCATCACTACCTTAACTCTGTTCAAAACTGTGGAAGATTGGAAGAAGAAACTACTACAGTTCCTCATTATATCTCCTTTACAATGCTTAAAACATTAAGCTGTTACTGTCTTTTAAAAGATGACAAATGTTGTTCCTGGCAGGTTCTTTGTAAAACTAATCAGTGTCTTTTAGTAACAGTGTCTTTCATCCTATAAACCAAACCACAATGTGAGGATCAGGATAAAGGTGCATGGTAACACATCAGGCATCTGCTTTTATCCGATGCAAGCTCAGAGGTTTAGACTTACAAAAGACTATAATTATATTGTCTTGATAAATCATAACTGTTGTCATACAGTGGCACCCAGTAGCAACGATTATCTAGTTCTGTTGTTCTGGGCAGTGTGCAAGCACCCGGAATCAGTCCTGGCCTTGATTGTATCTTCTGTGTGTGCATATGGTTATATGGATTCATTAATGGGTCATTAACATTCTTCAAAGCATATCTGCCATCAAGTTAAATGCTAATAAATGTCTGTTAATTATCATAACCCTCTTCGCAATAACAAGTTATCACAATTACATTTACTGCACACTTTACAGGAGAAGAGCGAAGCCAACTTCAGCATTTGATCCTCAGCTGGCGTTTGACTGTGTAGCTACAACACTTGGCAGAAAGTTGGCAAGAGGCTCTGTGGTACTGAGCGCCTTGTGTGTGTGCGTTCGTGCTGTGGAAATGCTTTCTGCTCTCCTGGGGGCTGCTCTCAGTCTGCACAGGGAGCATGGGCTCCATCCTGGGATGCAGCATTGTGTGGGGCGCTGCTCTGCTCTTCCTTGGCAGAGCTTGTCTAATGCCAGCACATCTGTGTTGTCCAAGGAATTAGCCTGCTAATTACCTGGAAAAATCAAGGTAGTTCATCCATATACTGACCTTTCACAGAAGGGATGTGAAGTGTGACAGTGAAAAGTTATGGGAGAGACATGGGGGCAACCAAGGAGAGTTGCCTTGTTGAGGTACCATGGATGTGTCTGTATGAGTGCAACGCTCACAAGGTGGTAAGGCATTGGGCATGCAGTTTTCCTTCAGTGCAAAGATACTCTGCCTTTTCAAATGCCAGTGGAGACTTTTTTGTAATATGTTAGTAAGACCTGTACAGTTAATATGCATGTATGCAAAACTCACTTTTATGTGTTTTCTGAGCAATGCAGGTGGCAATGAAGTAGTGCCATATCCTATGGACACGTAAATGTTTTTATAATTTCTATTATACACTGGTCAGAAAATGAGAAGAGTTGAATTGCCTTAGCAACTTGAATCATTTCGAGTGCAGAGACTAACTTTTGCTCAATTACTCTGGATTTTATTGGTGTTTCTCCACTGAGTTCCGTCACATTAATTTAAATTTACATCGGCGTATGTGAGATCAGGGGTTAGCATTCAGTGTGCTAAATAGGCACTGTGGCGTAAGAGGGAGAGAAAAACAGCTAACTGAAGGAGAGATGTTATTGAAATGTATCCTGAGCCTCTGCATACTTTTTCAATCCTTGTACTTCCACAGTTAAGCTCAGTGCAAGCACAGGTAGGCACAGCCTACACTGATTCCCTCCAGGTCACACAATGGGGTCATTTATCTCACTTTCTGGTTACATTTCTCCGTCGCTTGTACTGCCATGTAGGTTGGTGATGAATTCATTGCTTCTACGTAGTGATACAGCTCTTGTGCATGTACATGCACACGCACTACCATGAAATGTAATCTTCAGAGTCCTCACTGAGTAATCCGTACTGACATTTGTGAGCACTTACTGCTCATCTAAGGAGTCTCACTGGCTTCAGAGACACTTTTTCCGGAGCAAGAGTTCACCAGTGTGGGCAGTGGTGGCCCAGGGTGTCCCCATAGGGGTGATACATTTGCTGGGTAATCCTATGCTTGGTATTCCTGGCACCCAAAAGGAGGTGTGTGTACTGCCAGGCTGTGCCTTGAAAAACATGACACTGCCCCTTTCACTTCTGCTACTGAAGCAGGCAACCTGTTTAAAACTGATCAAACATGTATATTGCCTCTAATGTTGCAGGGAGGAATGTCTCCTTGGTGCTCTCTAATCACTTTGAGCGCTTTATATGGCAGTGCGCTGTAATGTGTTGTTTGTCCCCTTGTCTCCTTTGTGTATCAAATTCTCCCTGATCATATGCTATCTGTACCCACAAGTGTGGGGTGCAAGTCTGGCCGAGTTGGTCCACCCTGTATTCAGGGAAATACATACAATTTCTGTGAATATGTTTTATTTAAAATACAATTCAGCTGTTAAGACAAAAATGGTACATGTCTTGGAACTCGTATTTTAGGTACCAGGGAAATCAAGATAATATTATCCTCATGACATCTTCAGGCAGATACAGAGATTCTGTATATTTTTGTAGTTACTTGAATATGACAAAAGCATGCCTTGTTAAATGTCGTTAAAGAAATGGACTTGCTTGATGGAATAGCAGTGAGCGTACAATACAGTTAATGCCAAAGGCAAGAATGCAATTTAATAGTGACTTAAGAACCCTACAGTTGTTCAGTGTTTCTGCTTCTCTTGCCTTGATAAAGAACAAAAGGTTTTCCTTTTTTTACTACCTCCAGTTTTGCGGGAGAAGGCTGTTTGTAGTTCTCTATAGTTTTGAGGTTATGTATGAGCAAGCTTCATAACAGTAATCCTTGCAAATCTGTGTTCATTTTTTCTAATATAAGCACGGTAGTATACGTCTGTACACATGGAAAAAAATGTCACAGGTTTATTTTTAAGCTATAAAGGTGGATATGTGGTGCTGGCAAGAACCAGAATGTACCCTCAGGCATCTTTACATTGCCAGTTGGGAGCTTTTACACAAGTAAGTTTTACTGTCCAGGTTAAAAGCCAAATTCATTGAACCAAATTAATCTCTGGTTCATTTCCAGTGTTGGCAGAGTTTAACCAGGGATAAATGTAGCTGTTTTGTTTTTAAAGGATGTTATCGATTTGATATTTTTAAACTAATATTAAAGTGAACTTGAAATTCAATAGGTTTTGAACTTTTTGCATGGGGTTGCTTTGCTTCTATTATTAAAATGAATGCAACTTTTTTAATGAGCATGCTTGCCGCAAGTACAAAGCTTGTAATTTAATACTTGTCTTTAATCTCTCAAGCTGATCCATGTAGGCAGATGCTAGTGGCCACTCGGAAACCTACTGAAGTGACTGCAAAGATTTGCTTATGTCTGCACAAGCAGGGGTTTAGTTTCAGAAACAATTAACAAATCACTATTGTCTAATTTTAGAGTTCAAATATTTGCTTTATACGTTCAAGAGAGGAAACTGCTTCTCTTTGGGATGTCCATAACTGTGGTGAAAAAAATAGAGGTAATTTACATTAAGTAATAGGAGAAACAGCTCTGTATGCTGCGCAGAACTGCTGTATTTCTGGATCAGCATAATCCATCCATCAGTTTATGTATTCAGAGTCCTCCTGGAATTGCCACAAATCTACGGTGTCCCTCAGTGTTAGATTCAGCACTTGATGCTCAGATTTTGTTTTCGTATCTGTAAAGTGTCTGACTTCTTACAGCTCCCTATGGGCTGTATTTTTCGAGGAGCTCTGGAGCTCCGTATTCTTCCCAATGTAATGTATGCTCCGTTGGAAGAGTCTCAGGCAGCCCAAATGATAGCGCTGCCCTTTATCTTAGGGGAGACTGTCAACTTCAAAATGGCACCTGCCTGACCGTTTTATCCCTGCCCAGTTTAAAAGCATAGTTATGTATGCTATTTAATAATAACGTACAGGCTGCTGAAGATCTGGGGGGCCTAGGTCTTAACCAATGTTTCTATGCAGAAGCCTGCAGATGAGCAAAGAACCTCTGCAATGAGGACTCAATCAGAAATGTAAGCAGTGGCAGCTTTTGTTTTGCATTTTCCTCAAAAGCAGCGAGGAGGAGAAGGTGAAAGAAGGTTTAGGAAAGCTAAAATATTAATCTGGGTAAATGAAACAAAGTTTTAAACGGACGCACCGCTAACAGCCTAGGTGAGATCTCTCTCGGTTGCCCCAGGTGACCTGGTGTGTGGCCCAAGCGGTGATGCAGGGAAGAGCTGGTGGCAGTCTGGCTGGCCGGGGTTCTCTTCCCCAGGCCCCGTGCCCCCACACCTATACAGATGTCTTTCAGACAGAAATTTCCTTCCCCTTGCAGGAGGCATTTTCTTGACACTACCCACTTGCGTGCGCCTTCAGCGTGTTGGTCGTGACATCACAGAAATGACTCTCATTCCCTGGTGTGCAGTAGGAAAATTCAGAGGGAAGCAAGTCAGTATTAAATAAATAACTCTCTTCATGAAAAGATCAGAGTGCTTCAATGTTGGTTTTAGGGTGAGTAGGTGTATTTGTTTTAAATATCAGACAACCATAGTTTAGAAAGCTCCAGGTGAAGCAGGTCAAATTAGCAAGTTTGAAAGGTTCAGCTTAGTCCAAAACGGTGTGTTAGCATTTTCAAAACTGTCCTCACTATGGTGTCCAGCATACCCAAGCCTCTCATTTTTTCATAGACTGGCAGATTCACCTATTTGCATGGCCTCTGTGTGAAGGTGCCAACCCTAAACTCATAAGTAGGATGCATGGGTCTGCAAGACCATATTTTCAATATTCAGAGACACTTACGAACATGGAAGCTTACCCACTGCATGAATGAAAAACTTTCTGGTGTTGAAAGCGAAGTTCAAACTCCAAGGTGATTTTCAGAGGATAATAAATGCACCCTCTTACCCAGCCAGAAGTAGTGCATATGTGGTGACAACTTTTTTTTTTATTATTATTTTATTTTTTTCCCCTGCCAGTATCTACTTGGGCACAGAAAAGGCACCGTACCATGACTTGGTGGGCAGAACTCTAACACAAATCTTGATCCTAGTCTCTTCCTCAGCCTCATATAACCTATCCTTCATAACAACCCTTAAGGAAAGGGTTGTTATGGAGTACTTGATACCAAGAGGGTTCTCTTCTAGTCCCTAGGTTTTGTTCCTTTTGTGGTTCTGACACTGATACCAGTGAAGACAGGGTCAGCTGAGACCCTTTCCTTAGCATGCTAGATGTCCTCTTGGACTTTGCAAGGGTGAGGAAGAAAGGGTTTGGTTAGGATGTAGTGGCTTTCAAACATGCTCATAAATGTAGTATGGTCAAGGCTATATTTACCAAGGTACAGTTAGATTTAGCTGTCCTAGGATGCCAACAGGCAAGGGATCCTGTGGTAGTGACTAGCATATCATCATGCATGGCAAATGCATGTTTTGAGTTAATTCATGGAGTTTGTTACCGTAATGATGTAATAACTTGGAGAAGCACTACAGTTAATGTAAAAACAACAAGAAAAAATTCGCATGCTGCTTCAGATTAGCAAGATCTGTCTATTGAGGCAGGGGATTAAAACTCAGCAATTTTGTATTTATATAAAGAGCTGTTATGCTGATGTATTTGCTTTATATGAACTTTTCTTAGGTTGCTTTCCTTAATTGTCTGTGCGCTTGTTTTTTAATATTAGCTGGATATCTGGTTGGTTTTATTTTTTTAAAAACATTTAAAAACATCTGATTTATGGGGACTCTACAGCCTGGAAGGTGTTTCAGGTCATTCAAAGCACTGTATTTTACTGCAGTTTGTCATTGAATTGTGTCTTTGCTTGAATGCCTAATGCTGTAGTTTGCATTCCTCATTCATCCTTTCAAGCCCTGTGGGTTAGTCTTCTCAGGAGCAACCAAATGCATTATGAAATACCCAGTGTCCCCTGTGTTGTCTTGTCTTGGCCCATCACGACTGTGGTAGGTATCCTAGTGAAGATGCCCCTTATATGCAGCAGTGCCCAGAAAACAGGGCAGGTGATAAGACTTCGAGGCTGCAGTTTGGTTCAGCTACAAGTGTTGAGACCTTTCTGAGTTGGGGAATGCTTTGAAATCTTCTGATGGAAAGACTGCCTCCCCTGCCCTTGTCTTTGCTTTCAGGTGAGTAGGTTTTGCTACCTACACTTTACAAGAAATGTAGACTTAGCTGCCACTTCACAAGATGAAAATACTTCCTGTGGAAAACAAAAATTGCACTTAGAAACCTGTCTTGAGTTCTCAGTTCTGAGTTTTTGTTTTCTTTCATCCAGACAGATTTGATGTACCTGGTTTGTTCCACTCATGAAGTTTAAAAGAAAACCCCTACTGCCTGAGCAGGGGGATTGGACTAGATGATCTTTAGAGTTCTCTTCCAACCTCAACCGTTCTCTGATTCTATGCAAATACTTGATTAATTATGTTGACAAGCTGAGAAAACCTTAGGGAGCTGAGAGGTGGCAAAGGAAGAAAAGCTACCTTTACAGTGTCCCATTAGTGTAGGATCTTCTAACATTTTTTATCAAAGCTTTGGCAGAAGTTTCATTTCAGCTGACATACATGTTCTCTAGTTATGTCCTAAATGTGTACAGCTGGCCTTGTCTTACTCCTTCAGCAGGTGGAGGTGAATGAAAGCTTTTTTTTTCTTTTTTTTTTTTTCCCTCTGTGCTTTTGATCCAGGGCATGCTTCCTTGATTAATACTAGTGTTCTGTCTTCAGCAGACAGAAGGAAATCTCTTAATGTCTCACTACCATCTTAATCTCCAAATACAGTTTTCTGCAGCCCTACCTACCTTAGGCTCCCAGTGGCTTCTAACAGCTTTTTTTGTTTGTTTCTGCTCTTTAGAATGAGGTATTTGAAACTTGTTGCTGCTTGCATTTTTTTGACTTGAAATTTCAGTTGCTAAGTGAAACTTCTGTTATTCGTATAAATTGTAAGGAAAGCAATAACAGCATCATGTTTCTTAGTATTCTTGTTACGCCTGCTAGGAAACTTTAAGGAAATATATGGAGCTGTCACAAATCTTAAGAAACAGAGACTGGTTCTTGGAAGGAGAGAGTTGGATAGCTGATGAAATCGCAGCCTTTGGGTACTGTGGAGAAGTGAATTGAAGTCATTATGACATTATGGCAGAGAGAGCTTGATCTGCCAAACTGTCAACTTTTGATGGACGTGGTATCTAGTGACATGTTGTTACGTGCAAGCCAGCCAGTTTCTCTTTCTGTCAACACGGTGTTGATACTGCCAACTGCCTGCTACGCGTTCAAACTATTGCGGATGGAAAAGCTGCTGATCAATACGATAAACGAGCAATTTATGTTTGGTGATTATCAGGCTTTTATTGATCTGTCTTTCAGTTATCTGTCTGATGGGTGTATTATGCTAGGAAATAAGTGATTGAAAGGGCTAAAGTATTGAAAACAGGTAATTCTGAACATAAACATTCGTAACACTTAATAGCTGGCAAGATACAAACAGATTTTTATTAACTTTGCAGTGTTAATTGCATTTGGGAGCTCACTCAGTAACACCCTAAAACTGAGGAGAAGCAAATAAATAAGAGTGTCAGGGAGTCTGTTTGTCTGCCTTTTAATATTTAGTATGTTTTTTGTTTAACACAGCACAAAATGAACAGCCCAAAGAAATGATTTTACAACCGTGCTGTGAGTAAATGCCTCCAAAATTTAGGCTAGAATCAGGTTCAGAAAGTGAAGATACAGCAAAAATAAAGAAGACACTGAAAAACAAACACTGACATTATGCAAGATAGCAGATGAGAAATGATTCAATAATGGTTACAAGCATTCATACAACATGGAAGAAAAGACACTTCCACTTAATAGTATCGATTCTACATTTGAAAAATGAACTGCAGCTTATTGCATCCAAACTGTTGAAAATGCCATCCACAGATAAAGGGAAAAGTATGATGTGGAGGTTTTTGATATGTGCTTAGACAACAAAGTAGTATAGGAAGAAGTAAAGGACTTCTTAGATCAAGTCAACTTTCATTTAATACTCGTTCAGAGGATGCTGGCATCTCATAGTGTTGGTTGGATATGCTTGGAAGGTTGAGAATGTTTCTGCCATTGCACTTACTATGAGTATTGTCTGTTAAAAGAGAATATCAAAGCTCCAGATGCCTGTTGGCATCCTTTCCTATGATTCTTCGAAAGGGAGTGTGTGTGTGTGTGTTTTCCACCCTCCCCCCCACGTACTGCATCATAATTTCTTTTTTTTGTGTGTGATAACTTATCTCTGCAACAATGCACACATTACTTGGACAAAAGCTGTAAAATCTGGATGGTCTAAGTATAGATTCCTACATTTACAGTCCTGTGCCCTGATATTAAATATTCCTGTGTTCAGAAGAGCTGAATACTTAGAAATCCCATTGCAGTCAACAGAACTGCAGTAATAAGCACTTTGAAAACCAGGCTTTCTTCATTAGGCGCTTAAATGTAATGTTTTATAGAGATACCTGAGATTTCAAAAGTGTTCATTTAAATTAGTAACCTAGTTAGTGTCTCCAAAGCTGATTAATAATTAGAAGAATATTTGCACATCAATTTGAAAATTTAAGCCTTCAAGATTTTTTTTTTTTTGCTTAGAGCAGATGAGTAAAATTTGATACTGTGTCTTAACATGTTGCCTTCTGAAGGAAATCGTGACGTTTCATATAGAGATCTCTCATTCACTTTTTGTTAAGCACATTGTGACACATTTCCACTAACACTTAACACATGCATATGAGTAGCTTTGAAAATGTGAGTAGCTGGACTGGACTTAAGATGGACTTAATCAGATTTTTTTTTTTTTTTGTATGAAGTTACTGAGTTGCGTAACTGTTTGCAGAATTGGTGTTTGTGTAAAGTTTCAGTTAATTCCTTAAGTTTTTTTATGTTTAGTTCTTAATAATTTTTTGAAATATCTGGAAACCTGCATTTACAGCACAGCATACTTGAGGCATTCAGTTTTGAAAAGAAAAGTCATTTTAGATCATCTTTTGTTTCTGTAGAAGTAAAGAGAGTAACATGGAAATAGAATGGATTTTGGCCTTATAAGTTTCATCCCTGGTACAATGGATACATTCATAAACATTTTTATATGATTCTATATGGAATGAGGAGACAGATTAGGGCACTTTAATACACTATAATTTATGTGCATCACTTATTTTCATTCAGGTAATGCACAACAAAATATGTAGAAATGTAATGACTAATTTTTTTTTTTTTTGAAAATGCATTCATAAAACAGCAGTTTTAAATACATACCGTGATACTGCCATTCAGTATGGACAAACAGTGGATCTCATCATTTCCTCAGACAATCTAAAATCTTGTTTTTGAATTTTAAGCAGGATTCACTATGAATCCATTTAAATAGCTGTTCTGGGTATTACCTGGAAGTTTAGTGGTTTGGGACACATTTTGGCTTGTTCTGCAGACAAAACAGGGCATTTTCCAAGTAGCAATTAAAGCTTACTGAATGTGGTTTCAGTACACTAAGAGGTAGACAAAAACATTTTCTTCAAAAAAACCCTTTTCAGTATCTTTCTCCCTTTTGTCTTCCTGCCTCTTCCTCTGCCTTGGTGTAAAAGATCTTTCCTCTCTATCTATGCACTGCTGTTTGCTTGTTACTATACTATGAGCACTATGAGGTTATTTTTTATACAATAATAATAATAAAAAAAAGCATGAGAAGATGTGTAAGAGCATAGCCAAAGTTTTCATAGGAATCTTTAAAACTATGTCCCTAACTCTCTTTGGTTACTTCAAAATTTTCAATTTATATTCATTCTTTGTCCATCTGCATACCTATTGTGTGCCTTTGTGCACACGCATATATATAAACCTTGTATGTATTATAACTGATTTACTTTAACCCTGTTGTATTAAATGTAGGCAGTTGAAGAAAGGTTGCTTTAGAATCAAGCTTAAGTTTCATTGTGTTTTGCCTTACATTTTGTGTTTTAACTTGCTTTCAAAACTAGTATTGCATATAACATTTCATGAGGGTGGAGTAATGTCTGAATTAAAAGGTCAGGTTGGCTCACGATTATATAGGAAATGAGATGTGCCCTCGTATGGCTGATCACAGGAGTGAACCGGTCTCTCAGACGCTTGCTCCGTGGAACTTGCTCGGCAAGTTATTATCAAGGTAAAACAGGGTAATTTATGAAGAGGTTATGACATAAGCTTCATGGCATAAGACAGCAAATAAAAGCATTAAGTCAGGAAAACACTTCTGTAAGGAAAAACTTGTTGCCTACTTTTGGCTTAGTTTGCATCTTCTAAACTTGGGGCCATTGGTCTGATCTCTTGAGGCTGTTTTTATGCTGATGTGATGCTCTTAGAAAATTATCTTTTCCTAGGAATCACTGCTCTTAGCTGCTCAGATTTTAAGAAGCTCATGTGATTGTGCATGCTTCGTTATCTTAATACCCAGTATGAACAGGGTATGAACTTTTTACTCAAAAGTTTGTTTTAAAACATTATTGCTGCAGCTAGGCTCTATCTCAGCTGGTGTAAGGCTGGGGATCCTTGCAGTGCTGCTGAAACTGTGTGGAGGAATATGGCAGTCACCACTGGGTGACCTGGCAGCGCTTGCACTTGATTAACTTCAGTCTTGCAAAGGCTGACTTAGAGCAAATTCAAGTTCATGTTAGGAACAAACACCGCAGTTCTAGAAAAGCAACAAAAGTTTGCCCTGCACCTTATCTCATATGCTCCATAGAAGAATAGCGTTATTAAACCAGCAACTGCTTCCAGATCTATTCCAGAGAGACCAAACATAACCTTTTTTTCCTCAGTTATGAAACACGAGAACATTAGAAGTAGGCAGATTTGCTGCTTCTCCATTCACAGGAAAGCTGAATTCAGGACTAGCAAGCCAGCTTCCTGTTTAAATAACTTGATTTGTTATATTGGGGTTTTGCTTCTCAGAACTGGAACTCAGATTAACAGAATAAATCGTTTTTTCTTGGCCAGCTGAAAAAAAAAATGTTAGAACGAGCTTGATGGTAAGACACTAGCAGAATAAATAAAACCTCGTTCATGAATGTGTAGTTTATCAGTTGTTGGTCACGTTTCTTTAGGTTAAGTGATTCAGCAAAAATAATTGTAACGCTCCTGGGAAATCTTCCTGCGGGTGCTAGAATTGATGGGTAAAGAACTCTGATTTTGTATGTGTTTGTATTTGATCATTGTGGAGAATCTCTCTGGAAAGATTTTTATTGTACTGAATGAATGAGACCAACTTTTGCCTTCAGTCTTTGTTCTCCCTTGTTCGGTGAGGTACTTCAAATGAGGAGCGCCTTCAATGCCCAGCAGCTGCATTTCTTCCTTTAGGCTTTCATCAGTGGAGAACAATAACAATAACGTGGAGATAACTTAATTATAAAATGCATAGATGTTGTTTCACTTATTTGAACAAGGGACTGGAGACATGGGAATATGAGTCAGTGAAGCAAATGGCATTCTTCTAATGAAGAAGCATTTACAAATGAAATGGCTTTTAATTTCACTATTTTTGCGCTGTGCTAAAGATACGTTGTGGTTTTATGCTTTTGAGTTTAGTGTGCTTATATCACAAAAGGGTATCATGCTGGCTTAAATATTTTTGGTTTGCAAATACCTTATAAGGAAATGTAAGGTGATACAAGCTGTTCTTTCCCTTGCCCTTTCCAATTAAGTTAACATATACAGAAACTTGGTTCATTTTAGGCTTGTGAATAATACTAATCTAATTAAAAAAAAAAAGAGTGTTTTTTTTTTCTCTTTTCCTCAAGAAGTTGCAGACTGCAGTTAAAACTAAGCTGGAATATAAATTGATACTTCTGCAACACAAATAGTTATAGCGTAGTATCACATAGCCTAGCAACAGTTGGGTATTGACATAACTCGCTGCCTTAATTAGCTGCTAGCACATAGGTGTGGCAGTAAAGTGCATAAAGCTATTGCACATGCTTTTCAGAATTTGCATGTGGTGTTTTCATTTGCAGTGTTAATATGGATGACAAACATTATTAACTTATGATAATTAAAGTGCAAATCTATAATTTTATGTCATCTCTACAGCTTGTTTTACTTTAGGTTCCAGGAAACATTACAAATTCTGAAAAAGCTGTAAAGAGAGGTTACTGAAAATAACTTGAGATTTAAATTAGAAAGTCTTTAAAATCTTTACTGTTTATGTCAAGAAATATATAAATATCTGTTATTTTGAAGACTGGAAAAAAAAACACTTAGGAGAAATACTTGAAAATGACTATTCAGATAGATGAAGGCAATAAAAAAAAACTATTCTTTTTAATGATTTAATGATTTAAAGCTATTTTGTTAAATTAGACCTTGTTACACTGATATGGATCTGGTCATTATTTCTTTTTGGCAGGATTTGCCAAACAGTTTGCCTTCATTAATGGCTACCAAGTGACTCCTAGGAAATAATTAAAATTTCTTTTAATAATGTTTGTAATATGATGGCTGTATTGTTGCTGGAAAGTGAAATCAAATCGTTTGTGTTAGCCACAACATCTCTACAGATGAGTCTTGCTGTATCAAACTGAGAAACTGTTGGCCTTGCAGTGAAAGCACCACAGGCACATGCACGCATGTGTGTAAATACGCCAAGCAACCTCCCCAGTTTTTCATAGTAGTACCCTTCTCACTCCAGAAATCTAATGGTGTTTGGGTATTGAAGCACTTTAAAATTTCAGATACCTTTTAAAATTCTACTGCTTAAGGAAGCTAATTTAATTGCAGTCTTGTGATTAAATAGGTACACCTTTTTCCCTCATGATTCCCTTTTCCACCTCTTGCAGCTCTAGGGCATTTTGGTTTAGTTTAAAACTGAGGTTCCTTTGACTGAAGCACTGACCATACTTTTCCAGGTTTGTCCTGCATTACAAAGCAGTGTCCCCTGCAAACCTCACCATAGCAAGCTGTAATACAGCCCAGGTAGCCATTGCAATAGGAAGATACGTGTATGTGTGGTGTGTGTGTGTGGTGGTTTTTTTATTATTATTTTTTGAGCTGTTTGGGGTAGTCAGTATATGACTTCCCCAGTCTGAGAGTTTTACTTGGCAACTTTGCTGCACACTGACAATTTGTATATGTTCATATAAATGAACAGCATCAAGCCAACTTTGCCTTGATGAGGTGTGTTCACTTGACTTTGCCAGAGATATTCCATGTATGCTCAGGAGCTGTAATACTTGCTGTTTTGCAGCTGGCCCTTAAAGATGAGGCTTGCTGGAAATTATCTGGTCATATGTGAAAACAGCTCCCTACTCTTAAATCGGAAGTGACTGTGCTACAAGAACTGACCCAGAGGCCTACAACCTTTTATCTTACACAGCAACAAATGGCTTAAGTTTTGGTATTAATAGTCATGAGAAGAGTGTCCAAACTGGGCTAGGCTGGAGGTTGATGATCTCCCTTGTCTTCTCTCCTGTAGCACTCAGTGGCCAGACACTCGAGGAAGGGCTGTGGGAGATGGGACAAACCTTTTGCATGGTAACTCCTCTGGGGATGCTCTCCCAACTTTGACCAGTTTTCCAGCAATAGGGCTCATCTTAGGGGTTTGCAGTGACTTCCTAAATTAGAGATTATGGCTGCATCTTTGGTTTCTTAGCTCTGGATGGATTTTTCTTTCATGAATTTGTCTACTTGCTCCTGAGGTTCCTTTTAATTGATTAGGTGGTAAGGAAATGTAGATTTAGCCTTAAAGTAAATATATTGCTTATAATTTTGGGGACCTTGTATTCCAGTTGATCTGCTGATAGCAAACTTGGTATGGGTTTAAGAAAAAAAAAAGCCTTGCATTTTCATGATGCAAACAGAAATAATTGTAAATATTCAAGAAAAATAAAATGGCTGTCTTGTACTTAGAAAAATTAAGGACTGATATCTCCTTTCTCATGCTGGTTTAAATGTGTAGTGACTCCATTGAAGTCAGTGCAGTAAATCTGGATTGACACCCATGTGACTCAGATTAGAATTTGACTCATAGTTTGTAACAAAAAAAGCTTTGAGTGTGCCTAAAGCTCCTACGAGCTGGCGATTTCTCCGCTAGCCTAGCGATGAGAGATCCTCGTGGAATAAAAGAGCTCTATAAAACCATCAGAAATGGGTTCCTGAAGAACAACAATAGTTCCCTCATGCAGGAGGTACTGTCTTGCTCCAAGGTCACCTGTTCTATGAGCCCCTGTGTGGAGAACTTTCTAGGCATGTTTCTATGAGAAATGGGTGCAGCTGGGAAATTGCCGCTACTTTGGCTGCAGATGTGTAGCGACCTTGCTGTTGCTAGCAGCCTTTGGGAGCTGGAGCGACTGCTGAGCTGCCCAAATGCCACCTGAGTGGCTATACTGGCCAGTGGTGATCCAGTTACCTAGGAGGCACAAAGGTGGAAGAATAGAACTACCTCTTACTGGGCCTTTTGTTTTGTAATCCCCAGCATATCCGAAAACCTCTCATCTTCATGAGTATCAAGTTGGCAAAATACTAGAGTTTTGATACAGCTCTTGGTCCAGGCCTTTATCATACTCTGCCATCACTGGGACAGTGGATTGGTCTGCTGACTTCTACAGAATGCTAAGTAATTCCCAGGCCAAATCTTTCCTATTCCTGGTTTTGGTGCTAGTGGCTACAGCAGCTGCCTTTAGCTGCCATGCCCAAGGCAGGCCAATTTTGCAAGTGCCAGACTGTGAGAGATGGCGAGTCTCTCTGCTCTGTCCTTGCTGTACTGCACGCGCTCCAGAATAGAAGATGCAATTGTCTTAATCTCATGGCATTATCGCTATCATTCTAATTTTATCCAGGGTTATAGTTTGCTAGAAACATTCTGGCAGAAGATCAGGGTATTTTTAGCACCATTCAAGTCTTGGCTACATTTGTGCCCCATTTACACCATGCGGCACCTGGCAGATATGACAAAGGGCCCACGTCCATCAGGAGAGGTAACTAGTGCCTTGGAAGATATCCTGGGGCATTTAAAACAGCTCGGTGATTGGGTTGATCTTTCTTGGTTACATAGGCTGATCAAGTGAAGATGCTTTTAATATTTTATTTTACCTTTAGCTTTCCTAATTCCATGAAGTCTAGTTGCAAGCATTACGGGAAGTATTTGCAACCCAGATCTCTAATATTCAATACCTAAATCAAACTTTTTGGAAACAAAACAAAGTAATTTATTTTTCCTTTTTGAATATGCTCAAATTCCACAAAGCAAGCGGTGACTACGTATGCTGTGTACTTCTGACATCCACCTAATAAATTTGTAAAGGGATTATTCTGCTCCCTTGCATTAGATGCTAATAGGCAAGCTGCCTTAGCCTTCTGAGATGAGAAAGCAGTGTGAGGTGGAGGAATAAAGGAATACCATATCTGCTTAGTTAACCTATGATGTTTTCAGTTATGATTTTATAAAAGACCACTAAGATTGTTTCCCCAAACTACCTCTCCTCCCCCTACCTCTTCTGCTTTTGCAGTCTGGTGATGGCAAATCAAAAGGTATATGCCTAGACTGTGCGGTGGTTGGAAGAAGCACGAAATGCTATTGAGTTTCCTCTAAAGGCTCAATAGGCAAATAAAAATTCACAGCTATGCTATGTTTTCAAAAACTCTTGAGCCTTTGGCTATCTCATGATACTTAAGTGCTTGACTCATGAATTTTATGTTCGGAGCTGGCAGTGCTATAATCATCATATTTATTAAGCTTTATGTGCAGATTTTAAACATACCTGCTGGTGGATAGTGTTTTCAAGTGACACCTTGACCTTACTAATAAACTGAATTAAAAGCATGTGGGAAGTTCATGAGGTACTAGAAAGTCTATCAGTAGAGAGGCTGATGGAATGAGGAATCATGGTTAGCATTTCATAGTAAAGCTGTATGTTGAGTGTGACATTGAAAGGAATTATTTTTGGTTATAAGCCCAATACAATAGATGTTTCCGTTAAAAATGGAATTATTTATGACTGGAAAATAAATGATTATAGATATACTACTGTATTTGTGAAATGAGACAGAGTAATAATAATCTCATGTAAGCTCTTCAGGATTTTTTTTTTTTCCCGTCTGTTTTTTTTTGTGCCTTTTTTTTTTTTTTAATGTGACATGGATTTTGTAGAAAGGAAATCTTCTCTTCAGTCAATAAGGACAAACTTAAGTACTTGCTGCTTCAAGAAGTAAATATAGGTATGCTTCTCTAGACATGCTAACATGCTTTTTTAAAAGATCCTCTAAAATATTAGCAAATATGGTAGGTGAGTTGTAAGCTTGCCAAAATTAGATTATACCTGCCTAAAAATGTGTTTTAGGCAGTCATGTTCAATTTAGTTTTGCTTGATACTACTGGAATAGAAATACCTTTATTTCAGCATAGCATTCCCGGCTTGCTCCTTTTTATTTATGTACTCCAGCACTGCCAGTAAAGTAGCCATGGAATACTAAAGATAATATATAGTTATAAACGGTTTATTTCGTTAGTAAGAAGCATCAAGTAACTGAAGCAAGCAGTCATTTAGATACAGAGCAAGTATATAATATTACACTATCAGGTCATGATTATTTAGCACACTCCAAGGTATATAAGTATATTGAAAAGGAACAGGTGAGTTATGAATGGGTGACACACACAGAAGGGAAAGCTATATATATAAAAAAAAAAAGTGAAACCAAAAATGCGAGGCTGTTCCTTACATACATCGCTAAGAAAAACTGTGTTTGTATGTTAGGAATAGAATCACAAAACATCCCATAATGAATCAGTCATGCAGTAATCCATGCTTATTTGTTGTGTAACAGGTTTAGGGATTTAGCAGTGTGGCTCAAATTCTACTTTCAGAATTAGAGAGTCACAGTTATATTGTGCTTCTGCAGTGGAAAATCTACTCATATATGTGTTGCCCTAAAGAGCAAATAAGTATTTGTATTTGCCTAAATGTGCAATATGTGATGTAAAACAGCATGTACATGCTGGAGTAAAGTTAGCTTAGAAAGCCTTTAATTCAAAATTATATTCCTAGGGATAGAATAAGACTAATCCCTTTAAAAGAAATACATCAGTTATGGGACACTCACCAGTAGAAATCTTTAATTTGATGTTCTGCCTAGTCATCTTTTTTTTCCAGTAGCTTGTGAAATAAAATATATATATATATGAAAAAAGAAAGGATATGTGCTTCTTTTGGTGACGTGTAGCAGCACTAAACAAAGTTATTGCTATTCTTATTTGATTATTATAATCTCTTGTAAGTGAGTAAAACTATCTGGAAACCTACCTTTGAGAAAACTGGCAATCTAGGTTTCGGAAAAGCAACGGCACAGGAGGTTTCTTCTCCTGGAGGAGGCTGGTTAGTAGGGTGATTACTACACTTGTTCCACTTCAGCCAGGGTTTTTTAGGAGGTCCAGAGAAAAGCCCTGAGGTTTGTCTGAGACAGCCATGTAAGAAGGAAGGATGGAGGAAAGGACTGACGTTAGTGACATCTGATTAAGGCTTTGCTCATTCCTTTATAATGCCTATCCTTTTGGATCGAATAAGAGAGGAATTCTGGGTAGGCAAAAGAGGGGATTAGTTTACTGTGGGGGATAATGGAAAAGAGTCTTTGTTTTTCAATTTTGCCTATAGATGAAAAGAAGAACTTTGACTCTTTGAAAAGGTGAAGTTTGACTTTATAATGATAATTTGCCCATAGAAATTATTTGAAGTTAGAATGTTTGGCACTGTATAAAAGGTTTCAGGTTCCTGCCCTGAGGAATGTACATCCCAATTAAAGCATAGCAATATGTGATAGGTTTCATTTTGGAAGATAATTTTAAATTGTTTATAGGGGAAAATTATGGGGATGAATAAAATAAAGAAAATGTTTTTTAATGCATCATTAAAATGCAAGGACATAAATGGGAAAACTATACAAAAGATGCATGAATTGCTGACCACACAAAGAGAATAGGACGGAATTATAGAAGTCCTTGAAGGAGAAGAATGACACTTGAACCTAACATGCAAAATATTTGACCTGGATGTTGGCATCTTTCAGTTTTTTGGGGGGAGTGTGATGTTGTTAGCAGCAGGGTCTTTGAATAGGCCAGCGGGGGTAAGATATAAGGCAGGCTGCAGAAATTACTTTAGTTGCTGCAGAGTAACTGAAGACAGAAATTCCTAGTGAACGGACAAGTCTTTGAGGGAAAAGTGCAGAATGGGAAAGGAGGATTGCAAAGGCCGAGGGCATTCAGAAGCAGAAGATGGAACAATCCAGTTGTGAACTTGGGACATGATAATGTAGTATGGTGCTGAGCAGTAATAGAGGAAGAACGAGGAAAAGCTGCTTAATTAGTTCTTCATATTGATTCTGCGATGGCTGGCAGTGCATTAGATGGGGGGAGTAGCACTTAGAGAGGGGTTTTCTAAAAGGAAAAAAAGAGAAGAGGAAGAAAGCTGTGTACAAGGAGGCCCTGAATCCAGAAGTACTTAAGTGTGTGTGGAAATGACTTTGTGAATGGGAAGCCAGGGAGCAGGGATTGAAGCCATACAGGGGAGGGAGAGCCCAAACAGTAGAATTAGTCATGAAGGGCCCAGACAGGTTTGAGAGGAAGAAGAGGTGCCTGTGGAAGAAGCAGAAGGTTTTAGGGAACTGATAAAGCAGAATTGCAAAGCAGAGGGTGAAGAGTGAACAGAAAGGATGTGAGAAACTCTCCTTGGTGGTGGCCCGTGACAGAACAAGGGGTAATGAGTGCAAATTGAAACACAGGAAGTTCCATCTCCATGTGAGGAAGAACACAGTAAAGAATACTGTGAGGGTGACAGAGCCCGGGAACAGGCTGCCCCCTGCCTCCTTCTGGGGATCTTCCAAACCTGCCTGGATGTCACCCTGTGCCACTGTGCTCCAGGTGTCCCTGCTGGAGCAGGGGGTTAGGCTAGGGCAGTGATCTCCAGAGGTTCCTTCCCAGCTTAACTATTCTGTGAAAAACGGGCCTTTTCACAATGGGATAGGAGCACCTCTGAGAAGGCAGCTGAATGCCAGGGATCCAGAAGGGATTTCGCAGCCAGGCCAGGAAAGCAGTGTGCATGGATAACGTGATCTGGGAGGCGGTGTGGATGATGAAGGTGGGGTGGAGTAGGTAGGTAAGTGGAATTAAGAAGGTCAGTGCCAAAGAAATCTTGTGTGTGAGAGATGGAAGAGGTTATATACCACAATGGAAGATTAAGCGAAGCATATATAGTAATAATATTATCTTGACTTTTTCTGTTGCAAAGAGCAGTTGAGAGTGGAAGGTTTGTTGCATATATGATATGTAGCCCCATTTCTTGGAAAGGATAATTAATGTCTAATATTCAGTGATGCAAACAAATTTGTACTTTGTGCATTTTAGGGTGTGTGCAATTCATATTTGTTTTGCCAGTTGATAGATCTATCTCGGAAGTCGTAGTATATGGAAAAATAAACAAACCAGCAACAACCTATGCAGGTGTGTGTTTGTGTTTTTTTTTGTGTGTTTGTGGGGGTGTTTTTGTGTGTTTTTTTTTTTTTTTTTCTCACTTTGACAGTTGGTTGGTATTTGTCACTGAGCCCGTACGTTCCTAAGTACAAAAGGATAGTTGCATTTTCCAGATCTTAGTGCAGTGCTCTACCTTATTCCTATAATATTTATATATGTAATATCAATATATAATAGGAATATTAATGTGTAATAAAATAATATAATATAATATATAATAAGATATTAATGTGTAATAGGAATAATTCCTTATTCCTATCGCTGTGTCACAAGTTGGACAGAAAGGCCAAAAATGAGATTGGGAATGGTTTGGGGACAGGATGTCCCATTTGGGCTTTTTTTTTTTTTTTTTTCTTTTTTTTTTGATTGCAGTAGAGGATGTAACTGAATCATTCCTGTGGCTGGGTAAGTCTCTGGCTTTCTTTGGATATCTGGGGAAATGACACATACATTGTACGGGATTGGTCCAGTGGATTCTATGTATCGAATTACATAGCAAGGAAGAAAGGGGGTGTATCTATCCCAATTAACATAACTTTTTTTTTTTTTTTTTTTTTAAAAAGGGTTATCATGTGATATCTGTGATGTCTCAACCTGCAAAAATGTGAAGCGTGCCTTGCCTCGTGCAGTAAGGACAGCAGGGTTATCGGGGCTGGAGACATGTAGCTCTGCTGACGGGAGCCCTGTTATATCTTGGAGGGCAGTGTGGCTCCCTGCTTTGGTAGACCAGCTGACAACTGAAAGATTTGGTTTTAAGTTCAGTTTCTCTTCTCTTGTCTGGGAGCTTTGAAATCCAAAAAGTCATCTTGTGCTCAGTATTCAGTTGATATACAGGACCATTTCTGTATGGTAACATTGCTTCTGTTAGGTTATACGTGCTTGCTTTCCTTTGCTGACAGTGATAGGCCAGTACAAGTTCGGTGTACTTTGCACATACACAGCACAAATAGTTTTTAATGATGTGAACTATGGAAAATTCTCAAATGAATTAATTGAATAATGAAACAACAGGCATCTCTTGGTCTTCAAAACTGCTGTTGAATTTACGAACTTGGGATTCTTTGTTTAAACTACTAGTAATCATCTGTCTTACTACCAAATCTAAGACAAGCTCCTCATCACAAGCGTTGCCCTGTGGATCAAGTAATTGTTAAAGGCACTCTGTATTTTTAGCAATAAGAGGGTGAAATGAAAATGTTTCTGAGGCAGTGGCTATCTACAGCTTCGCCTTCAGCACTGTGCTCTCCTGGTCTGGGACTCGTGTCATGTAGCCAAAGCCGTGTGTGGTTTGGAGCGCAGTGAGTCCTCATTTGCTGTTGATGTGACCTGAAATTCAGCTTGCAGGGGTTTGGGGTCTCTGAAGTGCGCAGAAATGAGATGTGTTCTTCCGTGGGCATAGTCTGCATGCTTGACATTCAGAAATGTTGCAGAGAATGGAAAAAAATGCGATTGAAAGTCTTAATTACCTGCTTAAGTTCTTAAATGTTTAAGAAATCTTAAAATAGACCTAGTCCATTCTGTTTTGTGCTTTGCAACAGCTTACCAAAAAATACTCGGGCAAAAAAAAAAAAAAAAAGAACCAACCAAACCAAAGCAGCAACAACAAAACTGAAACTGAGTTTTTGATATGTGATTTGTGAGCAGATTTTGTGTTGCTTTTCTGTGCTAAATAGTGCTACCTCAAAAGGTAATGTTTAACAGGATGTTTTATGGCTTACTGCATATAATTATGGCTGCTTGTATTCCAGGGCACAGTTCTTCACTCTGCCTCTCCCTCTTTTTCTTATTTCTTCTTTATTTTAATGGGATTTTTTTACACTCTTAAAAATGGAACTTTGAAAAGGGATGGGGAAGTTAGCCCCAAAGCTTGTTCCAGTGCTTTACTTTTCTATACTGTATCATAAAAGAATTGTAATCACACTACTTGCCAGTTGCTGGTGTTACTTTAGAAATCTTTGTTATTGCACTAAAGCTTTCATAGTTAAGCAAGCAACAGTGCTGTAATTCTGAATCTGCTAACAGGTTAATGCTTGGCAACCCTTATATTTATAACGTAATGATTTTACTGTAGCAATTTGGGTGGTTGGATGAATTAAGAGAAACCAGTTTATTTCCTGGAATTCCTTAATTCTCCACACAGCTTATTTCATAGCAGCATATCATAGGAATAATCTTTGTCTTCTATTGACCTGCTGTACACATAGCTGTAGCCAGTAAATTTGCTTTGTATTAAATGCTTAACTACTTGTATTCAGTATCTACTGTGGGTAAGTTATCACAGTGCGGTATGTATGTACTAGGGAATGGGAGTTTGTTCCTCATTGCTGCAATTGTTCGTTGTGACCAAGGAATTTGGGCATTTAACAACAACGTTGCTTCAGCTGCTTCGGGTAACTAAGCTGGGGTGGGAAAGAAACAATTCAAAATGCTCACTTTTAATTATGCACATGTCCTTTGCCCATTCAAATCTTGATTAACAGAGCACAAAGGCATTCCAGTTTTAGCTAATGGCATAGCTTCTCAGTTGATACAGATTAGTATCATGGCACTACATGCTATTACGGCAGCTGAGGATGTGGCTTGTATGTAGTTTGCCTTGATAAGGGCAGATGAGATCAAGAAACTGTGTGCGCATGCGTGTGAGCTGCTGCATTTTATGTCAGCTGAGGAGCCAGTCTATTTTGCTGTAGTTAGTGTGAAAATAATAAATATTCTTTTGTCATGACAATGCATGATTTTTTTAATTTAAAGATATAAGTGTAACAGAGCGTGTTGGTAGGAAAGTATCCTGCTTGTACAGTTTGAAATCAGCCTCCATGTTGCAGATTCAAAATGGCCATGTTACAAGTCTCTGTAGATTTGTTTGCAGTGGAAACTCTAGCAAGATCATTAACTATGAAAGCAAGGAAAATACTGTGCAGTACATATACATATATATATGTGTATATAGTATGCATCTTCATAGACATGCATGAATGGACACTGTCAATGCTATTGATTTGAATAAGGAGGTGATATACAGTATTGAGGTGACTTTGCTTATATTTGGAAATGAGTTATTTTTATTTTGATACTGTTGGAATTGTGGACATCTCTTCCACTTTTAATTTTTAGCGCCTGAAAGTATTTATTAAAGTAATTCACTTCACTTGAGCTTGGTAAAATAGGAAAATACTTTACTGTTAAAGTGAAGTAAAATGGAGCCTTTTCTGAAGGATTTTTAAATCTAAAATGATGTTTATATACAGAATTAGCAATGGTATTTACAGCATGTCAAAATAAGTGCTTTTGACTTTCCAACATATATCATTAGTGACCCTAGGAAAAAAAAAAAAAAAGACATCTGCACTAGTTCAGTCCTTGGCTTTTCTAGGGCTGATCAATAATCACATTGTGTATTCCCCTCCTCCCTACCCCCTGTGAGGTCAACTTTAACTACTAGTCTTTATATATCAGGAAAAAAAAAAAGGACATAGACTGCATTATGTATTAATAATGTTGGTCTCGGTGTTCTTTTTGGATCTAACTTACTGCTACCCCATCAAAAATCAGACTTTTTCTTATACTTTGTTTTTTTTCAGGAGACTCTTTTTCCCTTGTGCCTTAGGGGGCTGTACTGAGAGTTCGAGGGAGGAATTTGCCTGGAGATGCTGAACTTTCGTATGGTTTTGCTATTTAAATGGATCCTCTATTGTTTTGTAGAATGTGACAGTAACAATAGGAGAAAACCATTTCAGGGCTTTTCGTCTGGATGATAACACAGCTGCTGCAGTGAAGCCCAGTTAGGGTTGACCAGTGACATTTGGATGTTTATAATTAAAAGTTCTCATTTGTGTTACATGAGAAAATAGTTTTGAAATACCTTAGATGTTTGAATGAAGTTCATTTTCTCCTCCTTGCCTTGAAAGATTAATGTTGCTTTTTTTATTTTGTCCTGCAGCCAGAATAAGTAAGTAGTAAGTACTCTTGAAAGAGTCTTGCCCTTAAAATAAGCTTTTTATTTTGAACTATAATATAGTGGTTTCTAGTAACTGTCCTAAAAGAAAGGGTTATTGTGGGTAGTTCAGTCAGTGTTGCATATCACCACTAGCTTAAGTCTTGTGACGGTGGCATTTTGCGATTTCTGCGTTGTTTTTTTTCCTATGAAAGTACTACTGATACTGGTTCCCTTTTATTCATTTCTTCATATTAGAGTGGAAATGTAGTTTGTTCATAATGGATTATTGATTGGTCTGAGAACAGCAGAAGCCCCAAGGCCTTGTCATCAATGGTACTTACTTTCCCAATAGTGAATGCATCACTTCATGCAGCTATTTGCGACCCAAGTCTGCAGAATATAAGCCTGTAATTGTTAATCTAGTATAGAACAGTTTTTAGGGAGAGGAACTCTTCATTGTCATTATGGGATTTTCCCCCTCAGTTTGCTCAAAGAATGGTCCCTTTGTTTTGGCAGCAAGATAAAGCTTGTCCTGGATGTTAATGATATATTTTAATTCATTGCTTATAATACTACAGTGTAACTAGTAAAGTACACTTCTTTGTCTCCCAGAGCACAAACGCGCACAGTACACTAAAACACAAAATATGTACGGAGTGGGTGACAGCTCTGTGTTTCTCAACATACCCTGTAGCAGTGCAAAAGGATATTTCCCTGTCCCTCCCCCCGCCCCCGAACTGCTGCTTTAGGAAACACAGAAAACTGGGTTAGGGACATGTCTATTGTTCCGCCGACTTTCTGTTTGGAGAGAGCTCACCTCGCTGCAGAAACCTACCTCAAGCGTTCCCAGCCTTGGTGTTTTTATCTTTATTCCTATGTATTCTTTCCCCTGTGAAGGGTGTGGTGCTGGTGCAGGGAGGCCTGACTTTGCTTTCACAGCCCTGGCTGCGCCTCTGAAGCCTGCTGCAAAATGTCATTAGATCATGGAGGGAGAGAGAGACACAAAAAACATATGATGTAGTCAGAGGAGCTCAGAATAATATTTCAGTGTTCAAGCTGCAAACTTTTCAAAGGAGAACAGCTTCCTCAGCTGCAGGGGAAAGCTGGGCTAATTTTATTTATTTTAGTATTGCAAAATTCAGCTTAAGGATTTTTGAGAACATAAGATGAAGTGAACTTAAGCTAACAGAAATTGTTTGTTTTTCCAGGCGCTTCCCCGCCCTCCCCCCAGCCCCTTGTCAATTTTTGGCAAGCTTAAACAAACTTCAGGCGGTCTCTTGTTAAGATTGCCACTTTTAATAATTGAATGCATATGAAAATTAGCTGCCTTTTGTAACAGCTTCTGTGTCTGTGGTTTTTTTTATTACTATTATTATTTTTAACTGGATTAGTTTAGGTTATGCTCATAAAATTGATTCAGGGCCGTGCTGCCTTTACCTAATGCAGGCTTGCACTGTAGGTCACAGAACTCCAGGATTTCCTATGGGTTCAGAGATGGCCATGCTCTTTAAAGACTTGCTCTTCCAGTTGCCCTCCATCGTGGGCTAAAGGGTGTTATCCCTTCAAGACTGGGAAGGGTTGATGGAGTAGCGACACTGTCCAGGTGGCATTTCGGTAGGGCTGGTGCCTGAGTGAGCACCTCAGGACCGTTGCATTTGATGGACAAATGACTCATGTGGGGCTGGGCATTCAGAAGATGTGTCCTACCCTGATGTTGACAGGACATGTGTGGGTACGAGGCTCCTGTTTGTGCAGAGGGCATGATGGACGAGAAGGGTCGCTGTACCCTTGTGAGCAGGAAGGGTGGAAAGACAGTTGTAAAATGTTCTTCTATCTCTTTCACCCATGATTTTTCTCCTTTAGTTATCTTCTAGTGCTTGCCCATAACTAGCCATGTGCGAGCTTTTCCAGACTGAGGAAGATCTGGTCTCCTAGGTGCTGTTCTTTCTCAAATTCATCTGCATGACCTATCATTTCTTCACCTAGAAACAATTTCAGGAAGATCTTTCAACAAGATCATACCTCATGGGGTGGGTCTTTCTTTTTTTCTTTTTTTAAGTCGTCGTTGCTTTTGGCAGAGGAACATGATGGAGTGATTGCAGTGTATGTTCAGACCTCTTTGAGATTAAGAGAGTGTTGTTTCTACAGAGCATTTATCTCTTGGATGCGACTTGAAATACTTGCACCCGAGTTGAAAGTTGTTTGTTTTAAAATATGTGCTGTGCTATTCAAAAAGCTCTGGGTAGCTTCCCAAATTTTATATATTTGTTTATTGTCTACTGAAGCATTTTCCCTTCTTGTCACTAAAATCCAAACAATATGATTTTCAAAATCATGTTTACTTCAAGCCAAAGAATTTCTAGTTTTCTGTACCCTGTAAAAAGCAATTTTTTTCTAACTTCTATGTTTCAATTGCACAAAATGTTGGTACCTGAGTATAAGACAAGTATACCTGAGTGTAAGACAATTTGGGATTGCTTTTCCAGTGTTGTATTCTGTTCTTTCAAGTTTCTCAAATAGTTTATTTTTAATGCTTTTCCACTTATTTTTCTCTGAGTGGCACCAAAGGGCCTTCCAAAGGTCTGGGTTTGGCTGGCTGTGGGGAGTCCTTGCAGTATATGTAGTCCCCTCAAGCACTGTATAGGTGACATAAAAAGCAGAATAACACGTATTTTACAGAGTGGTGTTGTGGTGCACTGTTTTAAATGTTGCTGCCCTACACTTTTACCTGGGGTGCCTTGTGAATGGCAAGCTGGCTTTTGTCCAATGTGTTGTCTCTCAAGCCAACAGCCCTTTCAAGTTTGTTTTAAAACTGGAGCTTGATTTTTGAGGCCTACATGCTTGAAGTAGAGCTTGTGCTCTCAAACACTTGGCTTAAGCATGGGAGAAAACAGGTCGCTGTGCTGTTTCAATTGTGTAGTGTTTCACCCCACTACTCCATGGGGTAGTGAGTGCAGGGACAAGTATTACCACAGAAATGTTGGGCTGTGTGAAGACATCCCCCGATGCCACCTCCCACAATCTTTTGGATCTTAGCTGGTGTTTCTCTTCCATCTTGCTTTTTGTAGCCAACCTGAGTATAAGGGTTGATGATGTTAAGCACCATCAGAGGACCTCCAAGAGCCCGGTGTCAGCACAGCCTGCCCTGTCCAGAGCAGAGCAATCCTGGTTTCTTTCGAAAATAAATTCAACATCATCTCAAAATCAAAATACTTCGGTTATTGCAGGCATCCAGAAAGAAATAAAAATAGGTTTTGGAAAACTTCACTCACTCATTGCAATAGGTTGGCCAGTGCTGTTTGGAGTCACCAGGTGACACCTTTCATTGCTTCTGCTGTTTCGGGTATTGGAATATCAAGTTTTGATTTCTTCCTCTTTTATGCTCAGTCTTTAGAACTACAGCATTTTTCAAAGTTGCCATTTTTATTTTGAATTTGCTAGTTTTTTTTTCTGTTTCGTTTTTGTTTTTTTTTTCCTGATGAACAGGAATTCTGTGTTCTATAAAGAACCCCTCTAAGAATTATTTTTAAGTAGCGCTCAAATGATATGAGGAAGGGGGTTTAAGCCATTTGTATATGCTTGTGTCAATTTACTAAAGCCTAAAGCGAACCTTCACGCGGTATGTAAAGAAAGCTGAGATTGGTAAACACTTCCTCCCTTGGAATTTCTGCCTGTGAGAAGTAAGTCTCAAAACTTTGTAAGTTTTAAAGTTCTCCTAAATTTAGAATTATTTAGACATACTTATTTCAACTTTTTGTTATAATAGGCTAAGCTTTTTTTTTTTTTTTTTTAAAGTTGGGGGGAGAGGGAAAAAAGGTGGAAACAATGTTCTGACTAGTACACTCCATGAAGTATTTTAGACTAATCAAATCATTTAGGAGTTTTTTATACTTGTCATTTTTTTTCCCCTCAGGCCTAATTGAATATATGGCTAAGGGAATCTTCTGTGAGTAGCTAAATATCCCTTTTCCAAATAATGCTTTCTTCACATTCTTGTTTTCATAAGTAGGCTTCATTAATGAAAATGCTATAAATAATTAAAGTGAACTCTGTGAAGACTGCACGTAGGAAAGCTGTGGCCAAATAAACAAAGACTCTGAAGCTTCGGATTTATATATGCCTGAATTGCTGCATACAGCACTCCTGTCACACTGGGTTTGGCTCTTGAAAGTTTTTGGACTCAGACAAGAAATACTAGAGAAATCTGTATTCTAAAATGGCACTTTCTTAAAAATAAGAAAGGCTAAAAGCTATCACAAGCAGTGTTTTCAGTGGTGTGAAACATGTAGAAAAAGCAGCTAAAACTTCATTTAAAATACCTATGAAAATTGGCCCCCCGTGCTTATGAATGTTGGTTTTTTTGTTGTGTTTGTTTGGTACATGGTCCTGAACATTTCAGAAGACTCTGTAGCTTGTTCAAGCATACTACTGTGTTAAAAGTGGAAAAATAACCTACACTTTTTTTTTTTCTTTTTCTTTTTTTTTCTTTTTCTTTTTTTTTCTTTTTCTTTTTTTTTCTTTTTCTTTTTTTTTCTTTTTCTTTTTTTTTCTTTTTCTTTTTTTTTCTTTTTCTTTTTTTTTCTTTTTCTTTTTTTTTCTTTTTCTTTTTTTTTCTTTTTCTTTTTTTTTCTTTTTCTTTTTTTTTCTTTTTCTTTTTTTTTCTTTTTCTTTTTTTTTCTTTTTCTTTTTTTTTCTTTTTCTTTTTTTTTCTTTTTCTTTTTTTTTCTTTTTCTTTTTTTTTCTTTTTCTTTTTTTTTCTTTTTCTTTTTTTTTCTTTTTCTTTTTTTTTCTTTTTCTTTTTTTTTCTTTTTCTTTTTTTTTCTTTTTCTTTTTTTTTCTTTTTCTTTTTTTTTCTTTTTCTTTTTTTTTCTTTTTCTTTTTTTTTCTTTTTCTTTTTTTTTCTTTTTCTTTTTTTTTCTTTTTCTTTTTTTTTCTTTTTCTTTTTTTTTCTTTTTCTTTTTTTTTCTTTTTCTTTTTTTTTCTTTTTCTTTTTTTTTCTTTTTCTTTTTTTTTCTTTTTCTTTTTCTTTTCTCTCGTTAGTATTTAATGAGTTTTAAGTCTTTGACTATGAGACAGTATGGTTTGGCAGAGCTAGAGGCTGGATCAAATGAACGTCACAGGATGTTGCTCCTGTGGATTTTATCAGAATTGTTTCATTCCTCAGTGTGCAGTGGGCACTGTGGTGGAGCTCAGTTATTTGCTGTTGGGCATGTTTGTACCTTCCAGTACAGCTACAACTTCCCAGTTTCTGAGTGGCTGCCATCGCATAATGTAGTCTGGTGTTTCTTGTGAGGCTGCCCCTTCTCGGTCCTAAACTGCTATTTTCAAAGATTGATTTAGATGTGTGCATAAACTGCAGAATTGGTAATCTTTTTCTTTCTTTTTTTTTTCTTTGATAGGCTAATATGTTTGTTCCAAATCTAGTCATAATATAAAAATGCTTCATTTAGGAGATGAAATTGCGCTTGTAACACATCTGAGACATTCATTCTCAGAGGGAAAAGGTAGACTGGATAGATACTGCTGATAGCACTTAACATGCCAAGCGGATACAGGAGGAGTAGAAAATCTAAGCTAGGAATGAATTGTTTATAGAAAATAAAAGTGACAGATTAGTTTAAAAATAATAAAGTTGTTATATAGTATGTAACTGAAACACACACTGGAAAACGATTTTACCTCGCTTTCTGTTGGATTTGTACTGATGATGTGGTTCATTTACATAACAAGAAGAATCAGGGTTGAATCCAACGGGAAGCCTTAAATATGCATCTGTGGATCTGCAGCCCTTTGTTTTTAAAGACCCGAAATGGCAGATGTGTAAATATATGTTCTTTTGTTATTGTTCTTTATATGTTTAGCTAGATCTTAAGAACTCGATGTTTTCTTAGTACTGTAGTAATACTTTGGTTCTGTTTATTAGAGAATATAATATTGTTTGATCTTCCTCGTGTGGTGCTTGTAATACTTGATGAGGATACAAAAAAAGGGGGAAGATTTTTGTTTTATAGCTGTGGTAGTTGAAAAAGAAACAAACAAAAAAACCCATTCATTTTGGTCATATTTGAGGCAGAGAGTTGCTGGTGTATTGTATCTCAATGTTGCTGAGACACGTAGTTGCTCTTGCTTTTAATTATGGCTGTTATCATACATGTTACCATAAGGTCTTTTTTAATCTGTTTTGTTAATCAAAGCTGCTTCTTGTTTTGTTTGTTTATTTTTGGTTAAGGTTGTATTTGAGACAAGTACTCTTGTGGTTTCCTGTATGTTTTGTTGACATCATTTACCCACTTTAAGATTGGTTGATATCTAAGCAAGATATTAGTTTACTTTGTTAAGTTGGGACCAAATCTTATATTTAGATTTTATTTTCTTAATTGTCCATGTTCTAATTTTATTGAATACTCTGTCAGACTCTGCAATCCAAGTACCAACTCTGTCTCCATGCCTGTTCTGTGCGTGCCACATCAAGCACAGCAGAAC
>NW_010581274.1:517082-547878 GCF_000705375.1 Tinamus guttatus | reverse complement strand
TCTTGCAAAGCCTTGTATCTTTGGCAAGTAAATATTTTACATGAAATTGCACATCATGGTAAAGCCACAGATTTAAAGTGTAATAACTCCCTCAAGATTTTTTTCATTTAAGGTGTATTTTTAGCCACTTCTATTTGAGTTTAAATGAAAAGATATTTTTAAAGTTTGCTGTGTATTTTCTTTTTTTTTATTTTTTTCTTGGAGATGTCAAGGAATGGAAATCATTTTCTCTTGGTTAATTTTGACTTTTTTGGGGGGTGCAGATTTTCTTTCTTTTATCAGGAATACTTTGGGTATTTGTTGTTGAGTCAAAAGAGAAGCTATAGCTTGTTTGTTGAAGCAAATCAGTATAACATGCTTTAGTGTGTGGGGCTAGTGGCAGAAACTATTGAAGTAAAAATGCTGATAGGCTTAGATATATTTGAGAACCTATTTACACATGTTTTTGTATGTTTATGTGATCTTTCTTTTTGTTTCAGATGATCTATGCCATCTGCTTACAGAACAGACAGAAATAAATTGGTCCTTCAGACTCTTTCCAGTAGTTGAAAGGAAAAACGTTACCTGGAGAATGAAGAAATAAAACTTTGCTCTGTGCAACCGTATGATTGAAAACGCAATCCAGCGCTCCTCAGCCGTCGGACATGCTTGTGTCCTCCTGCCCCCTTCATCTGATGTTGCAGTAACGCAGATGGATCGTAATAAAGAGGCGGAAATGGAATTACGAAGATCCTCCAGCCCAAGCAAGCTGAACAAGAGTGACATGGATGCAGACAAGACCATGTGCCACAGCTGCTGCATCTGTGGTAAAAGTTTCCCTTTCCAGAGCTCCTTGTCTCAGCATATGAGGAAGCACACGGGCGAGAAGCCCTACAAATGCCCTTACTGCGATCACAGAGCTTCCCAAAAGGGCAATCTGAAGATACACATTCGCAGTCACAGAACAGGCACTTTAAGTCAGGGACACGAGGTGGAGATGGGAGAGGTGCAGCTGGGGGAGGTGGGTGTTGCGGAGGGCCTCGGTGGGTGCACCAGCCCCACTAAAAGTACCTCCGCCTGCAATAAGATCCTGAATGGTACTGCCCGGGTGGATAATGGCAAGATCTTGCTGAGGAGCAGCAAGAAGGAGGTTGCGGAGGCGGTGCCTGCCGAAGACGATGGCAGGCTCACCGGTCACCAGTGCACCTTCTGCAAAAGCAAATTTGAAAGGAAGAAGGACCTCGAGCAGCATCTGCATCAGGTCCACAAACCGTTCAAGTGCAGATTGTGTAGCTACATGGCCTTGAGGGAGGAGACGCTGTTAAACCACATAGAGAAGGACCATATAACAGCTCAGGTCCCCAATGGGGAGGCTTTTACAGAGAACTGCAAGAGTGAACTGAGTGCAGGCGAGTTCCCTTGTGAAGTCTGTGGTCAGGCCTTTAGTCAGACCTGGTTTCTGAAAGCTCACATGAAAAAGCATAGGGGATCATTTGATCATGGGTGCCACATTTGTGGCAGAAGATTCAAAGAGCCCTGGTTTCTCAAGAACCACATGAAGTCACACGGCCCAAAGACAGGGAGCAAAAACAAACCAAAAAACGATCTAGAGCTCATAGCCACTATTAATGATGTCATACAGGAGGAGACGATTGTGACTGGCCTTTCTCTGTATGAAGTTTGCACCAAGTGTGGAAACCTGTTTACAAACATGGAAAGCCTAAAAGCACATAATGCCGTTCACTACAAGGCTCGGCGGAGCAACACCATGGAGAAAGGCGAGGGCTTAACTGACGGGAACGTAAGCCCTTCCATAACAAAGCAGTTTTTCTTGCAGTGTCTAAACCTAAGGCCATCTGTAGGGATAGATAGAGTTACAAGAGGACAGCCTGGAAAGAGAGTAGCCGAGCTGGATCCAGTCAGCAGCTACCAAGCTTGGCAGCTGGCCACCAAAGGAAAAGTTGCAGAGCCATCAGAGTATGTGAAGTATGTGGGATGGGACGAGGCTCTTGCTGATGCGGATGTGACTTATGACAAGGACAAGAGAGAGTATATCCTCGTCAACCAGGAGAAACGCAAGCGAGACCAGGACTCGCCCAGCTCTTCCAGCAACCCCAAGAAGAAGAGCTGCGCTGGCGGGCGCCTGGAGAAGAGCAGCAGCAGCCCCCAGCCTGTGGAGAGCTGCCTCCTGGCACAGAGCGACCTGGACTACCGGCCCTCGTCGCGGCAGAGCCGGCGGGCGTCCCAAAACAAGTCCACCGAGTGCTTTGAGTGTGGCAAGATCTTCCGCACGTACCACCAAATGGTGCTGCACTCGCGCGTGCACCGCAAGGAGCGCAGGGGCTGCAGTGAGAGCGGGGCGCCCGCGCGGCCCGACCGCTACGGCTCCAGCAGCGAGGAGGGCGACTTGGGCTCCGTCAGCGGGCCCAGCACACCCAGCTCTGCGTCTGCCCCAGAGGACTCGGCCACCTCCGGCCTGGGCGAGGAGGGGGCCGAGGAGAGCTCGGAGGAGGGAGGAGCGGAGCCCTCCTTAGGTAAGGTCCTTCCCACCGCTGCGCTTCCCTCTTTCCCCCCTCGCCGCCGGTGCCGGCGATCTGCGCGTCCGCGCGTCTCCCGGCACGCCAGGAGCACTCTGAGCGAGGGGCAAGCGGAAGGATGCGGGAGGCTGAGGCGCGGCGTGGATCACGCCTTCTGCCTGATGGGCGCTGCTTACTTCGTCAGCTTCTTGATTCAGCGTTTCTGGTCTAACTAATAAAACTGAGCTTACTGCCAGCCGTTGCGAGGTGCAGGTAAATTTGTGTTTCGGTGAAGGACACCTGAGAGGCCTTCTAGTTACCGGTAGCAACCCTGCTATCCCTCCTGGTAGCTGCAGCATAGGGGTGTCTTCCCTGGACGTCTCGGGGCCCCTTTTGCGCAGCTATGCAGGCGCCCGCCGCAGCGCTCCGTGTTCAGGTGCGGGACGCGCTCGGCTCCCCAAAGCACGTGGACTTGCTAATCAGCAGTGCGAGAGGCATTTCTCTTCTCCCTCCTTCCCTCTGCTCTGCCTCCCAAACTTGTGTTTGCAACTCCAAGCTCTGTAATTAATCTCTCTGGATTAAAGCAATCCTTTGAGCCCAGCACTACTAAATGGAACAAATTATTCCCCAAATAGCAGCAAAGTAAATATTTAAGAGAACGCTGTTAGGCACTTCTGAATCATTTTTTATTTTTGTTGTTCACTCTTCTTCGTTTATAATACCATTTTAGAAATGTGACGTTACCCATTCTTTCTTACTAATCTTCCAGCTTCCTTGTGCTTGGTTTTGCTGTTTTTTTTCCCTTTTTGTTTGGCAACCTGTTATTACTGTCTGTGTTTTTTATTCTTTTTTTTTTTTCCTCTATGAACATAGTTACCTGTAGAATTAAACTAATTTTCAAGATGTACTCCGATGAAGTAATAAGCTGCGACCCTTCTGAAAGGGAGGTGTGGGGGTGGTTTATTTAGTTAGGTTCTTGTAGGATTTAGTTAATGTTGTGCTTTCTCCATTGGTCACAGATCCTGCAGCAGCGAAGCAACATTTTCCAGGGTTGTGTATTAATAGTTGCGTGTTTGTCAAAAGAATAGAAGTGGCAAAGCAATTTTTTTTGTCATTAAGCAGCTTTCATAAAATTCTCATGGTTTTAGGAGAGCTGAAGTTTGAGCTGTCACTGTGTGGCAATATAACTTTCTAAATGTAAGACTTAGGCAGAAGAGAGAACCAAAGGATTGAAACTATAAAAAATGAAACCCATCTGTTTGTCCCTAAAACTTAAAAGGATGGTCTTAAGCTTGATTTTTTTCTACAACTTGGATCAAGGCCCAAATGGACAAATTGAGTGCACACTAGAGTAGAAACTTAAATTAAACCAAGAACTCCACCTTTTTTAATGCTTTCTTGCTCTTTCCATAAACCACAACTGCAAGAAATCTTGAGGACAAGTTGACTGACTGAAATATTTTTGCTATGATTACTTGCCTATTTATTATTAATAGGCTCAAAACTGGACTTTCCCATCTAGTGTTCCTATTTAGGAAATTAGAAAAGGAGTGCACTTATTGTATGAGACAACCCATGAGCTGCTGCCTGAAACACCTCTCCATACAGTTTTGAGCCAATTATGCAGTTACAAAACGGCAGCTTTGTCCACATGTAATTGAGGCTGCCATGATTTACTGGTCTTACGTGCAAAGGAAACTGTGGCCATGGAAAACCACCTCTCTAGAGACAGCCTGAAAACACCTAAAACCTTTTCCCATGATGTTTGGATAGTAGAGCTGTTCTTCTGTGCTCTCGGTATAAAACACTTCATTTTTAGTGAGAGGAACTACCTTATCTTTTTCCCTGTCCTAGATCTTCCTTCAGTTCAAGCTTTGAGCCCTTGTGCCACCAGTGAAACGTGAGAGTTTGTTGCACAGCGGTTTCTCTCACACATTAATTAAAAGTGACTGACTTAAACCTTGCTGCTATCCAGCACTGGAAACTTGGGTTTCTTTGGGTGCCAAACTGGTGGTTCTTTGCCGAGCAACAAAGAAGCAGCAAACCGATCAGCCTTGGGAGAGGAGCATCTCGGAAAATGGATAAATCAGCATTGATTGGCCAGGAGGGTAGGCCCTGCATTTTATATTCACTGGTTGAAGAGCTGGTAAATTAGTGGGGTTGCTGCTTGGTTAACAAGGGCCTTTCTAATCTACTGACCAAGGGCAATGTTATCCTTTGTTCTGGTGCAATTTATTTAAATAGAATCAATATAGCAATGAAGTGGACTTTTGTATTTAGTTGCTAAACAAGTGACAAGGGTTTCTAATTCAAAAGAAGCTGGCAAAAAAAAAATGCAGGAATGATCATAAACCCAGATGAGTGAATTCATTTTCTCAGTTTTCTTTTTTGTGTGTAAATTTCCTGTGATGGCCCTTGTTTTCTAGGGCCCGAGTCCTTCTGTCCAGCAAGCTCTAGGATTTGTTCTTTGGCAGTTTGCCCTTTTAACTCAGGAGGCTTGCCTTTTTCTTCCTCTGTGAACAAAAGCTTAAGTTCTATAGAATATAGGCCAAATTCTCCCCTCATGTACACTCTTGTTAAAGTCAGATGTTTCAGTATGGCCTTTAAGTGCATTTTGTCCTAGAAGTGCTGTGGTTTGCTCTCCTCTGCTGTGGCTTTTTTTAGCTACTCTTGCTGGTGAGCCTTTTCCGCCAAGAGCTGCGCTCCAGCCTTACGGATGGCAGCTGCCTCCGATGGATGCAGGCAAACTGTGTTCTCGGTCGTTTTCCTGACCTTCCTGCCATGGTTTTATTTTTACTCAGACTGTGGTTAAGAAAATCTTGTGCTACTCCTAAGATTATTTTAAATAATATAGATTTTTTTTCCCCAATTTCCTACCTTCCTTCCTCCCCCTAACTTTGATACATTACTGGGTTATTCTGGGTCAGAAAAGGGACCAATCGTTGAATGTCATCTGCTTGTGATTCACCTGAAAGTATATCTTTGTGTATTTAGCACTTAAACAAAAAAATCTCAATAGTCCTGCTGACACACAGGCTAGTCTGTGGTTTGCTTGATGTCTCCCAGAAGGGAAACTGGGGATGTCCCTCCTGCTCATGGGGGCCAATAGATGTGCGGGTGCAGGAGGGAGCTGGGGAAGTGCAGGGGGGCTTACTAGAGGGAAGAGGGAAAAACCCACTTCCCATGTGAAATGGGATTGAGAGCCTCCAGGGTGGGCTGTCCCTGCCTTTAACACACCAGTAATTTGTCTCTGCTCTGTGTCGAGTGACAGAATGATTTCTCAGGCACCAGGGTAGTGTTTGCAAGCCCAGATTATCAGCTGCTGGTGGGAGAGCTAGTTGGATGCTTTTCATCTTGTTTGAAGGAGAAAAATGCAATATTTTTCTGATGTTACTTCTCTACATACAGAATATCATGTGATACCAGTCACATAAAGATATCATATGGCTTATGTACATGTAAGATATGTGTGCTTTGTGCGATGGCCACATGGGAAACGGTGGTCCGGCATACATTCCATCTGTTAAGAACGGCCCTATGGATTGTTTTGAGCTCTGCCGGCCCCAAATGAAGCCGTCCTTTTTATTTGACATTTAAGCCACCAGCAAACTGTGCATGGTTTTCCACTGAAGGTGAATCTGAAGCTGTTTGAACCATCTTCAAGTGAGTTGCTTATCACTTCCCCAAATCAATCACCAAATTATTCCACAAGAATTCAGATTTTTCTGAATTTCATTTTTTTCATTAAAAAAATCCACAGCTTTGACAAAATAGAGAGATAATGGAAGGGAAAATACTTTTTCTGGTTTTATCTTTCAGCTTGATACCTAAAATGCTATTTTGTAGGCCAAAGAAATAATTAAGTCAGTGTACAATAATTATGTGCATGTTCATACAGTGGGCCATAATACTTACAGGTCAAAAAGGACAAGATTTTAGACTTCAGGTGGACACCCACCATGGAGAGGACTAAAGATCTGAATACTGCAAAGCAGTTTTGCTGATCTCCGCGTTACACTTGCCTTCAAAACAAAATAGAAGAGTTCACTGATTTGCTCTTCCTGTGGCTGGATCTTGATTTACAGGCAGCAGGGGTTGTGTTTGTTTCTTGATCTTTTTATTTTTTATTTCCCACCGTTGTACATCATTTCAGTGTACCTTTCCTATTAAAAAAGGTGTCGTCACTGTGTATTTAGCAATTAATGCAACACTTTGTTGCATGAAGGCATTATGAACTATTTCAGCGCTCAAATCAAGAAGGAAGTATAAATTCTGAGGACATGACCTCCTGCTTCTAGTAGGTGGGAAGATAAGGAAAAGAAGTGAAAACAATTTTGAAACGATTTGGTGCTCTGGAAATGCATGATAAAAGACTGGCCTTTGATGTCCGTGTCTAGATCTTGGGAAAGTAAAGAGAAATAAAATTATTTCTTGTTGCATGTCAATGCCAGAGTGAGGAGGAAGAAAATAATAAATCTAAAAGCAAAAAAGCATTATATGTGGAGTAAAGAGGAAGCACGTGGCTTCTTCGAGCCTGATCTTATTGAGGGAGAGAGCAAGAAAAAGGAGAGAAGGGATGCTGCTTTCAATGAGAATCATCTCCATTTTCTGTCTCTTTTTTTTCTGCCTCCTCCCATCCATTGCTTTTTGACAAAAATAAAAACAAACTAAGCTCCTCCAGATTTTTGAAATAATTTAAGGAGACTGATTCATTCTTACTCAACACATGCTGGTTTTTATTATTGTGGCTGATACAGAAACATGCTGATTGAGGATGAAAACCATGGTGCAGGGCACCATACTGCCACAGTTACAGACTTGAAGAGCTTATGGTCTGCCTCAAAGACAGACACAGATTGGCAGAAAGTGTGGAGTACCAAACCCAAGTGAAGGGTGCGATGCCTAGCCAGTGTTGGGGATTCCTGATCATAAGGTAGGATGTACTCTAGGAAGAGGAAAAGAACCAGAAAAGGGATAAGGATGGGCATAAGGTGGGGATGAAAGAAAGAGACGGAGGAGAGGTAGAGTAGAGCAGGAGGGTAATTTCGGGAGTTAGGAGATCTTGAAGGGAGCTGCATGGGCCAAAAGATGAAGGTGTCAAAGGGGAGGCTAACGGGAAAGGTCGGACGGCGTTGAGGAACCAAGGCTGTCCCAGGGTGCTGGGTTGTCCCCTGCTGAAGCAGAAGGGCTTGCAGGATGGGAGACCCCAGGGCTGTTTTCTCTCCCGGAATGGAGGATCAGGAGCCATGTTACCATGGACGTTCCCAAAAAAACCCAACCAACCAAAGAAACACGCTTTCGGCTCCTTCTTGAGTCTTGATTTAAGAAAAAAAAAGATGGGAAGTGCCTGTTTCTGAGCTTTTTATTTCTTTTGTTTCATTTGAAAAACTCCACGGAATTTGTGGTTACGGTCTGTATAATTTATTGTCTTTATCAGGCAGCTTTCTTTTTCAGTTCACTACTAATTGCTTATAGGTTGTGCAACTGGAAGATGTAGCAGATATCATTCATTGAACAGACATTATAAAAACATTCTGTGTGCATATTGAAATGTTTGAGCAGAAGCATAATGACTTTACTGAAGTCTCGTGAAATACCTCAGACTAGGAGAGATTTATGAGGAATAAAGTTGGACTTTGGCATGCTCAAATATAAAGAATAACAATTCCGGGAGCTGAGCCTTTACCAAGAAATGCCAAAAAAGAAATGCCAGAGTTGCTTGAACTTTGCAGAAAAATGTAATTTGATGAGAAGAGGAACCGTAAGAATAAAACAGGTAAGCAAATGAAATTGAAAAATAAAAATGTATAGTTTCTCTAGAGGGAGAGAGTTGCTTCAGTTGCAAAGTGTAAGTGCACAGAATAATATATCTGGCAGTGTCCTATACCAGATTTTCCATTGTTTTGCAAAAATGTTCCTCTGTGTTTTGGGGAAAACTCTTTTTGCTATATAAGATGATTATTCCTAGGATATTTCACATGCTTGACTCTAACTGTAAACCAATATATCACTGAAGGCAGTGCTGTTATGACATTTTACACCAAAGAAAGATCTTGTTTTATATGTACAGTCTTAAGCATGCTTAAATTATTTAGCATGTTTATTTTGCAGAATAGATGTATAACAAATTGGAAGATGTTTTTGTGCTGGGCAGTGGAGGACAACAAATGCCTTAGGCTTCCAAAAATTGAACAGTTTTAAGGAAGAACAGTGTTAATGACTTGCAGTAGATTCTTGCCTGCAAAGATTAGAAAAACTGATACTATGATTACATACTTCACCAGTTAATTTTGACAGTGCTGAAGAGCACTTGTTGGAATACAAAAACGCCTCACCTTTACAACCCAAGCTAATTGTTTTGGTTTTAATGCCAGTGGGATGAACGCCAGGACTTTCAAATACATCAAGCCAATGAGTCAAGTCATAAGGAAGTTGGGCAGCGGCAAGGACGCTGAGCTTGCGGAAGTGGGACCATGAGGCACCATTTGGCACCTTGCAAAGTTCAAGCGGTCACTGAAGATGAATTCAGTGCATGGCAACTAGATCAGTTAAAGCTTGAATATATCTAAAAATACCATGCATAAATTTCTTTTGTCTACCTCATTATCATGCATGTAGTCCAATCCTGAGGCACGTGCGCTCATGATTGGAAGTTTCTTTGCAAAGCGCTGCTCCTGGAAGCATCACTGATGAATGCAGGCTTGTGTCTATCTTTGCAGCGACACTTTATAGCTCTCCTCCTCCCTTGAGGCTCTGGTCCACTCCTCAGGCCTGCAGCAGCCGTCTCTTGCACATGAGCACCTTCCAGTGGTGCTCCACCAGCAGCCTTCTGCTTTTTTAACTATGGGTCAGTGTGAGTGGAGAGAAGAACTGAGGAAATAGGACGAAACAGAAATTATGTTCATCAGCCCAAGAAAACGCGCAACTGGTAGCCAGAAGCACTGAAGAGTGTGTCAAGGAGCGAGAACCACCATGTGCCATATTGAGATGTGGTTATAAACATTTCTTAGCATGTGTGCCACACACCTAACAAGTTGTTTGGCCTTTTATTTTAGGCTCCTGGTGGGGGCTGTCCTGGAAGATGCTTGTGCAAGGAGTGATTGATTAGAGTGGGGCAGCTACCCTTTGAGATAATGCAGTCAGTGCTCTTTAATGTTATATATTACTATGACATCATACTAACTGGGGAACATTTAATGATTGCCCTGTAGGCACCTTGGGTGATTTCCACAGTATTGCTGATTACCCTGCTCCTTGTTGCTAGGTCCCATTTTACTCCGTCTGGTGTAATGTGGGTGGCCAGCATGAATGTTAAACAGTAATTCCAGTTCCTCTCACAACGGAGCAGGGTGATAAGGAGTAGATAACACCGAGTCAGCTCAAGTCAAAACGGAGCCTTTTGCTGCCTGGGCTTCAGATACCTCAATAGATACGTGATTTCTCACGCCAGAAGTTTGTCTTCATTGCTGCTGACAGAGAACTCCTTCTGCAGCATTTTGAAGTTGTTAATCCAGCCGTTGCACTGTTTGTATTTCTTGCAGATGTTTTCATGGAGGTCCTGTTTGAGTACTGTAGCATTTCCAGTGAGGTACTTGGATACAACATGCCAAAGTGTTCCGTTTTAGCTGCCCCTTTTCTGGTGGGGTGCCATAGAGGATAGCAAGTGGCACAGTTACACCGGAGTGTTTGTTTAGACACCATGTTGTGGCTGTAGATTTGTGATATGAGAGACCAAGGCATGGTAGTATTAGTCAAGCAGTAATTCCAGGCGCAGCTTGGAGGAAAATTTGTACTGACCTACTAAGGAAGAGATGAATGTACTCACCCTTTAGTTTCCTTGTTAAAAAACAAGGAGGCAAATGCTGTTTCTTCAAGTTAGGCAATAATAGGAGAAACTTTGCCCTGCAGCTTATGTGAGAGGCCCAAAGCAAGACGAGATCTTCATGCTTCTTGAGCAGCTTTTGAAAATGTTACTGTCGCATTACCTGCTTGTCAGGATTGCTTATGCCTGTGTTGAGTCCGTTCTCGGTTGCCGATACCCATTCCAGGCTTACTAAACAATAACGTTTTAAAAGATATGTTCACAGGTATGGAAAGCTATTTGTCTTCATTTTAGTTTGTACGTGCAGGAATATTTCTCTTTAAATCACAGTACAGTAGGTCCAGTTTTAATAGTAGGTTGTTAGCTGCTCTTGCAAGTATCATAGCCATCAGTGTATGTGGGCATGCACTCTTGCGTCCAGGTGCAGATAACTTAGCTTCCTCGAAGCCTCACATGTTGACATCTAGTCTTGCTGCCTTGTAAAAGCCAGTATCGCAGTTCTGGCATTTCTAAGTACTGAATGTTTCTATTACATGCTGTAGTGTGTGAGATACTACTCTGTGGCGTTTATAGTCATAAAATCACATTGTGCAGTGTTTTTATTTTCTTGCAGTGTCTGGTTAGTGAGCGAGAACTCCCTTTCTCTCAACTGGTAAAACCAGATTTGGACAATGAAAATTGTAATGATAGTGTTTTTAATCTTATTTCCAAATATTTCTGTAGCAGTGCAGCTGTGTTTAGTGGGATTTTACTGATCTGTAAATGACTGCTAACAAGGGATTTGTTAGATGTCTTTGATGTTAGGTCTTTTTGCTGCTCTTAACATTATGGTTCACAGTTTGCCCCTGATCTATCCTGAATTGCGGGTCAGGTTTTCTTTGTTAATGCATCAGATTTGACAGTAGATGCTGTGTGCCTCTCTTGTGGATAGACTCTGTTTGGGGTGGATTGAAACTCGTGGGATCCCAGGGCTGCACAAGATGTGGAAACTGCAGAGTTTGACCTAATATTGATATATAACTGTTTGTTTTCTGTACCTTCATTTTATAAATACAGGTTTTCGGAAGTCGCTTGTCTTTATTACTTTTCTTTTTTTCTTTACTTGATTGAAACACTGAATCGCTTTAACTTAAATTGACATCCACTAAGCTGTGACATCCTGCTGGGCATGATTGTGATAGCAGTCATACCAAGGAAAGTCAAGAGCAACTTAACTGCCTTCAGGATAAGAGAACATCAATAACTTTATTTTATTTTTGGTTTTCTCTTGACTGCCTACAAGATTTATTTTATTCAGTATATAATTTTCCTTTGAAGGTAAATGTTCAGATTTTCATTATGTTGATGTTTTTCAATATTTATCTCCTGGAATTACTTCCAGTCCCTAAATGGTACTTTTGGCTCCTTACTGCCCTTGGTGTGTGACTGTTGCTCCTGTACCCTGTTTTGCAAGAGGTGTCTGTATCTGTGTCTCTGTTATCAGTGCCCGAAATGCATCTGTAGACGCGTAGGAAACTTATTTTCACGGTGGATTTGTTTTTCTCATTTATAGACAGCATGGGTTTGAAATGGCAAATTGTTGAATGCTTTGGCCCTGATCCAGCAAAACTCGTAACCACTGACTTGATTTTAAGCACATGAGCGGTTGGTTTGGAATCGTTAAGTGCTTTGTTGAACTACTTGGCACCTAATGGCTTGAGGTTAGAGAAAATTAGACAAATCTTCTCTTTTTGTAATCTATGCCAGTGTAAATTCTATGTCTTGAATTATACAGTAATATTTAAAGCTTGAGTAAGACTTACCCTTTCCTTGTATCTTGTCCTAGAATTGTCTTATGGATACTCTGTTCATGGATTCATTTTCAGTTTAGCCATAACCTTAACAAAAATCTAGTGCTTGATTCTCTTAACATGTAGAATCTCTGTTGAGGAATTATTCACATGAGAGGGAAAAGCGCTTTCTCAGTTGATGCTTATGACAATTCAGTTGATGCTTGTATACTTGTGAATGCTTGTGAATACTTAATGTGGATATAGAAAATGAGATAACTTCACTGTCAAGGTCATCAGTCCTGTAGAGATTTGCCCTCACACTTTTAGAACTTTGCTTTCCAGGTGGGTGATCTTGAACCTTAAGTAATATTTGATTATGTATATTACTTCAAGTAAGAGAAAAATAAATAGCCTTTAAAATGATTATATTGTCAAATCATAATTGTAATTTTAGACTGTTTTGAAGCCACAAGATAGAGGTAGTTATACCAGCCTCGTGAAACTCCAAGTGAGATCTTTTTCTTTTTTCCTGAAAGGATACAAAAACTTTTTTTAAGACTACATTTAGATTTATTTTATAGTATAAGACACTCCCAGACCTTGTGTTTCTTTGAGATAACAAATTCATCAGGCAGTTGAAGGCATCAGCTATACCTAACAGTACTTCAGAGGTGTGTGTTATCTCAGAATAGCATATGTCTTGTGATGTCTTATTGCTTAAATAGTATTTGAGGCAAGCTGCTGTCAGCAAAAAATAAATATTTTTGCAGAAAAAGAAAAAATTAAAGAGAAAATAAGAAGAAGTTTTTTCACCCATAGGGAAAATGTGGGCTCTTTCAGAAATATGAACTTTGGGTCTAACCAGAAATCTTTTTCCCTTCCATTAAATACTTGGTGCTTCAAGAGTAGAAGACTCTGTGCCACTCATATGATGGTGAAGGACTTGAGTGCAAGGTATTATAAGAATCAGGACTGTAATAGGGCATAAAAGGCTTCATCTTTTCCTGTCCCCACTGTTCCCCACAAACAGATGCTGCATTCAGGCTTTACTTTTTGCATGTTTTGCTAACTGTGTAGCATTAGTGAGCCAAAGGTGCTGGAAGCTTTCTGTGATACAACCTTTGCTCAGTAGGTAGTAAGCAGTTAAAAAAAAAATAGATAATTAAGCAAATAGATCTTTCTCTGTCCTTTAGAGAATTCAGGAAGTACAGCTTACACTGCACATGGAACCCATTAATTCTAAAAACCTTATAATACTTCACAGAAGTTTCTTGTTTGAGTGCATGCCTGCATCCACACGCACACCAGTTTTACAGTACTAATGAAGTCTAGAGAAGCCTTAAAAAATTGTCACGCTGTTTGTGAAGTTGTAACAGGAAAAATTGGGTTTTTTGGGAAAGAAAAATTGAAAAATTCATGGCATATGGACTTCAAATTCTTTCAATAATTTATGTATGGATAAATATTTGTTATAATTCAAACAATTTATTTTGCAGATGAGGGTGTTAATTTTTATCTAGTGTTACCAACACACAAGAGTCTAATATTAATAATAGTAATGGAAATGATGTGTTATTGATGCTTAATGAAATTTTTAAGCACTAGTAAAACTTTCTGCTAGACTGACCTTCCTTGGTCAATTATGTTAGAGCAAGGATTAAAAAAATCTCTTTTGGGATATATTCAGTAAGTTGCAAGTTCACTCAAGCAGTGCATCGTTGGAAAGTCCTCCTCATGCATTATTTGCTCAAAGTCCAGTTTTGCAACTTTCTTCCTTTGAGAAGACAAAAGGAAAGAAATTTGATACTTGAGGAGGTGGTGGCTAGAATGGGCCAGAAATGTAACATAATCAAAAACTCCATCAGACCGAAAAAGGTTTGAGAAAAGCCAGGGAAAAAATCAAAATGTGTGTGTGTGTATGTCATGTATAGATTAATACGTATGAATGGGAAAGAGCTGGCATGTTGCTGCTACCCAGGATGCATCCAAATGTTATAAACAATTTATTCTGGAAGCTCATTAATTTTTCCAAATAGACCTCACATGTTGACATTCCTCCAGGGATTCCTATTATATCAGATAACAAAAGGTATGCAAAGCACAAGCCAGAAACAGGGTCTTCAGAATAATTGCTCTGTGTAGGAATTTGTTTTCTAACATGGATGCGTTTGGTCTGATTCACGGTATCAAACGTGTTACTCAACACATACACGTTGTAAGCTAAGCAGCCCGAACTTTCTTTGTTGACAGCTTGCTTGGAAAACGGGAGCGAGGCAGACCTTGCCTCGCCGGCGCTCCCGGTGCGCGTGGCGCTGCCGTGGGCGCTGCTGGCAGCGGGGTGTCCCGGGGCTGCCTTGCAGGGCCGCGCTTCTGAGGCGGCGCCGCTCGACCTGGCCGTGGCGTGAGGGAACCCTGGCTGCGCTCCTGGCAGGGAATGCTGCTTCTGGGAAGGCTGGGACTCGGTCCAGCCTGTTGCCGTGATTACACAGTAAAGGTAGTTGTGAACTATAAACGAGGCGGTTTGGCATTTCTGGAAAAGAAGACGGTAGGAGAGTCTGGCTTGAAGGGTTCGGTCTGAATTTAGGCTACATAATAAAACGGAGCAACAGGAATGTGGGAGACGACGTGGGAAGTGCCTGGCTATGTCTAGTAGAGTAGCTTGCGCGCAGTTTTGCAGGCTAAACATTTATTTTTTATCTATTTAGAGAAAATGAGATGGTAACCATTTCAGCCATTATGGTCAGCTCTTAGCCATAGGTGCTTAATATAGTAATGACAGCACATGTACACCTTGAGGAGGGCATTGAAAGTGAAGGTGAAATAATGGTATAAGGAAGTAAACTGGAGGTAAGTGTTTTATGTTTGCATAAGTGGTGTTGTGGCATTAGGTTACCATTGGGAGAAGTGTCAGGAGGACAACCAAGGCCTGGGCCAGCGTGTGCCAGGGTGATTGCCACCCTGGGGGGAATTAGTCTATGAAGACATAGAAGGAAGAATTTGAGTCATCTTTAAAGGGAGCAATTGAGTAAATGCAGACTGGGCACAGAGAGGAAGTAGAGCAACAAGGAAGGAGGAGCTGCAAGAGGTGCATAATGCTGTTTATGGGGGACGTGTGTCAGCCAAAACCCTGTCTGAACCATTCCAGAGCTCCTAGCAGTGCAGGGAGGCACAGCAGGTGACAGAAACACGAGCAAAAGTTTCTTAAAGATACTGAGAACAGAGGAAACAAAGACAGAAAGGAGAAGTGATAACAGCAAAATATATAAATGAGGGATTCCGTTTTGATACTTCCCGTTTCTTACCAGTTTATGCTGTAAATCATCAGGATGGCTACATGCCTTTGTACCTTTTTATGTGAGCTCCTGAGCGTCTTGAGGCGATCATTACATTTGGAAAAGTACTTCTAAGGAAAACATTTGCAGTTCTTGAACATCTGTTTCATTTTCCTAGTGCGTGGGGAGAGGAAATAAGTACTTTCGATCAGAATTGTCACTGAATGGGAAGATTCAGAATGATAAAGTAATGGACTTTGAAAACATGACTGTTAAAGCTGGTGTGGCTGGACCTCTTGGCTTAGACATAGCATGACATTTCAAAGGCATTGCTAAAGTCAGATGTGTAACTTGCCCCAGATGTTGGATTCAGCGGAGCAATCACACATGGTGTTTTGAAACAAGTTTCCTCTGCCCCAGTAGTAAGTATTTGGTAAATAACACTGTGATTCCAGATACCGTTTTTTGCCTGTATTTTAACACAGTGAAATGCAGGCAGTACTTGCCATCGGTGCTAATTACACCAGCTTTGAAATTGAATACACTGGCAGTGTTTTCTTGTTACAGATACTTGAAAGCATTTGTTGCATTTCTTTCCTTCAACTCAGTAAACAACTTGACAGGCTGCAGATCAGATTCATAATGAGTTTTGCTCACATAGAGTATTTTACTCTCTGCACTTCCTTTCTTTCCCAAATAAAATTTCAGGGACGCTTATGTAGTAAAAGAACTTCCATTAGCTCCTGCAGTTTATTCTTTACCCTTAAGCTATACCCTTTGTTGCGGCATCACAGCGTTGACCCTGGAATCAATTATTGCCTATACAGCCGAGAGATGATGAGGCTTGTTCTGTAGCCATTGTTTTCCAGTAGTCTTGATGTATGTAAGTCTCTTCTAGCACATAGGGCAGTGTGATAAATCTGCTGGAGGACTCTGGCCAAAAACTGCAATAAAAGCAATATAAGAGAAAATGGGAGGCTTTGCCATTTTCCCGTTTTCAGATCCTAAAAGCACAGCTGGGAAGGCTCTACAGTTCTTCCTGTACTCGGTGTGTCGGGATGTTCTCCATTAGTTTTGAAGTCTCTCTCTTCACTGGAAGTGAGTGCATGTGCAAATGTCATACAGATGTTGTATGAAAGCTTAATTATGCCTCACTTTACTTGAAGCTGTGGCTTTCCCTTCCCCTTCCCCCCCAAAGGCTTTTCTTGAGAATAGAAGGGAAACCATTTTCCCATTATTTCCTTACTTCAGGGGTTAATTGCACACTGCATTGTGCCTATACCTCGGCAAAAGCTAGATGGAAAAACAAGACCCTCGGAATGAAATGGGGAGGCTTTGAGCATAGCTTTGCTCTTCTGCTCCTGCTTAAAAATTAGATGTTCTTCCCTGCCTTAGTCGGCTTTTCTTGAGAATAGAAGGGAAACCATTTTCCCATTATTTCCTTACTTCAGGGGTTAATTGCACACTGCATTGTGCCTATACCTCGGCAAAAGCTAGATGGAAAAACAAGACCCTCGGAATGAAATGGGGAGGCTTTGAGCATAGCTTTGCTCTTCTGCTCCTGCTTAAAAATTAGATGTTCTTCCCTGCCTTAGTCAAAACAGAGAGGAAAAAAAAAAAAAAAAAAAGAAGGAAAGAAATTCCATCCTGAAGATGCACTTCATATGTGCACTTCGCCTCTGAAAGAGCTTAAATCTATTGGCTGTTTCCTCAAAATGGGTTGCTGTTAGCTGACAGCCAGTGCTGTTAAATTGTCACAGGTGCAACTGTAAGCAGCTAGTAGGAACTAAAAAAACATGGGCAATCCCACTGAGGAAATCCCCTAGTAGCTGGGAGTTCACTTGAAGTTGAAGAGAAAAAGTGTATTTAGCAGTAGCTAGGGAGAAGAAAAAGGGAAAAAAAATCTCAGCTCATGGATGAAAATTAAAGGACTAGTGTGTGCTCTGATTTTGGTGGTTGTGTATAATATTACTACCCTCTTGATAGTCTTGTCTTCTGTATCTGAATTGGAGATAGCACTTGATTACATCAATAAAACTAATATTTAGTTTACTAGTATTAATATTATTCTGCTTGTGTGGTGCCAGATATGCCTTCAGATCTGATAAACATATCTATTTCTCACCATGCTGTGCACAGGTCTGTTTGTACCTTTATGCCCCAATTACTGTTGATACTTTCCTGATCACCAATATTATCTTTCTCCCGTTAATTTTTAAATGCCTCTCCTCTTCCCCTCCAAAAAGAGAAACAGAAGGAGATGTCCTTTCAAAATATCTGAGGCCTGGCTTGTTGGTGTTTTGAAGATGAGAAATAACAGGAATCGTTTTTTTTGTTTTTTTTTGAACAAATGTAACATTGAATCTCTCCAGCCATCTGAATGACGAGGCAAATAAGACTGTGTCTAAGAGAAAAAAAAAAAAAAAAAGAAAGAAAGAAAAAAAGAAAAAAAAAAAAAGGAAAGAAAGTTATAAGCTACCATGGCTTCTAAGTTTGTTGATTGTGAAACAAGATGAATTGAGCAGATCTGAGACAAGACTGCCTTTTTGTGCTTGTGGAGCTTCCAGTCCACACTTGGAGAAATTATCAGCTTTTATTAGGGTAAGTAGGGGAGAGGGTTAAAAAATAAAACAAAATTGAATGACCTTATTTCACATGCCATTTTAAAGAACAAATGACAATGTCAGGGCATCATCAATTGGAATGCCTGGCAAAGTCCCTAAGAAAAGTTAAATATCTCTAAAATAATGGTTAAAATGAGGGCTTGAGGAATAGCTAGTGGTGTATGTGAGAACTAGAAAAGCATTTATGACCAGAATCTCCCAGCAGGATTTTCTACTGTGTTGCTATTTTTCAAACCTACAGCTGTGTCTAATTATCTAAAGCTGATGTACGACGCAATTAATTAATGTTATGTGTCTGAAGAGCCAGGTAAGAGGGCAGCTGACCCAGGATGTGAGCAAATCACCCAAAGCATATTCAGTGTGTACACACAAATGCACGCAGAGGGTCCAGTGATGCTGGCAAACCTTGGAAAGCCCAACTGTGTGGGCTGGTGTCACCCCAGCACCCTGCGGAGAGGGGAACGTGGCTGTCTGCGCAGAAAGCAGCCGGGAAAAAGCATCCACTTGAATACAACAAAGTTCAGGACAATCTGAGAGACAGCGTTTCTGAGTGCAGCTTCAAGCCCTAAATAATCAGCAAATGGTTACCACAAAATTGGAGACACTGTGGCTTATTAAATTGCTGAACAGCTGATATCGTGACCTGGTATTCTTTGTTATTTATGGAAATATGGTACTTGCCAGCTTGTGAAAATGGCTGCCTGAGTGCGTACACGTATTATTTTTGAATTGTTCATAAGCTAACAGCTGCCTTTTTAACTAAGAGCTTAAAAAAATAGAAAGGACAGAAAAGGCAACATCTCTTTAATAATACCTACATGTGAAATTCTTTAGATGGTTTAAACATTTGAATGATTTATGAGAAACAAAAAGGCTGGAAAAGCTTTCCCAAATAAATGACTGTCTTCAAAGCTTCTTTCCATGGAAGGCTCATATTTCAGATCTAAGCTTAACTAAAAAGAGCACAAATATATGATCATTACATATTATTAAATGACTTCTGTCTGATTGTGCAGCAACTTTGTATATAGGCGTAGGCTTTCTTTAAAGTGCAATTAGTTGTTTGTTTTTTTTCTTTTTTTTTTTTTACATTATGAAACTTATTTGAGCTTTAGATCTTGTGTTTTGCTCAGATGTTGTATGGCAAAGCTAATCTTAATTAATTTGCTAAGTGTTGCTGTTTGTATTATCCACATCAAATATTATTGGTTTCTTGATTTTGTAGCTAGCTGAGGAATTATTTGGAAGCCACAGAGTTATATTAGCAATAATTTCTCTGTGCATAACCAAATTGGTTTCCTTTTGTCTGTTTCTTGCTCTCTATTTTCTGTAGTAAGGGCCTCACCAGTTCAGCTGTAAATTTCTTAATGAAAACTGCACAGCATCTTCAACTCTCCTGTCGCCAAAATGACTAAGGCGCTTCAAAGAAATTTTTTATCCATTTTCTTTGATCTCTTTATCCATAAACCCTCAGGAGTGTAATAGCTTAGAATCTGCCCCATCAAAAGTAACTGGTGACTGCGGGTTCGTAAGGTGTTTCTGATCACCAAGAGCCTGGCTGCTCTAAGCAAGTAGTTGTAAAAAAAAGCCTGCTGTGAGAAACATTTTAAAGTGAAGATGGGAGCAGCATTGGTCTTCACTATTTACATGAAGCCTGAGCAATGAGATACTCCTGTCTTGTTATTATGGCTGGATGTTAATTGGTTCCTGGTCTAAAATGTGCTGGTGGAAATGATGATTGGGTGACTGTAAGAAGTCTGGTATGGAACAATATTACAGATCTTAAAGTCCAGAAAACCAAACTATGCAGGGCCTAAATGCAGTCAGAGTAAAGAAAAAATACCTCCTTATAGGCAAAAATGGAGCTTTGGATCAAGGTGTTTAGGCCTAGCTTCTTAATGGCCTTGACTTGAGGAGAGGTGCTTACAGCAAGGAGAACAGGAGTTTGTCCAAGCGTCTGTGGCATGTTTTGTTCATCAGACGTTAAGTTTCTGCAGACAGCAACACTTAGGCTTAGACGTGGAATACTGATTTCCCAAAGCCCAAACTGGTTCTTTGACACTCTAGTGTTCCTCAAATGCAAAGGGGGAGCCTTAGGCTGGTGTCTAGACAGAGGCTTGCCTTTCAGCAAAGAGAATTAAAAGCAGGCTCTACTGTCCCTCAACTTGCAGAGGAATCTTGATTTCTACTGCCTGCCTACCGTGGACTTTCCACAGTCTCTGGAAAAATACTAGATTTCTGTTGTGTTTGGGATGTATGAAGATAAGGAAGTTGTTTTGGGTGTTGTTCCTGAAAGGACATCACTACAACATGACTTGTTCAAATGCTGCTGAGGAGCTGCTGCCGTAAGAAGCAAATGGCAGAGATAGTGTTTTTAGACAATCCCATGCAACTTAAGTGCACTAAAGGATTATTCGGATATTATACAGAGAAAGCCTAGTGAGTATACCCCTCTTAACTCTAAGATGAAATTACAGCCTTTTATGCCCTGCAGTATATACTTTTACATAAAATTTTAAATAGTGATTCTTTAGTTCAGCCATGGTGAACTGTGAATGTTTTGCACTGTCTTACAAGGCAGTAGTTGGTGGGACTGCCAGTGTTTAGGCCAAACAAGAATCTACTGTAACCCTTACTGCATTTTCAGAGGGGGTGCTGCCACTTGCTGTCACTAGAATTAACACCAGCAGTAGGCTAAGTTTCACTCAGTTAATACAGCATAGATAGTTTACCAAGTTTTATTTCCTTGGGTATCTGATGCAACTTGTGAATATAGCTTTTTATTATTATTATTTTTTAAAAAAGATAGCCTATATCCATCAAGGTAAGATAAGATTTTTTTTTATTCTATGATTGTAGGTCAGCAGCACTTTATCGAGAAGATACATACTAGATGCTTAATGCAAAATAGGTAATGAGAATGAAACATGCCTTTCTGCCTTCATCTTGAACTTCTAAGCTTTTAAGAGATTTATATACCAAACCCTCAAATTTAGATTTAAATGGTATATTTTATTCTTGCATGTGCACAATAAGAAGAGATGTTTAGCTGCATCATGGGGGGTGGTGCTTTTCATCTCAGAAAGATAATCTTGTTTTAAGATAATCTTTATTCCCTCATCACTGCTTGCATCATTGAAAGTATTTCCCCTCCATTCTTCATCTAGAGCGCTCTTTGCTGTTGGTGATCAGCAGGTTTGGAGATTTTAATAATGGTCTAGGACTCAAATGGATAACCTCTATCAATTATTCATGGTAGATTTAGAGTAACCAATGTACAACATTGGCAATGTTCATACCTTTCTCCTGTAGTACGAACTGTAAGCGATACAGTGATTGATAGACTACAGATGACCTTGCGGTCATTTTTAATAATTCCTCTTACTGAGTTTTATAACCTTTTTCCTTTCTTATGCCGTGGAGCCACTGGGTTTTCAAAAGCTCCTGCTGTCCAGAGCTGGGAGAAGCTCTGAATTTACTGCTTATTATCTATTCATGTTCTTTAGGCCAGCTCTCTTCCCTTTGAGGTCAATACTCTGTCAGTGACTTCAGTGGTCACTTCAGTGGCATAGCTTGCTGCTTTTTTCTTTGCATATTTAGAATAGCATTAGGCAATTGAAATAACATATGGCTGGGGGATTTTGTGCTGTGGCTGATGGGAGTTCTCATCAACTAAAATAAGGGAAAGAAGGGGTGGTTTCTCATTGCTCGTATTCTGTGTCTATTTGTTTGTCAGGATTTAAGTGTTCAAGTTAGTTTTCTACTTATATTCATAAGGGAGTTTAGTTGTATAGGCGTATATTACATTTACTGTGCTGTGGAAAGCTTCGCATGTAGACTTAGCATTACAGTGTGAGTTGATGATTTAAGAGCATTTAAATGTTTACCCATGTTCCACTGGAAATGTTTTCTAATGTCCAAACTTAGGAAATCCTCTTCAATTTTGCATTCATTGTGCTCATGGAGTGCAGAGCTTATGAGCACAGTAATATATATATATGTAATATATAAGTAATAGGAATACAGTAATATATATGTATATAACGTGCTTTGAGGCATATATATATATTTGCTAATTTGAGAGTGTGATGTAGGTGCAGATATACAGAGGCTTCTTTTTGCATTTGAATGCTTACCAAGAGTTCACAGAGATGGCATATTTAGAATTAAAGAATAAAGTTCAGCGGAATTTGGAAGAAATGAAAGACCAGGCCCACATTGCAGAATGTGAGGGGGCTGGGGGGTTGGTCCCAGGCCATGACAACAGCCCAAAGCTTGGAAGCCTGGAAGATGAGCAAACGTCATCTTCACAGGAGATCTCAGTGAACTCCCTGTTGGAGACTTTGCCTGCTCTTAGGTTTTACAGAGCTGTGACCTGATCAATACAGGTCTGGTGGATGTAATTGTATCAGCAAAGTGTCATTTTAACTTGGGTTTGGGTAGAGGGAGGAGATTTCAGTGTAGTAACACAAGCAGCAGCCTTGGCAGGATATCTGCACCCGCACTGACAGCCCTGTGGGTGTATGATTTTGGCTCTGGGCACTGGCACAGCCTTGGGAATCTTGGCTTGCGGATCCCAGCAGGGATGCTGCGGCCGCTCTGCAAGGGACTTCTCCTGGAAGGGATCTGGGAGAAGGTGGTGGCTTCTCGGGTGGTAATAGCTGCACTGCCGCCATGGATGAGGGCGCTGTGGGACGCAGCATTTGCAAAAGCTCAGAACAAAAGGGGTTTGGGAACCCTGCCCCGAATGCTACCAGGGTCGCCGCAGTCAGGTGCGTGAATCCAGGGAATCTCTTCCCTCGGCTTGTGCCTCCCTTCCAGGGCAAGGCTGTAGCACGTTTTTGCTGTACACAGTGCGGGCATTCAGGAGAATAAACGTAAGCAGGCAGTGCTGCCAACGCACCTGAATCCCGATCTGGCTGCGTTTCCTTCCGTGGGAGTCCCCAGCCGCCTCACTGCAGTGGGCTCGTCTTCGTGCTCAGAGCTGTTTTACTCGTGGTGGCTCTGTAGTGTGTATTAAATTACGGCTGCTCCCTGCTCACCAGTCCACCTTAACAAAGCGTTACTGGCTAGCATATTTTGTTGATCAGTGTGATTCCAACTCTGCAATAACATGTAGACTAACCAGATGGAGGCTTGTACCTCTCATGATTATAAAATTAACCAGAATCATTGATAGTTAGGGGAGCGATGACGGAGACCCAGGCGCTGTCAGAACAATGTGCTTCGAGGCACATTGTGCTTAAATCTGTTAGTGAAACACTTCATGTTTGTGCTGGCTCAGTGCGCAACTCGAAAGCATTGCAGAGCGTGTGCGCTTCCCCCTCAGCTGCGAAGGTGCAAAACGTGTAAGGACCGACTGGGCTTGAGTCAGCAAATCAGGGACGGGTCCTGCTCCACGCAGAGTCAAATCCGAGAAATTTTATTCACACGTCCTGGTGTCTTTATATGTGTTTTTGTGTGTGTGTGTTTGTGTGTAATTTTCGGAAATAGAACCAAGTACAGAAATTTTCAGGGAATCGTTGAGGAATTTATAAGAAACAATCAGAAATAATGATTTAAAACACCGTGCTATCTCTATTTTACTACTGTTACAAACCCCCCTGACGTATCGTGGAACCCTGTTCATTTGCATCGGTGACTAAAGGACCCGTTTAAATGGATGAACTTCATGAATTTGTAAGTGCATTTAGAAAAGAAAAAAAAAGGCATTACAATAGGCACTTTGTTCTTAGATGTTGAGAATGAGAGTTTGGTTTGATATTTCATAACATAGTGCTGACTGCTGTTTAGTGTATTTCATAATATCCCCTGGTAACATGAGATTGCACTGCAGATTCCTGCTATTAAATGGTTATTCAGAAGTATTGCGTTACCGACAATTTTTGCTTGCGTGTGAATTATTAGGTGTTTGAATTAGCAAAATGTGGATTAGCCAAGTTTTTACTTTGCTAGTAGTAGAGAACACACTTCTAAGCCATTTGGTAGTCACATACAGTCGCTCTGTGTTTGACCTTATCAAAATAATGCTTGCTTGTGCCTCTGTAATTAAACATCTGTCAGGATTTTCATAATGCCCTATGGGGCTTTGGGAGGGGGAAGGGGAAAAGGGTTAGGCCCCCTGCTCTTAAGAAGCAAGTGGTGTGTGTAACAGGAAAATGTGTTTGGGACATTTTTGCACAGGGCAATTTGGGGAGATTAGCAGCTTTCTTCTCCTTTTTGGCTGATGTAAATCAGCAGTGAATTTATTGAGACATCCGGTGCAAAACTGGTGTGAGAACAGAACTTTGGGCCTCATGTGGCAGCTTGAGCAGATGGGTGCTTCTTACTATTTCTTAAAAACTGAAGTGACAGGGAGATTAAGGTTTAAAAATCACAGCTTCTGCTGCACGCATTAATTAAAGGGTCTCAGTGTAATAATTTTCTTATTGCTCTAAATCTTACAATCGGCTACTTTATTTATTTAAGTACCCAGCCCATCTCTGAGAGCCACGGCTGTTGGGTCAGTGAAATTCCTTCTGATTAAAGCTCCCTGAATAGTTGTTGACATCCTATACCAAGAGCAGGGCTGTTTCCTCTGTGCTGGGCTGATCATGGCGTCACTGGGAGATTTCTGAATTACAAGCTCTAATCCCAGTTACAGTGCTCCAGGGACGCTTCGCTGCTCAGCACAGTCTGGTGCCCCTCAAAGTACCACTGGAGCTTTTGGGGCAGCGGCTCATACATTTCTATTCCTGACTTGTTTTGCTCACAGGGGAGACACAGAAGCAATTTTGGAATTTCTTAAAAGGCCCAAAATATCTTTTTTTTTTTTTTTTCCAAGGTAGGAAGATGGGAAGAAGTCAGAGTCCAAGCCCTTCAGTGATCTAGCAGAGCCATCATTTTTCTATTTTTCTTTTCTGATTCTTGGTGGGATTTTTGCATCTACAAAATTCCATCCTTTACAGCTTCTTTTTCTGCAATATCTAAAACTTTTTTTGCAAACCTGACAATTGCATACATCATGGATGAAAATCTAATGGTGATTTAGAGACCTAAGACAGAAGATCTGGGCCTTTTCTGGGGTTGTAAGCTGATGAGCTACGATGAGATCACTGAAAGAAAAAGGCCCTTAAATATAACACAGTTTTTATTTTAACACGCCAGCCTATAGATTCTTTGGATTTAATATAATTTTTGCTTATTCCAAGAAACGTGTAAGTTCTCAGGAAGAACTGTTTGTTCCATGGGATGAACTCCTCTTGAGGAATTAACTAATTAAGAAGGCTGAGCTTTATGCGTTCTTCCCAAATGGCATATCCTGAGGCTACCGCGTAGTAGTGTCAGGGCTCCTCTTTGGCAATGCTTCATAGGCTCCCGGGTTAAGACCTGCTGCAGTCTGCTAAGCCGATGATCCGTTGCAAGCGAGAGGGGAAGAGCTGTCAGCCCCACAGCTCTTCTCTTTCCCCTGTAAACTGATAATTAGGAGATGAGGTAGCGGTGGCGGCCGTTTCCAGCAGGTTGCAGGAGAGCCCTTTCTGCTAAGGGCTGGTGACGGAGCAGGCCTCAACCTCTCAATCAGAGCAACCTGGAGTGGTGAATTTTGGTTCTTGGCTATACACGTAGTGTCATCATCTGGGGAACGGGCTTCACACTGAGTAGTAAAATAATAATAAACATAAGGTGTCCCTTTGCTGGTGGCCAGGCTGGGAGGCCCCACTCCCAGCAATAGGGAGCCCAGTTGTTGTTCTTCGCCTCATGAAGCTCGGCAGCTCTGCGTAACGAGCTATTAAGTTGTTAGGGCAGGCACATCTATCTTTAGACTGTATTGACCCATTGTCACTCACAGTCTTCGCGTCTTAGAGGACAGAACACACCAAATAAGGGATTTCTTAGATCCTCTTAGATGCAGGAAGTAGCTTGGTGGAAGAGGTAGGCTGGCACCCACCGCCGGCAACGCAACAGCCATCTCGGGGCCTGCTGACAGCGTCTCCCTGGGGCCTGGGGAATGGAAAACATCCTCAAAGGCTGTTTTCAAAGACAGGTGAGACTGCTGTGGTGGCGGCGGCCTCTGTTCTGAGGGCACAGTCATCTCGCAGCGAGTCTGCAGCACGCAGAGTACTAAATCAGCAAGAATTCTGGATTGAGAAGGCTGGCAGAGGAATAGAGGTGCTTTATAACCCCTCCTGGTCCCTTTCATCTTGAAATATAAAAGCTGTCAGCCCAGAGTTTGGAAGCAGCTTTAACTGAGCTTTTGTTGATACATTACATTTCTCTTACTTCATTTTAAAATCTAGAGTAGAAAAATTTTAGGGAAAAGGCTTAATGAGTCTGAATTCCAAATACACTTACTTTGAATGTATTGTTTGAAGCAGTGATTTAAAGGTTGTAATATCGTTCTACTTTCCACAGAAAATAATTCATTTCTAGTGATTCAGTAATGTTGTTACAAAGTATTGCTTTATTTTTTGTTGTTTCTTTTTTCAGCCTGGTAACAAGATGACTCAGATAGTAACCTGGATAATTAAGTTGCAGGAAACATAGAAATAATTTATTTAAAAAAAAATTAGCTTTATATTCTTAACATTGTGGCTAAACTTCGGCACTAATAATAGTTAATCAATTTCAAAATAAATGGGTTATACATAAAATATAAGCTCATTTTTTAAAGATCCTGCATGCTGTAAAATACAGGAACACAGTATTGCAGTAATTTAATGTGTTTTTAGGTAAATTGAATAAAGAGTGTTTTTTTTTTTTTTTTTTTTTTTAAGAAGAGCTGCACTTTAGATTTATTTAAAACAAGGGCTTTATTTTACCACAATGTTAAAATTACTCTCTAGTCTTAAATGTCTTAATGTCTGTTTCTATTGAGAAGACTTCCAGGGTAAAACTTTACTTCACTTTGAAGTCTAAACTATGCTGCAAGAAAACATCTAGTACAATGCTTAACCTAAAATTTAGTCATATGAAATTCCTAGTAGTTTAATTGAAGTCTGAATTTTATGTTTAGGTTGAGGGAGGATTTTTGTTTGTTTGTTTTTGTTTTGATTTTTAAGGAAGAATTACTGCCTGGGTTTTGTTTGTTTTTGTTTTGTTTTTTAAGGAAGAATTACTGCCTGCAGGAGTCTCTTACACTTTTCACAAGAACACACAAATATAAAGACTCAAAAGTAAGAAGTGTAAACAAGTCCAGGAAAACTGAGAAGTGGTGTTGAGAAATGAAGGAGGGTAAAGTGAAGAGAATGTTAAGCATTGTCTATTTTAAATGTACACTTATTTTTATAATGACGGGGGCTTTTTTCTCTGCCTATTTACTTAGGGCTAACTTAGGGTTAACCAAATTTTACTGATTAACGTAAGTCTGAAGAGAGAACTTCAGTGTGCCAACTCTGATCCAAATAAAAGGTTGTAGGGGATGAAGAAGACTGGATTTATTTAAGGAACTGTAATGAGTGTGTCTGCACCGCACTGCAAGCTCAAACATCAGCAAAGCACCAATTCAAGCTTCCTGCCCTAGCCAGGGTAGGTGGTCAGTTTAAAGTGCATCTTACAGTTAAGTGCTATTGCTAATGTCTGAGTAGAGACATGGAGAACAGATTCAGGTCAAAACTTTTATGTGAGCTTGAGTAGAGAGACACTCTTAGTTCCAAAGAGCAGTATTCCTAGTTCAGAGGACAGGCAACTTCCATGTCAGAGAGATTAAATTACTTCCTCTTGGTCATTTATGAAATTAAAATGGTAGTAATCCCAGAAATTTTAACTTGGAACTTATGTCAATGTCTTTAACATCAGAACCATCATTTCACTGCAATACAATTTTCTTGTGAAGCATCGAATGCAGCAAGATAAAATTCGGAGAAAAAATATTGGTATGGCAAAAAGGATGTATTCTTGAGGTACTGGAAAGGTTTGGGGGGAACAGCTCCAAGTGGCGTCCTGGCATCCCTACGGTTTTCATGAAGGAAAAGCTGTGTGTGTTTTTTTTTTTCAGAAATAGGCAGCAAGCTCTTCCGCAGAGGTTCTGTAGCGCTGGCTAATACCAAAAGGTGGATGGGAAGATTCAAGCCGGAGAGGCAAAGGAGAGAAGTGTTGTCAGTGTCAAGTGTCTTCTTGGGAACTCAGTGGAGATGCGAAGCCGACTCGGCTTTGCACCCTGCAGAAGCTGCTGCAGAAGAGGCCTGCACAGCTGCTTTGGGTGGTGGGTTTCCCAGCTCTGTTCTGAAACATTCCCAAAATACACAGCAGGGTGAACTAGAAACCCCACTAAGGATTCTCATGGAGCAGAAAATATGCTTGAAAAACTCGGACGAAATGAAAAGATGTACTTCGCAGTGCAGAAGTACTGAACTCCAGACAAAAGAAAACTTTAAAGGCTCTTTTAAAGAAATAGTGGAAAATTATAGACAATGGGTTTGGGAAAGTTGATATTTCATAAACAAGTACACAAAATTAAGATATAGCTTTGGAAAGTCCCTCATAAGCTCTGGGCTCATTTGTGTTGTAATTTTTGCAGGAAACTTTCATTCCGAAATAATGATTTAAATCTAAAGCTTCATATGAGGCAGTTTATGAGAATTTAGCTTGAAGGTGGCTCTTTCTGTTAAACTGTCATAAAGCACCCTTATACTCCCTGTTCTGACTTTACTACTTTGTTTTCTTGATTTCTGAAGAGTGGGAGAATGGAAAATTGGAGCATTAGGAAAGAGTCATTTGTTTGTTGCCATTATCCAAAAGGTTGAAATGGGAAATAGTCGCCATGACAGTACAGGTGTTTTAGGTGTCTACTAACAGGTATTTTATTCAGAATTTTCAGAATATACTGATATATACTTGTATTCTGAAAGGCTGTATTAATTAAAGTGTATAAAGTAGCATACGTTAAATCCTTTAGTGTGTTAACAAACCTAAGCTGTTGAATCAGGAACTCAGCCCCCTGATTCTTTGGAATTTTGTGCTGGGAGTGAAGAATTGAGTCCACTTATCCTATTCCTGGTCTTTGGTTTAGGCTTGAAGTTGAGTTCAGAACATGTGTCATCTATATTTTTTTTTCCTCATGACTCTGTCTCTACAAATATTTTAAATAGTGTGTTGCTGCACTGGTCCTTAGGCAGCATTCCAGAAACTAGTTTGAAGCCAATATGGTTGCAAGTGTTGGATACCATCTTCATATATATTTGTTTTGTTATACACATTGTTGTGCGTTATTTCTTTTACTTTCCTCTTAGCTGCATGTAAGTGAAATTTCTCCCATTCTAATGGCATTTTTTAAAAAAATTCTGTAATAGTGTTCTCTCAATTAGCACTTTGCAGGCAAAGATTTTAAATCTGTGAGGTCTTTATACTTCCTTCTCCCACATTTGTGTATTTTTCTTCTGGTGTCTGTTCTGCGAAGTTCAAGTGATACTTTCATGCAGAGATGCACGTGGGCTGATTACCATACATCAAGAATGACTCCATGGAAGGAGAGATACAGATTGGCATTACCTCATTCCACTGCTGACTGCACAAACTGCAGCCTGTTTTGATTGAGATCTTTCTAAATAGCAGGAGAGACAGACAAAAGTTAAAACGTCTATATTGGGAAGGTTTTTTTTTCTGCTAAAATGAATGCTTTTGCACCATTTGTGAACTTGATGTGTCCTACAAAGTAACTGGTGTCCCTACTTATTTCAAAAGAGTTTTGATTAATAATAACATAAAGTATAATGTAGTACACAGCATGTAGAAAAGATTAGCAAAATTTGGTGCTTCCTTTCTACATGTTTCTCTAATTATACCCCAAATAGGTTCTCATTTGCCAGAAGATATGGTTTTTTTTTTTTCTTTTTTTCCTTTTTCTTTCTCTCTAATTTCTGGGTAGTTGTAAGCACTTTAGCCTAGGCTGAGTTGGGCATCTTTGTGAAGCACCTCCTCATCTTGCAGGAACATCAAGGAAGTGTCTTCTGTTTGTGGAGAGAGCGCAGATCTTGTCGGCAGCGCCGCTCTGACAAACAGCCTGCATTTTGTGATGAAACAAATTATGTCCCCATTATATGGACACGTAACAATGTTTAAAAGCAGCAGGGAGCTCCGTTTGGAGACTGCTCCAAAGCAGAGAGCAGTTTTCCTAAATTTGCAATCAGTAAAAGGTGTAATATGAAATTGTGTGGGCTGCTTTTTACCCTTCCTCAACCCATCTGGTAGTTCTCCTATTTCAGCTTTGCAGAGCACTTTAATCTCTCCCATTCTGAAGTATAATGGTGAGCGCTCACAAGAGTTTTGGTAATTCTATCAGCACAATCCATTTAATCAGCTCAAATTCAGCACAGGAACTGTACTATACCCCCGAGCAGGTGGTGAAACATGGACGAATCTCATTAAGAAAATGTATCCGTACCTCGCAAGAATTGCATCATGTTCTGCAGCGCTCTCCTGCCCCTCTGCAGGAAGCTCCTGATTTACAGCTCGGATGTGTCCCCTGGGCCCGGCCAAGCCACTGGTGAGCACACCTGTAACCTGCCCCTTTATAGTTAGCCAAGTTTCTTTAGGTCCAAAGGGTCAGAGAAGAAGTGAGAGATGCTGATAGCGACCTGTAGTTTTTATCTAGTGTCTTCACTGGGGGTTTGCCTTTAATCCCTGCCACACATCCTTGTTGCTGGCCATACCCCCGAGTGGGGCAGCGCAGCCGTGTAAGGGGGGGGAGTGCTGGTGCTGGACTTTCTGCGCAGGGCGCTGGCCCAGTGGGCAGCTCGAGTTGTGTCACTACTGAGAGGCACCCTGGGCTACACTGGGGGTGGCACTGTGTAAAGTGTAGCAAAAAAAAAAAAAAAAAAAAAAACATTTTGGGGGA
>NW_010581274.1:443283-516948 GCF_000705375.1 Tinamus guttatus | reverse complement strand
CCTGCAGCGCCCCGCGCGCCTCCGTGGACGCTCCGGAATAAGCCCTGGATGGGGAAACCTGCCCTAATTTTTATTTTTATTTATTTTTCTTTTTTTTCTTCTTTTTCCTCTTGTATTTTTTTTTCCGTGGAGGGTTCCTCATGCATGGGAGTTAGCTCGACCTTAAAACTGAGATAAGCTGGCAAGAAGTTAAAGGAAGTATCAGTTTAAGTGGATGTTAGGCAAGTTGTCCTGCAGGGGAAGTATGTGGAGTTTTAGATGAACGCTTGCAGAATTGCGGGGAAGGTGGATTTATGAAATGCAAGTCATCCAGTTTACCTAGTACTCAGCTTTTACCATGCGTGCCAAATTTGAAATGTGAAACTGTTTTGTTTTTTCTATACAAGCATACATATAAGGTTTGATTTTTGGAATGTAGGAAAAGCAACAACATATTTAATGACCATGAAAACACTAGGCTTTTCTTATGGTCATTATGCCTCCAAAATCTGCTGTAACTGCACTATTTGGGCCAAAGAGACTATGTATGTGACAGGAAATATAAAATGTGCTGCAAGTGATGGTAAACTCAGAGTGTAAAATTTTAACTTATTTAAGTTAAATAAAGTATTCTAAGTTTAAACACACTAGTGTTATAATGGGTTAAAATATATTACTTAATTTAAGAAAATAGGTTACCCCCGTTAATTAACTGACTAACTTTTGTCATAATTGCTTTTAGTCACTTTAGAGTCTTTTTTTTTTTTTTTTTAATAAATAGACTTGGTGCAGATTTATTAGAATAATTCTGTTTGTGAGGGGGATTTTCAAAACACTCCTGACTTTGGCTCTGTCCATATCATTGCTGGGATATTTATGCTAATGCTTCTTTGTCTGATGGTTGTTGGAAGAGGGGAAAAGCTGTGTGCTGGTTTACCTCTTTCTTTGGGGAGAAATCTTTACAAAGATGAGGTTTTCCATTTTATTTTCTGGTCTTTGAGAATCTGAATTAACCAGATGCGTTTCTTAGGCCCATTCTTCTTGAGGCAAATGTGTGCCTCCTGTAACAGGAGGATATGGATAAATGGCAAGTTAATGATATATGTGACTTGAGGAGGTCTTCTGTCTTTTTTTCTTTTTTTTTTTTTTTCTTTCTTTCCTTTGAGTTTTTTGTGCGCAACAGCAGCTTCTGCAGCTGTTCCACACCTTGGGCTGTGGGGCTGGCAGGCAGCTTGGTTACCTCAGTTCCCCTCTTCCTTCCTTCCCTGTTTGGTTTCTTAGCCCCACTGGCATTGCTGGTGACACTATAGGTAGCTGGGAAAGCAGGACGAGTTCTTAAATTTCCCCCGTCAGGTCCCTGTAAGACCTCAGTGGTCAGGGATAACTCCTTTTCCTCCTTAAGGACATGGATACTGCTCCTTGAGGTCCCACTTTTTGGCAAAAAAAAAAATAGCAGGCCACAGTCTTTGCCTGAGAAACGTCTCTGAGCTTTTCCTTTCCTCTTGTTTTCTTCATCCCTCCACTTCCCGCCCGGCTTAAAAAAGTGTTTTTCATGGAAGTGGTTGATCTCTTTCTGTTAACAGACGCCTCATTTAGAAAGCAGATCTTTGGAATATTAATATCTATTGTTAAACCTGTGAAAGCACAGGGGTTTTCCGTGCTTCTGCCTGCAGGTTTGCTCTCAAAACAGAGGCAGAGGACAACAGTGAAGATAGTGAGGCCACCCGTTCAGCGTGGTGTTTGCAAGTCTGTCGCTGTTTCTATCAAACCGCGTGTAAAATTGCCCTTAGACACACTTTTCTGATCTGAACTTTCCTGATCTGTATCAGAACAAGGGCTGGGGAAAGGAAAACATTTAAAGTACTTTACAGCCTTTTTTTTTTTTTTTTTTTTTGAAAGGAGAAATTCCAGATTAGGCCAGCTTGTGGCAGTGTTTTTCAGCATTTCTTTCACTTCTCCTGCTTTTAGAGCTTTAAGCCTTGGTACTAAGTCAAATAGTTGGAAAATTTCCGAAGTGCTGGATGCAGTTCATGCTTTATAATTTTAACATAATTCTGTATCTGTTAAGAAGATGAGTGTGTATGATATAAATAATTATGACTCACAGCTGTAGTATTTATACATAGTTTTCTATGACGCCTACTTTAAACATGATGTCTTGCTATTGCCTTTTTCAGATGAATTTGATTTCTCTGTCTGGTCACCCTTAGCATAACAATGATCCTATTATTCGAAAGATTCAGTAAAACAGTTACAGCTGGTTCTTCTTTCAGCATATCTTTGAGACATCCACTGACCTTTTTGATCTGAATTATGCACCGTGGATGATTCTCATCTGACTTCCTTCTCTAAATGAGGGTTCCTCTTTAAAATGGGAAGCCAACATGATTCAGAAATGAATAGTTTCTGGAATTTCTTATGTCTTGTAAGTTGCATCTTAAAAAACTTTGTTACTCATTTTCCAGATTATTAAGAATTTAAGTAAGGCAAGAACTTTGGTGTAGTGCTAAGCAATAAATTCACAGTGAAAAAGAAAAACTATAACTCCAAATTCCTTTAAAAGCACAGTTCGTCCACAAATAACTCCCTTTTCTGCTTTCTTGCTCGTGGCACTAGCTGCAGGATTCTTTGTTAGCTCTCCAAGAGGATTATGGAAGTTGCCAATAAATGACCAATGTCTTCAGTGATCTCTGTGGTCTCCATAAGGCTGTCAGAAAGTTGCTTCATGCCAGATCTGAAAAGCCCTTTACTTGGTTGGAAATGCCTCCCACAGTCATTGTTATCATTTCCTTTGTTTTTATACAAAAGAGAAAAGGAGAATACTGGAAAGAAAACAAAAAGAGATACTACTTACCTATCAATTAACCAACCTGTGAATACTGCTGTCACAGGAGGTCAATGGGAATAAACACCAAACCATACTTGGTCTGTAAGAGACTAAATGGAGGGGAACTAGGACTGGTATATAACACATTGACCCTTCACCTGGAGGCCTTTGGTTCCAAGCTGTGGGTTTTGTGGCACATGTACAATGTGCCCACGCATTGGTTTGAACCCAGTCCTAGTGAGGGCTGTTGCCATCGCCGCAATCAGCACGTAAGTTGTAGCCTTGGCAGAGTGGCTAGAGATTGACCTTGTGGCTGCAGCCACATCCTCTGTGATCACACTAGCTCCCTCACTGTTCCACTTCAGTCCACCCAAAAAGAACCATTAAAATCAACTTTTGATCCATTCAGTAGCTCTGCGTTTCCTAACTTTTCTGAGGCTCACTTGGGAAAATTAGGCTGCGTGCCTCCTCTGCCCCATCCTGTCCCTTCCACCAGAACTGGAGCTCCTGGCACGTGCTTCAGGAAGCCTGGCTTCTGTGGTGGATACAGACACTTGTAGTAGGACTTCTCACAGCTCATGGGTCTGAGAGAGCTGCTTCACACGAGCTCTGGACTTCAACAGTCCTGTGCGAACAGCCCACATAAGTCGTAGCAGTGATAGTCATAGCTGTGATCCAGACATCTCACTCCTCGCCTACTGCATCCAGTTTCGTTTGGTGTTAGTTCAGTCTAGGATACATCTTAGATCTAATCTAACCTCTTTCCTATTCCAACTTTCACTTTCCAAAGATCTCTTTCTTCTGAAAACTTGACAAAAATGTTTAGCATAAGGAAGCAGGTTTTTTTACTGAAATATTATATATACTTTAAAAATTATAATCTAAGTTAAAATGCTTCAGTGATATGCCACTCTGTGTTGAGATAACTGACACGCTGAGTCGCCAGAGGCTTTGGCTATGTTTAAGTGGGTGAACTTCAGTGCTCGTCATGGTGGCGTGGCCTTCAGTGGGAGAAACAGCATAAGCCAGCCCATGCAGAGCTTGCTTTTCATTTCCAAAGCTGTGCTTCCCCTCTAACTCGCTGCCTATAGCTCAGGTACAGCACAGCTGTACCCTCTGTTTTTGGCTTGTGAGCATCTCTAGTAAGCATCTTAAAGATGCATTGCAGTATGCTGTCAACATTTAACAAATAGTAGGAGAAATAAGTGAAATATTGAATGAAGAATGTTAAGCTACATGCTCTAATTGCCAGTCCACAGTATGGGCCTGGAAGACCTTTTTCCCTTGATGCAGTTTAGGGAAGAACAATAGGTGTTGGTTAAGAAGACGCTCTGGAGCAGACTTGGTGGCATGTCTGACCGTTGGAATAAAAGAGAAAAAACTCTAAGATTCACTACTGTTTGGTTCTTTGTTTGGAGTGCTGTACAGGCAGTCTGCTGCTTGCTTTGAAAAACAAACAAACAAGAGTCATAATTTTCCATCAACTCTGCAAGTATTTTCCATGCATCAAAACCAAATGGACTTCTCTTTCTGTGCCTGAATTTAAAAGAAAAAAAAATCCAACCCTCTCAAATTCAATTATTCATCCTTCTGTGCTAATGATCTTATGCCCTTCCTTTTTCTTCCTTCCTTCTACCTGCTCCAAAGTTAACAAGCAGGGCCACACACAAAGAAATGCCTAGCAGCTATGTAGTAGCTGCTACTGCAAGTATTAGGCCTAGGTTTTGGACCAGTTCATACATTATTGCTATTCACTCTGGAACTGCGACAAAGCTGTGTTAGAGGTAAATTCATACCATGTGGCCTAATGACTTCCTAATTTTGCAGAACATTCCAGGGGTTTTATATCCCATAGTTTTCTTTAAGTATATTATGATCAGCAATGCTTAAGGCAATGCCAAACTGTACAGCTTTAATTTTGGCAAGCAGACTCTGCAAGTGGTTTTGTGTGGGTTCTGTATATGTATTCTCATTTCTCTCTTTACCCATAGTTCATTGATAAGCCCTTGGCATTTCCTTATCACCATCCAAGCAGGTGAAATGACCATCAAGGCTCCTAAAATTTCTGAACTGATGCAGTGGTACCGCTCCAGCTGGGTTGCTGCATTCACCCTCGGTGAAGGCAGGACTCATGGACCTTTCCTTGGGTGGCCAGCGCTGTGCTTTGCTATTATGTTTCCTAAAGGAAGAGAAACAGGTCTGAAATGATGTGGCATGGGGGTGAGAGTCGGAAAGCTTTTTGTGAGAGTGGATAATTCGCTTAGATTTCATAGCACCTTCCTTTGCCTGGCTGTAGCTGCAGCTCCTCGCTTTTGCGAGAGTGGGATGTGGTCGCTGCTCATAGGGCAAAGAAGGCGAATGAACGTTATTTCACTACGCTTTTCTCTGTTGATGGGCAGAGATCAACCCTTGCTCCCCTCCATGTGACTACCACAGAGGTGAAGGGATTGATACATGTCCCTGGCTCCACTGTGCGCCGTGTACAGAATGATACAATAACAGTCCCACTGCTGCTGCAGGGAGAGGCGTTGCAAGTGTTGAAGATGCAGCGGCGATGGCAGGCTTCCAGCGGCGGCCATTTTGCCCACACGCGCTTTTTGCTTCATGGCGAGCTCGGCCTTCTGGCCCTCACCCTCCCTAAGCACCTTGCTGAGTCTGATGAGGCTGAGAGCTGGGAGACAGATGCCCGAGTACCCAGCACTTGGAGCGAGTTGGCCTCAGGGCTTCAGTACTGAGCGTATCACACACGCGGGGCACCTGTGTAAAGTTCAGGGTGCAAGGAGAGGATGGAGGAATTTGCTCACAGAGCTGCTCTTGAAGTCACTTGGCCTTTGAGAGATTGCAGCATCAGGATCCTGGATAGCTGAGCCAAATAGTCTTCAAGGAAAAAGAGCATGCGAGTAGCTGGAAAGCAACAGTTCACCATAAACATCAGGCTAGTTTTTCGTCACGCCTCCCAGCATCTAATGTTACATGTGCTTCAGCCTGACAGATTTTGGAGCTGATACCCTTCCCCGCTTAATTCCCTAGTTATTTTGTTGCTGCATATTTGATGGTTATGCTTCAAATTCTAATAAACCTGCTGATTTTTGTGTCTGGAGCTGTGTGGATGGAGGATGGTTTCAGGCCCCTTTAAAAAATAATGTGATCCTTGAAGTGTGACATAACTCTAAAGCATTTCTGCTGTGCAAAGGAATTTGTAATTTTACTGAGCTAGGAAATACCTTGTAGAAGGACTCTTTTGTGTGCTGCACTACAACTGTTCTCAGCTTTGGATTTCACCCATCTTAAGAGGTTCAGTTTCAAGTTTAACCCACTAAAATTTTTGTGTTTTGCTGTGATTGGCTCGGCTGCCTTTCAGGCTCTTTCCAGAACATGAGCTTGGCGCGGTCAGTCTTGCAATCATCATAATGTAAAATAATTAAAAAAAAAATCAGCACGGGCAGCCCAGAACTGAACAAACTTGATTGAATTAGTCTGATGGTTGCCTATTCAGGGCTCCCTCCCCCAATTGTGAGGGCTCAGTGGGTTTTGTTTTCACAAGCAGCAGGTGTCCTGGCGGACAAAGCGAAGGAGATTAGTCGGATTGGGAAGGGGGAATGTTATGAGTGGTGACTGGGGCTGGCATTTTTCTCATTCATCTCGGGGAATGTTTCGCAGTTCTGCCCAGAGAATGAGCTGAGCTGCACAAGGGGCTGCCGGAGCTATCTCCAGACTTGGGGTATGGTTACTGCGGAGCTGCTTGGCCAGCGCCGTTTTTAAAGTGTTTCGGCAGCTGGAATAAAAAGGAGCTCGTGGGTGAAGCCTGAAAACAAACGTGCAAGGAAAATGACTGAAAAATAACAAGACCATGGCAAAAGTAGAGTTAAGGGATCCAAGCATTAGTCATTTAATCATCCTGGCAACTGTGTTAATGATGTTTGGGAAGAAAAGAATGGAAAGGAAAAAGCCAAATATTGTTACTGAAAGATTCCTAAAAGACTTAAAATTGCCTTGGTCACATAACAGTTTTCCCTCCCTGGATCTGCTCCTAAGAAAAAGTGATATGAAACTACAGCCCTTTCTCTGTACTTGTGAGATCATAATTTTTCTTAGTCAGCACACTTTCCCAAGAAATATTTGGTTAAAAATTGACAGTCACCGTCATGTATCCTTGTCCTGAAGTTGTCAGCCATGAGATTAAAAAGTAAATGAGAAGTCATTTTAGGAACTCTCCGTTCCTAAGATTAAGTATGTAAGAGGAGAATGGAGACCACGAGCATGGCTGAAAACAAAAGGCAGCTATTTGGGGTAAATCTGTTAAAAATAATATGCCCATATTAAGAAAAATCAAGCATTCCCTTTGCCCAGACATCTGGATGCATTTGCTAAGGATGAAAGTATACTGTTATTATAAATATTATACAGCTAATAGCTTGGAAATAAAAAGGTCACTCCCTAATATCTAGTCAGAAAGAAAAATATCACAGAAAAGTAATATGGAAAAGCATTGCTGTGTGTAAAACACAAACTTCTGCTTCGTGACCAGATGATGGGGGAAGGCAGGAGCTTTTGGAGAGCCTTGGACTTGTTTTGTGTATGCTCCTGGGCTCTGTCTCAGGGACTACATTATTGCCTTTTTCCCTTTAATATAACTGCATTAAAATCACTGCAGGGGTAAGTTAACTGATAAAACATATTTTAGTCAACATCTGACTCTTAAGAGCTTTGTTCAGTTTATGCACTGTTAAAAACCTCAAGCCTCAGCCAGAAACACTCATCATCTTTCTAAAATTAGTTCGGGAGGAAGCAGCAATATTAGTTGATCGTGCACTTTTCACCTCCCGGTATTGCCCGCATCTCTGCGAGCCTGCCCCGTCCTACATTGCCTCGGTCTGCTTCCCTTTCTGCTGCACCTCTGAATTTTGGGGAGCTGGTGTAGCTCTCCAGTGAAGCATCTCTTATTAAAACCAGGTCACTTTTCCTCTGAGCTTTCCTATTGTGTGCGGCAAATGGCCTGGTCGTGTAAGAAAGCTGGAGAGGGTGCGTAGGAGGTGCCCCTCACCGTGCTCCTGCTCTCCCACTGTGGGAGCTGTGCTGTAAAATACCCCGGAGAGGAGAAAGCAGAGGACGTGGAGTGAGAAAAGCAGAGACCTAGGAGCTTGAGAGGGAGGCCACAGTTAGTGTAGGACAAACCATCCTCTGCAGCAGAGAGAACAGATCTCTGAGCAGCCTGACCTCTACCCGGAGGATAAACCCACTGCTAAGCAGACTCACGGGTGAATTCTCCAGCACTCCTTTCCTTTGCTAACTGTGTTGGGAATTAGTATGGAAAGAAGAATTAGTATGGAAGTCTTTTGGACTTAGATCTAGAATGAAATTCTAGTGTGTGGTTATTAATTAATGAGGGGCTTTGATTTGCTGTGGGGTACAGCAAGGGGGAAGAGCAGGTCATGCTTTCTGACATCCCATGAAAAGGAGTGATTTTTTTTCTCATAGGTTTTTAGTGTTTGTCTAAGTTTTAAATTCCATGTGGTGTTCCACCTCTTCCCTTGACATTTATTCCGCAAGCTACAAATATACATAATTGGGAAGTTTTCCCCGTTCGTTGCGAGTTTTCCTACATGCAATTACGTGTGGTTGTTCCGATGTACTCCAGCGCTCCGGATGACATAATTCTCTCGTTGGGAACCTGGCACTCCTCAGAAGTCTGCGGGCGGTTGGCCTATCACCCTGCCGTCTTCTTGAGCGATGCTAGAGGCGTTTAACTCTTCATCTTTATTTTCTAGTCTGTTGCTTTGCTCTTCTGTCGCAGTTCTTTGAACTCCTTCCAACTTGTCAGCATTTGCAGATCTGCACAGATATTCTGGGTGTTTGGCATATTTTTATTGGGCCTTCCTTTCACCTGATAGAATAACCTCAATTTTGTGCTATAGGCCTGCCTTCCTCCCTGTTTCCCCTGCCGTGTCATGCTGTGCTGTACTTAGTTCAGGTTCTATACTTTGCCCTTGACTGTCATATATGTACGGCAGTTAATATGCATAGTAACGTGAGCACTGTGGTTATCATGTAAGCATCTTCTTCTGAGGGGTAGTTTTGTCTTCATAAAATGTGCTTTTATTTCTGAAAGTTAAACTGAAAAAGCTTGCTGAATACACTCGTATTTAAGTTGGTGTCTACTGTAACATCTGTTATTTTCAACATTGCTGCTTTCCAGATTTCGCCCTCCCACTGCATGGGCTTTTTGGATCATTTCCCTTTTCTTGTCTTAGCCTGCTTTTTTCCAGAATGAATCTTGTTTGATTATTTTCAGACTGCATTTCTATTTTCTCTAAGTCCCCGTGCATTTATTTCTGTGTCCCCATTATTATTCTGGCTCCTCCAAATGTGAGGAGATTTCCTGGAGATTTAAGCTAGCATGCTGTCTAGAGTCTCTTCTGGATCATTAAGGAAAACATCAAGTGAAATAGAACCTCATATAGCTCTTTGTAATATTGTACCTTCTTCTATTTCTTCTAATGTTATCCTTTGCTTTTTTTTTTATTTAAAAGAATTTATTTTCAGTCAATTTTCAAATCAAGTTACAGGAAAAAAAAAAGTGCAAATCACTATCAAATGTTTCCTAAAAGTCAATCACATCACATCTGCTCTTTTCCCTTCATCAGTTTTGGACTGCTAGCCAAAAAAAAAAAAAAAAAAGGGTATGTGAGGGGGCACTTTCTAGCCAGTTCTGCTCTTCTGAATAGAAATCATGGCTGCATTGTCCTCGGACTTCTAGCCTGCTTTCCTTTATAGGAAGCCTTGTGAATTAAAACAGCTGTGCAACCCGTTCTGAATTTTGGTTTAGTGCTGAACAGAGCTGGAGAGGAAACAAGTGGAGTTTATGTATGTGAGAGGGAGAAGGAGAAGGGGAAGTAGTTTTTACCTGCTTGGCTAGGATGTGTAAGTGATGGCAGTTTTCTGTGTTTCTTAAGAGCCAGTCAAATCTGTAATGATCTTATGCTCCTAGACCTGGGCTTCCCTTGAAGTCCCATGTTTTCTGCTCTCCCGTGATCTGGGTTGCCATCAGTGTTTGAAGCTCTGTTTAAACCGAAGGTATGAGATGAGGCCTGAGGGGGTTCCTCTGGTTTAATTGCTGTTCAGTTATCACTGATACATATTAAAAAAGAAAAGAAAGTAATGCTGAGAAGTCCTTCAAAGTACAGCAGGTAACACAACTGCTTGGGGCAAGAAACAAGGGAATTAAGACAGAAATGGGATGATGACAGAGACTGAAGGAAAGAAAGCATGAGAATGCTGAGCCAAGAACTCTTTCAGTGGGGACTGTGAGTTATAGTCCCTGGGGATCGTGCAAAAGGCATCCCATTCATGGCTTTTTTCTTTGACCTGGCCATAATAAAATCTCGAAAGTTTCTGGTGACAGTAATGCCTGCGTTGCACTGGTCGAAGCAATATTTTATGCCAGTGATTTAAAAGGATGGTTAGTACCCCTTTTCGGCTGGGGTAAGCGGCTGGGAGCAAGCAGAAATAAATTCAAACTATTTTTCTAAAAAGGCTCTGACTGTATTACCAGATTGTGCACTGCCTTCCTCTTGCTTTTGCCTTCGCCGCGGCCCACCCTGGGCTGCACAGTGCTCTGCAGCGTTTCAGCCTGGTTGTTGGCATCTGGAGAGCCAAATCCCTGGTTAAAAAGTGGGCTAGGGCTAGGGAAAAGCTTCAGCCTGCCATGCTTTGTACCAGCAAAACGTGTGCTGGGGCCCAGAGGTGCCGAGCATGACCCAGCTTGGTGGGTGCTGCGAACCAGGCTCGGCCTGCGCTCGGGCCTGCCCTCTGCTGCGCCTGGTGCCCCGCTTGGCCCCTAGGTCCCTTTGGTCCCCACCGCGCGCTTGCTACGATTGAATGATTTGTTTTGGCTTTCCTTTCTTATTTACTGCGATGATCAAAGGACCCACTCCTTGTGATCGTAAAGGGAAGCCTTGAGATCTTATTTAAGAGCGCAAATATTTGGGGGGCTTTGACAGATGTGCTTTGAAAATAACACAGATGTGCAGTGTCAAATTTCACTACTGCATGCAGTGTCTTTGTCTCGAACTGTAAATTTAACTAGTAGTGCCGGGCATGTGCTTTTCCAAGGCCCTTCCCGCTGCAACAGAAGAAAAATAAGGGTTTTTTTTTCCCTCGACTTTGCCCCTTTAGAGACTTTGAAAGGAAAATTGTCGTAGCAGAGTGAACATTCAGCCCTGCAAGACTGCAAATGTATGGGTTATTTTTAACCTAATTACCTCGAATTAAACAAAAGTTTAGTTTTTTTTTCTTGAATTGAAAATGAGGCTAAATAGACTTTATTTGCAGTGAAACTTCAGCAGAAGACATACTTCTTCCATTGTGCAGTCTAGAATAATGCCCGTGGCACTGCCTTCTATTAGGGAACAGTACTTGATTTTCTAAAGCACTGGCTTTTATGAGTTGATGCGAGAGGATATGCAGCTACAGAGCAGTTCACTCCTTTCCCATCCTGCGGATACCGTGATCACTTTGGACTGGTGACATTTTAGATGGAACGCAGTCTCCTTACACTTGCCTGGCAGTGGCTCATTAACTGCACGTTAATTGAAACTGAAAGTTTGTCAGATGATTCAATTCAGTTACATGTTAAGTGGATTCAGTGAAGTAAGCATTACTGCTGTGGTGAAAATCTCGGTGGAATTGATTTGTGAACTGATTTGGAGGGATTCAACGACTTCATCAGCAGCTCAGAGAGATCGGCCTTGTGAGAAGCGGTGGAGGTTGGCCCTGTTCTGAGCAAAACAGATCGTACTGTTCTGCTTCCCCCAAACCGCTTTAATTAGTGCCCAGTGTGTTGCCTTTCTAGGACATGTGTTAGCTAAGATTACTCAGGAGAGCTGAGAAGAGAAGAAGAAAATTGAAAGGATTGAAAGTCTGAATTCAGCAATTTAAATAGTCGAAAATGTTGAATTCCCTGTCTCTCAGTGGGCTGAGCAGTCATAAACTTTACCTGAGTTTGACTCAAACATATGTTAAAATAAAAGTGTATCTGCTTTAAACTAACAGACAGAAAATTCAAAATTTATATTCTCCATAACTCATCTTTTATATTGGGCCACTGCAAAAGTCCATTAAGTGAGCAATTTATTCTGTATGCTGTATCTGCTTATATGCTTGGTTTCAGTGTGGAGCCAGTTTTTATTGCTGAGTTATAAACCTTTTGAAAATAGGGGCTTGTAATGGAAACGCTGACAGACCTTTAACTAGGTCAGTCTTATCTGGCTCCATTATCTTTGCTTTTGTTAAAGCATTAAATGGCTGCATATTTGTTTATTTTTCTCACACTCCCAGAATTTTAGCATGGGTATATTACTGAATTGTTTTTCCTTTAAAATGTCACAAACATGCCGCATTAGAGAGTTTATCCAAACTTCGCAGTGGTCTCTAAGAGTAAATTGAACTGTTGTGTCATTTGTGATTTCCTTGCTTATACCATGCATTTAGTTTGTAGTATGTCATTATGATACTAACACTAGATTTTTGTTTTTTCTGCATGTATTTTATTTCAATCTTGAAATTTGCTTGGTGTTTTGTGCTACTGTCTACGTGAAATGATAACTGTGTTTTTTTGTTTCCCCCCATTCAGATGAAAAGCCGTACCACTGCAATTTTTCTGAAGAGGAGACACCTATGGCAACATCTCAAGTGGATGAACTTCCGAAGCTGGGAAGCCACAATGTCAGAGAAAATGATGCCAGTGAGTCTAAACCAGAGATACCAGCACTGGTGTCCGCACTGGGGAATGTTATCAAGGAGCCGTTTTCAAAATACCGAGATCTGAAAGGTTCTGCAGATGTAAAGATGGCAGCATTTCACCACAGCCAAGGGCTTCCTTGCTCCAGTCACATTGTTAACTTTGCTCCAGGTGTGAGCCAAACATCTTCAAACGTAGCCATGGGCTTGAAAACATCGCTTGAAATACAGGCTGGTCGCCATAAAGAAAATTTGCCAGACCTATGCAGGGAGCATCGTTTCATGGAAAAGGGTGCTGAAGCTCAAGAGGTAGCCCCACTCGATTTGAGTGAAAAATCAACAAGGGATAATTTATGCAATAAGAATTTGAACACATCCTTGCAGGCTGCTTTAATTATCTACCCGTGTCCTTTCTGCAGTCACAAGACCTACTACCCTGAAGTCCTGTGGATGCATAAAAGAATTTTGCACAAAATCAGCTGTAACTCCATGGTTCCCCCTTGGGTCCAACAGAACGGATTCAAGAGTATTAAGAACAACTTGGTTTTTCTGGCAAGGAGTGGGCGCACGGGCCCCCCTCCTGTTCTCGGGGGTAAAGAATGCCAACCGCTGCCTGTCGCCAGATTTACGCGCACTCAAGTGCCAGGTGCTTTGCCAGGATCCAAAAGCAGCTCCCTTCCCGTTGGGATGACCCCTAAGTCTGGGAGCATGCATCAGCCCAAGGACAGCCATGCATTTGGCCACTGTGGTCCACGCGTATCAGGTTTTGATGGCTACAGGCAGCCCAAATTAAACCATTCCCAGGAGCAATACGGCATAGCAGCGCAACAGCCTCCCCTAAAAAATAAGTATGAAGCAAATTCCAAACTTATGCAAATGGGAGCCTTTGGCAGGAGCATAACGCCTACTCAGACAGTCATATCCAGGCCTGGCGCACAGCCTACCAACAGTAAGCCAGTGGAAAAGTATGTGGTTCCCCAAGGAAGTAGCAGCTTTACCCCCTCAGGTAAGCACTGCGCAGCCGATCCCGGGAAGGCCAAATTCAGCCCCTCGCCGCAGTATCACTCGCTGTGCAAGAGCGAGCCCTACGCCAAGCACGAAGAGCCGCCCGTGCCGCAGAGGGAGTCCCACATCAGGGCTGGCAATGAGCTGAGGACACTGGCAAACTGCGGTGCCGTGGCGCGAGCAAGTCCGCTCCTGCAGCCCCCGCCGAGCGCGGTAGGAGTCTCTCCGGCTTTACACTCCAGCAAGCAGGAACTGGGACCAGACGGGCATGAAAAGCGTTTGGACATTTTAAATATTTTTAAATCGTACATTCCAAAGGACCTTGCTTCGTTGTACCAAACCTGCGGTGCCAACAGCCCTGTCCTGGATCACGCAGGTATGATTTCCCAGGCCCCGCTTCGCTGTGGAGCCGACTCGCTTGCTTCTCTTTTGTTTTGAGCTGTCGAACGTGTTTTTTACAGTTTCTTCCTTCCTTCTCTCCTTTTAACTGCTGGGATTGTAAGTTCCTTGTTTTACCATCGCTGGATAGGCTCGAGTAGATTTGTTTATGTATCTCTTAACGTTGCAGCATCCCCGCTCACGCACGGTGACATTTCTATCACAGGTCAAATGTATTTCGTTCCACCTGGCGTATTGCTGCTCCTTTGTCCCTCCGCTTCAAGCAGGCTGGAGTTACACAGATGTTCTGTCACACGAAGATCCCCGTGATACGCTGGTGCTGGCACACATCATAATCTTTTTGCTTCAGGCAAAATAAACATCCTCTGGGGCTTATCTGTGATGTTATTTTGGAGGATTTGTTCAATTTCCTCTGCAAACAAGTTTTCCAACAACAGAGAGAGATAATCACTTGTCAGTGTCCTTTGTCTTTCTTGACAAAAGTCTTAAGATCTTCCTTGTCCATATCAAAGACTACTATAGTATTTTTCAGATGATGCTTTTGATCTGTTTGTATGCTTATAATTAAAGAGAGGCAAAGCCAGATAGGTGGCTGCAAATTCACATAAGCAGCAATGGCAATCATGCAAATAGCTGGTTTAAAGTTCAGGGACTAAAAAGAGTACCGCAGCTCTCCGTCTGTCTCTTGCTAGTCAGCTGCCAAGTTTAAAAATATAAATAAATAAATAAACACATGCATTTGTTTTTGAAACCATGCTTTTTTGACTATCTGCCAGATTTATTTTGTGTCAGTGGAAACTGAAAATCACAGTGATCTACTACTCCTGAGATGGGTGGGGGCAGAGAAAGGGAACCACAGTCCCACCTCAATACTATTTGTAAACCATACCTTTTTTTTCATGTACTTTCTGTCAAAGTAGAAGCTGTGCAAGAAATTAATGCCACGTACACAGAGCAGTCATTTCAGACCTTTCTTCCTACAAGCATCTAGTATCCCTAGCAGGCGTGATGCTCTCTACCTGCCTTGTCAAAGGAATGTGTGAAATGGAGCTTGCGAGTGTCTTTTGTAAGTGGGATGAGAGCCAGGACACTGGGAAGCTGATCGTCTAAGGACAGTTGGGATCAAGTTCCCAGCAGGTGTGCAGGCTTGCAAGCTGACCGCTCCGGCAGCTGGGAGGCAAGGAAAGGCTGTGAATGTTCAGGCGGGTCTTTGTTGGAGGCCTTCTGGAAAAGGCAGGGAGGCAGGATTGATCTGAAATAGTCCATGAGGAAGGACTTCCAGCCACTATAGCATCAGTTAAAAGTATTGCTGTTTTGAGAAGTTTGAGCGCAATTGTTATTTTTAATGAAGTTGATTGTTACTTATTAAAGGTATCATTTTGCAGGTATTGGAGATTATGGATTATAGCTATCATGCAGTTCCTATTAAAAAAAATACACAAGACAAAGACCTTTTCTGTTTCTGAAAAGTGTTAAGTATTTCTCTGTTCTGTGTCCATTAATCCACAGCTGATTTTCCTTTTGCCATCACTGTGCCTGCCCTAAGTAAAACTAATTGTTCTTCCATCACTTTGGGGTACCTTAATTTGGGTGAACTCTCCCTGATGTTATTTAATAGTGCATCATGTCAGTCTGCTCAGAGCAATCTTACTGGTCAGGTGAGCTCCCAGCTGTGTTAACAGGGATAGAGAAAAGCAGTAGGAGCTGACTTCAATGAATACAGGTGTCAGAAAGTATATGAGAAGTGTAAGGGCAAGATATTCAAGGAATTCTCTGCTTATCTGCTATTAAAACAGATTTTATTGTCAAATAGTTCTTTTTGGGGGGGAGTGATTTCCAAAGACATCACTATGACAGGACACGATATTTAGTGTTCATCTTTGCTTTAAAATCTCTTCTTTCAGAGTGCTTTTATAGCCATCATGTTTTCAGAATTGGAAACCTTGTGTTTATGCAACTTGTCTTCATGGTATATACAACTTCCAGGTTGATGGCTTTTCAGACCAATTGGCATGATGACTATTTTTCATAATGCTAGAATAAAAAGCTGCTGCAGGCAAAGGATCAGGGTCCTGCCCTCCCAAATGCAGGAGGCTAACGGAGCCTTGCTGAAATAACACATGGTCCTCGACTGAGCCCTCTGAGTCTTTGTCAGGGTGCATCATACAAATAAGTCTTCACGTGGCAATATGAATATGGTAATCATGACATGAAAAACAAAACCAAAAGTCTGAGGGAAGGCTTGAGTACAGGTTTAGTTGCATGCCTTTTCCCAACTGATCGTTCCCGATTGACTTTACTTGAGCGTTCAGTACACTACCCCGTCCTGGATCATGCTAGGGTATTTTAGCATGTAGTAATGCAGGATTGTGACCTTTGCTTCCATCTCTCTTCATATTGGCTGGGTTTCTTCATGGGGTCCTCATACATTTGTGCTTTTCTTTAAGAGGGTTAGTGTCCTTGGGAAAGAGAGTGGTAAGTAGTGGCGCGATCCAGTAGCAAACACAAAGGTTTCTGTGCTGAGGTTAAGTTTGTTTAGCACTGTTTCCAAAACACTTCTAGGGAAAATCTTTTTGTCGTATTTTACAGTGACTATTTATTTATGTTCGGATTCTTTTCATGAATTGTGGAGTTCGGAAAGGATGGCAGCAGATGCATGCTTTCCCTGGGGCTCCTTTGAGACCAGCTCTGAATATTGCTTTCATAGGAGTTCCCATTCAGAGAGTCACCTTCTCCTTCGTTTACCTTAATTTGCTACTACCTGTAGCCACCCACCATCTTTTGTTCCCATACAGTATATCCTGAGTGACTCACAGGGTTATTGCCTTGCAGCAGTGATGCCCACAGAGCAAAGCTCTGAAATACCAAAAGCCTTATGGTGCTCCTTAGGAAACACAACAATGGCAAACCTACCGGGAAGCGATCCATTTTTTCCACCTGTTTCCTAAATAACTGCACCACATATGTGCTAGAGGGGAGCAAGATGAAAGTGCTGACCCGTTCTCACCTTCTGCAGTTGTGTAGCGCAAGGTGGCTTGGGCCGATACTCTAAGCCCTCCCTGTTAGGGATGCAGCATGGACCAGGCTAGTTGGTATTTGTCTTTAGCCCCTTAGCAGCTGTCAGTTAGTCGGTTAACCTCTCGCCCCAGTTTGCAGGGGCACTGAGATTTAAAGGCTTCCGAGAAGCGGTGTTTTGTGGTGAGTTACTGTCATGGGCGTCCAGGAAGAGGGTGTGCGGATTGAGCAGCGAAAAAGCCTGACCATTTCTATAGGCCTTTGTGTATTTTGTTCCTATTATTGAAGTAAAACATGTAGAGAAGACTGTGAATAGAAGCTCTTACTGCATTTGGCAGCAGAAAAAAACAAGTCTTATCACAGAATTTTTGCAAAAGAAAAAAAAAAAAAGAGGCTTGGTGAAAGTATTTTCCCATTTCACAGGCAGAGACTTGGGGAAATGTCTTTCCAGAGGTCACACAGAGCCATCTGGGGAACCTAAATCTTCCGGGACCTGGGGGAGCCGCTGGGCTGAGAGATGCCCTGGCCCTTCCGCTGCCGGGCTCAGCTGCTGGTCACAGGGCCTGATTCTGGTCCCTTCGTGCACTTCTTTCAGCTTTGGTTTCAAGCTTGCAGTTGTAGTTGTTCTGCTTTTGTTGTTAGCAAAGATGCTAATAATGTGCCAGAAAGTCTGCTTTAATCTGCAGTACCTACTAGGGAAAATCCATCTCATTATATTTCTCTGAAGTCATCATTGAAATTGATGTGATATTTTTTCTTCTTTTTTCCCACTTTTTCCTTTTTTTTTAATTTTATTTTTATTTTTTGCTGAGCATAGAGCATCTGGATTTGGCCCTAAATCATGGATCTTCTTGCATTCAACTGCTAGAAGACAATTCTTGGAAGTGGCTCTGCTAGGCTGCATTATACAGACTGTACTGCCATCTACAGGAGGTGCTGTTATAAAAGGAGATAAGATAAATAGGATTTTTTTTTCCAGACAGACATTTATTTACAATTTACATGGTGGTAGAAACCATCACAAGACACTGGTGCCATACCAGCAGGGTGGATGGCAGAGCAGCTTCTTTTCCCTTCCTTCTCAGGTACAGCAGTCTGTAGTTTGGATGAGCCCTGTGTGCCCTGCAGTTGTTTTTTTGTTTTGTCTTTTTGGGGTGTTTTTTTTTTGCTTTGCCTTTTTTTGCCAGTTTTTGTTCACAGTTTTACTCTACTAAAACACAGGAGGGAGAGCTGAAACTTGACTTCCGCTGACAAGCCCCTGAGAATTTCTTTAAAAGCCAAAGCATTCCGATGGCAAATAAAAACATCAAGTCTTTCTTTCCGAGGAGGGCATTTTACCAAAATAGAAAAAGATGATGTTCAAGCATTTTTTTTTAGAAAGCCCAATAAAAGTCAAATGTGTCTTTTTTGATCAGCAGTAAAAAGACAAAGACCAGCCCTTTAAGTCAGATACTGTAAACTGACCTTTGGAGAAAAAGGAGAGGTTTGAGTGGTTTTCCACAAATGCTAATGGCCTAGAAAACATGTTTACCGAGGGCTGGTAGGAGGCTGCTGTGCTGCAACTAGCTCAAAATGTCCGGGATGACACTTTCATTCACAGATGTCTTTCGTCTGTGCCTCGGAGGTCCGAGGTCAAAGCAGCACCGGCAGGCAGGTAGGCAGGGGCGAAAGGTTTGATCAGTTTGTGATGGCTCCACTCACTCTGCATTTGTCTCCAAGGTATTGCCGCCCGGGGGGGACAGTCGGGCTCTGGTCCTACTCACTTCCTATTATCCATGTGACTTGTCTCCGCCACGCTGGAGTCACTTTGATTTGCCTGATGTACTGCTTGACAAAGCTGGGTGATGGCTGAAAAGTGGATCCAGCTGCTCGGAGAAGCGCACACCTGACATGCCAGTCCTGGTGCGGGCACATCACGGGGAGCGTTTTTTAATTCAATGTAATTTATGCATTCTTGCAGTCCTGTGTGTGCCTGGCCTGTCAGCCAGTGCCTAGATGAAGGCTGACAGTTGTCATCCAGGGCCTGAAGGTAGCCTCACATAATGACACATTAGACATACTAATGATGTTTTCTTCTGGCATAATGTTTTCTTCTCAACTTTCCTCTCTCCCCCGCCCCCCCTCCCGCTTTCCCTCCCTCCTCCCTTCCCTTCCTATCAACTACAGGGATGCTTAGGACACAAACACGCCAAGGAGACTGTGTCTGCAGAGAATGTGGAAAATGCTTTAACCAGCCCAGTCACCTCAGGACTCACCAGAGGTCTCACGCAGGTAGCTTTCCTCACTCCTCCTTGCTCTCTCTCTTTCCTGCATTCCTTCTTTCTGACCCAGCTAACAAAATGCTAGGAATTAACATTTACATCCCATGTTAACCCAAGTAATTCCAATACCTAAATCTCACGCGCGAGTTCTTTATTTTTATGGCTATCGCTCTTGTTCTCCACACGTTCCTTACCTGATTCCCCCCTCCATCCCTGAACTCTCTAAAATTGCAATGCATTTAAGATAAGTCTGTTCGCAAATGTTTTATTTTAATTAGAGAGTAGGCTACTCAGAAATGAATATGCTAATGAATTCTGTTGCCACCAGCACAAATTGAAATCAAAGTACCCCTTTCAGCAGAACATAAGGCTTTGTTTTGCCTGATCGTCGCTGTTGACAGGAACGTTTTTGTAGGAAACTAGATTTCCCCCAGACAGGTCAGTTACAAAGATCTGAAGCCCCTGGCAGCCCTTTTTAACCGGGAGTGGTGAATCGTTGGGAATGTGGGAAGCTAAAGCTACCGGTGTGGAGATACCTCCTGAGCGTTACACAAGACAGTGGGACTGGCGGGTTCTTCCTGGGAAGTGTGAATGATGCATATATAAGCCAGTCTGATGCAAAATGACAGAGGCCAAATGGTAAGTAATGCAAGAAGAGGGTCCCTTTACACATACACTGATAATTAATGTTGTCAGTGATTGCTTTCTTCAGCACTGAAGTCTGAATTAAAAAGGGCAGTAGCCCTAGGCTGCCATTAGCACACTCTCTTACAGTAAGTGTTACGGTAAATTGGTATTTTCCGGCCACAGGCTAGTAGCTGGTGTCTTTTTTTGAACGTGGTTAATCTGTAATGGTCTCAAATAATGTACACACACTAACGAAGCTTGAATGTTCATCTGCTAACAAGCCCCCTTGTTCCCACAGTGGTATTTGAGTCTAATGGACTCCGAGGTACTGAAGTTCACACCACCTCCGCAGATGCCCCAAAACAAGTATGTTTTACAATTAATTGGGTGTTTGGTTTTTAATGGGGTAGCTGGGAAAAAGTTGCACCGTGATACGCATCGGTAAAGCACTATTTTATATCAAATGTGTAAATAACAGTGTTGCTTGATTTTTAGCTCGTAACATTTTTAAGCCTTTTATCAAAGTCTTATGTAGAGAGACAGTTAATTGTAGACCAGGTAACTGCTATTTAGATGAAGATGTTACTGGATTACTGGGGAGTGGGTGGGAAAGGTAACTGCACATTATACATAACACTGAGATAGCATTTTAGGAATTTATGGAAATAATTTGCTTTTACAACTCATCTCTTGTCTGCTGCACCAATACAGTTAACACTCATCTGTGTTTTTCTGAGGAGTATTCCTATTGCAATATCCTGTAGCTTGTTTTGAAAGACTCATATCTTTCAGTTCTCAGATTCTGTGTGGTGATGTGCTTTCCTGTGTCTATATACAGCACTTCCTATCTTGACAAACACTTCTCAGCACTCTGAATTATACATGGCAAAGCTGTTACGTAGAAAACCATTAAACTGAATTTATTTTGTAGCCCTAATGTCTTTGGAGACCAGTGTCATAACATAGACCTTCTCACTCCATCTTCAACTTGGCAAAGAGGTTTTAGGCCACACCTTCTTGTAGGCAGTTTTCTTTCATTCTGGAGTGCCTTAAGTATCACTTGCTTTTCTGCCTTCCACATTTTCTACTACCTTTTTACTACCACACTTTTCCTGTACTCCTGTCTGTTATTGAACAAATGCAGATGATTTTGGCCATGCCTAGAGAGGATGCAGCTTGGTGCTAGTCCAAGTCTGAGCCTTCATGAGATCTAGGAGCTGCTCCTTAGGCATCTTCTGCAGATGCCACTGCCTTGCCCAGGTCCTTCATAGAGACTCCAAGCGGCCTCCCTGCTTTACTTTCTTCTTTCCCCTGGGCATCCGGAGGCTTCTCTGGAGACCTGGCCTTTGCCACAGGAACATCCAGTGTTGCATCGGGACATAGTTATTTATCATGACTTCAAGCAGTGAGTGTGGCTGGTCTTCACCATTCTTGGCATAAGTTTGAGCCCATTTTCCAGTTTTTAAAGAACTGCAAAACCCAATATCAATAGGTGTTTTTATTAGCAATAGCAAGGGAATTGAAGCCTCAAATGGTTATGAATCCTGAATCTTTCCAAGGATGCTTTTCAGACTAGAGTGTGGTGGGATGTACTGCTGTTGCCTGGACTCTGCTGGAGTTTCCTTCTTTTGTGCTGTCAGGGGGTCACCTTTAATGACAATGAATTTACATGAGAAACTTGAGAAAAATAATGTTAATGTTTTATTCCTCATTCAAATAAGATAGTGCTACCTACTAGAAACATGACTTTAGGCTCTGATTTTAAATTTATTTTCATAACTGCTTTCCCCTACATGTGATTCTCTTTTTTTTCAGAAAGTTCCTTCTACCTTAATTATGCCCTTCTCCCAATTATTTATTGAGCTTGTACCTTAATGAAAAAAATGCAAATTCTTTGTAATATTAATATGATTTCCTATATGTGGTAGAGTTTTGAATGGGATCAGTGTTTTCTGACCGTTACTACTGAATTGGAACTTCTGTATTGCATTGGTGACCCAGCTCCTCAGTTGTTGTTGTGGGGGCTCTTGGTTTTGTGCTTGTGGGACACTACCAGGAAAGTTTTACGCTGCAGTTGGAGAACAGGAGAGCGAGACTCCAATTGGCCTCATCAAAAAGGGCTCTCTTTATGGGGTTTATCTCATAAAATGGTGCTAGGACATCCTTCCTGGTAAAAGCATATAGCAGGGTGAAATGTTTTTGGAGCTTTGGCCCTCTGAAAGACAATATAAGGTCAAAATTGGAAAAAACATTTCCAGAGAATTCTGAAATGGCCATATCTGTCCAAAGAGAGATGTGACAACTCAGTTGGAGTCTTTTTACAGTTCAGGTTATATTACTGCACAATAAATTTACTCATAATCTTGTCTTTGTAAGCTACCACTATGCCAGAATTTATTGACTAACCTCTTCCACAGCAAACATAGTTTGCTGTCGCAGTCTCAGGGCATGTCAATCTGTCTTCAAAGAATTTGATTAAATCACAACATCTCTCAGTACAGCAGGGTACTGGGTGGAGGTTAGGTTCATGAATTGCTTCCTCTCTTGCCAATCAGCATTTCTTTCACAGAAGTTGCAGCATGATCCAGGGGCTTGTTTCCTTCCTTTGTCTTGTTCATTCTTTAATTTCAGCCTTTGTCTCAGTTTGTCAGCATCTATGTCAATTAAAATTATTCGGCTGTCTGCTGTTTTTCTTGTTCTCTTAGCAAACAGGCTTTACGCTCCCCCAGAAGACTCCACACAGTCCCTACCTTTTACGAAGGGAATACTTTCATTCCTACCTGCAGCTTTAGAAGCACAGAAATCAGCTCACACCGGGAAGAGTGCCTGCAGCATTCTAGTAACATAACTATTTCCCACTTAAAACATTGTCACTCCGTGTCTTCATTTCATTTCTTAATTGGGGACAGATCTGTTCATGAGAGTTTACAGTGCAGAGTCAGTTCAAGTAACAGAAGTGCCATGCACATGCTCCCAGCAAGAAACAACAGCTACCACGGCTGGTAGCGCTACAATGAAGGGTACTTTTACATTAAGTGGATGTGATTTGTTTTGCATAATGTTTCCTCCTTACAGGTAAAATATATTCCCTTGAGTAGTCTGTTAAAGAGTAAAAATATTAGCATTAGTATATCATAGTTCCCCCATTTCCTTCAGCAGTCAAGAGAAGGTCTCCTCCAAAGGTTTCCCTCATTAGAACATTAGATAAGGCTTTTAAAATTCCCTAGCATAGTAGCTTACAACAGTGCTACGTTATACAGCTGTCTTCTCACAGAGTAATTTAAATCCAACATGTTAAAAATAAGGTCTACAATCAGGCTTTTTCAAAAACGAGCCAGCTAAATCTATATTTAGATATCTAAATAGGAAACCTAATTTAGGGCAATGAACCGCCAGCAGGAGATGCAGGTGTTCAGCAGCACTGTAAACTAGGCCACATATAGGGGTGTGTAAAGAAGACTATCCAATTTTAATAATATAGCAATGGATTGAAGTATTTCATGTTTTATCATCAATGGAATGTACACAAAAATAGGACATAAGATGGTTGTCTGTCTTATAGCAGTGTTTTCTGCTTTCCCCTTCCACCTGAATATTCTTAAAAAAGTCAAACTCTTTCCATCAAATAAATTTGCTTTGAGCTCGAGAATATTTTCTAGTCTGTCTCTGAAGGACAAAAATGCTCATTATATACCCCAAGTCAATACAGTCTGTGCAAAGGCATGCAGAGTCTCTTGAAATCGTGCCATATTAGATGTACTGAATATTCTGAATATTTTTATAAATGCTAAGTATCCCACTATATCCATAATTAAGCTTGCTTATCCACAATGAATATGTATCTTAATTTGGAATACACTAAGTAGCATCCAAAGACCTGATTTAGTAAGCATGAATTCTGGAAGCACTTGAATTGCTTATGCAGTAGAAGGCAAATGCTGGCTCCCTTTTGGAAGGGTCCCTGTGACTGCATGCATCTCAAAGTCACTGTGATGCTCGGAGCAAAATTCTCCATTCTCAGAGGAGTTACCTGCTTCTGCAGCTAGAAGCCAAATTCCCAGGTGCATCCCGTGGCACAGGAACCATCCTGTGGTCTCCTTGTACAAAATGGTAACAACAGTTTCTAGGACATGTGCCTTGTGTTACGTTTTCAGAAGTGCATGCAATCTTGGCCTATTTCATACATATACATATATATAGAGAGAGTATAGTTTATATACTATACACATATATATAGTATAGTTCATATACATAGTATAGTTTAACCTCTATCTCTGCTATGTTGCACAATATGTGCTAAAGTTTATAAAGGGCAAGTGATCGGGTTTTCCAAAGCCCATGATTTACTGGTTAGCACCAGTGAAAACTTCTCATCTTCTCAGGGTTGTATATATATGTGAAGTCTATTTACAGTGCTGCAATCAAAGATGTAAGATTTCTCTGTTCAGATACACGTTCTATGCAAGTGAAGCAATCAGAAAAAAGAAAAACCTCCAACCTATTCCCCTTCAGAAAAAAAAAAAAAAAAGAAACTTGCCAAAAAAAAAGCAATTAAGAGCTAGAGCCCAGGAGAAAAATAGCTATTGATATCCAGAGTATCTCAGACTGAAGCTCTTCTTATGATAAAATGTAGGGGAACTCTTTTTAAGTGAAAAGAAAAGGAAATAGCACAGTTCTGGAAGCTCATGAACTGAAAGAGACAGCAGAACAGTTTGTTAGGAGAGCTGTATACAATCTTCATTAAGGAAGCAGAGCCATAAGCCCTCATTCTCAGCAGAATAACAATTCAAAAATATTTTTGTAATGTTCAGCGCTGAAATAACATGAATGTAAATGGGTCAGAATTTAGGGAATAGACAGACTGCAAAGAACCATCAGGAAAACACTATATAGGTTGTGAAGGGGCTTGGGGGAAGGCTGAGGACATCCGTTACCTTTAATGTTCATATAGGCCAGCTGCAGTACTGGCTTGTCCCCTAGCTGGGGAGAGAGGGGAAAAGAAGAGGAAAAAACAGTAAAAAGATTTTTAAACCATTGGTTTCTGGTTATTCTGTTTTGTTTTGATTTTTTTTTTCATTTTTAGATGTTAACACTGTCAGTTTGAAGTCCTATTTATGACATTTGTTCATGTGAAGCATCTTGCCCCAGTTTCTTGTGGAGTTTCTTTTAAAGATCATGATTAATAGTTCAGTCCTCATTATTGCAAATGTTATTTTTAAATAGTTATTCTGAGAACAAGAATTCCATTAATCAAAATAATAGATAATGAACAAATAAATGGCAACCTAATTTGTCTCGTTCATACATATGGAGATTACAGTGCAAACAATCAAGGCATCCTGGAGGCGGCTCTACTGGGCTTTGAGCAGGGTGTAGGTACTGTGTGTCCCTTAGCTTATGAGCACGGTGGACAGAGCTCCAGCTCTCGTCCCAGTGTTTTCCCCTTGCCTAGAAACCACTAAAGTATCCGTGCTCCAAGCTGATCACTGCTATTTATTTAAATGGCACATGTTAATCCGCTTCTAGTGCATTAAAATGCCGTAAGTGAAATCATCCTCTTTCCAGTTAACTGGTGAAATCCCCCAGAATTCAGTATGAAGACAGTTTTGGCATGGAAGCTCTATGTTTTATTTACTAGAACAGCTGTGCTTCCCCCCCACCCCTTTCTTAAAATGAAGAAAACCTGCGTTTCGCAGCGGTAAATTTTCACTTCAGGAAAAACGCAGTACAGGTGTCTGTGAGGTGGTTCAAACACAGGCTCGCACACCCCTGTATGCTTAAGCCAGGTGTTTAGCAATAGGTTTTAATTTCCTGCTGGAAAACAAAGCTTTGGTCCCTTTTGGAAAAGGGAAGATACCGAGAAAACGCACGCGAGGGAGCCGCAGGGTCGCTGTCCGCTCGCCCTGGTTTCGGGCGCGTTTCCCGGTGGGGTGGCGGTCCCTCTTCTCATCTCTTCCCGGGCTGCTGTCCCACAGGGCCGGGCGGCAGGGAGCTTGTGGTGACAAATGCTCCTCACGGGATCGCGGCTCTGCCTCTCAGGTGCGATGCAGCCGTGCAAAAATGTAAAGCATCCTCCCGAGTTTACTGCAGGAAATTCAGCATCCAACTAAGGAAGTTTTATCACATCTCTCATTCAGTTACTGTTTCCTACATTTCAAATATACTGCGATCTGTACAGAGGCTTTTTTTTGCTTTAATTTTGTTGCAAATCTTTCTGACTTAGACCAAACTTTGACTGGTAAATGTCATGAATCTTGGGCCAGGTTTAATTAGGAATTTTCTAAATCTATTAACAAAAGAGATGCACTTAATACATTATGTCAACCAGATCTGGGCTTTCTTTAGCTATTTCTAGGGCTGCCATAGGCACAGCTTGAAACTTGCTTGGATTTTACATGGGTGCCGTATTTTATGTTGCATTAATTTAAAATGGTCTGTTTCACTTCATCAAGACTGTAGCTTAAGGATAATGCATTTATGTAAGATTAATCTTGCCATGTTGTTTTAGGATCAGGATTGTAAACTGCATTGTTCCGACAGTGATGTTCTAAATGTCATTTTAAAGCTTCTCCCGGGAGCTGCAGGCTCCCACTTATTCACGATTTTATCTTTAATTTCACTTGATTTTTAGAATATCCCTTCTATTTTTTTTCAACACAGTAATTATTCATGGAAATTGGCTTAAAAAAAAAAAGATAAAGATGACAAGTGAAGGTGGTGGTGGGGAGCCCTGCTTCTTAGCCTTTGACAGACCTGCACAAAATTCGACTTTTTTCTTCTCTTAGCTGTCGCTGTGACCTCAAACTTCAGTCTTTTTAAAAGATTGTGATCTTGTCACGAATCCCTTTCGGCTGACACAAAATTCTGCTTTTTGGGAGGCCTCCCTGCCGCCTTCCCTCCCTCAGTGTTCATAACCTTTGCGGAATTGCTCCTTCGCACACCACTCCTTGCTACGTTAGTCCGTCCACCAGGTTATAGGGGCCTGCTATGCTTTGCTCTCGGTGGAGATTATTATTAAAAATATATGTTTATAATGCTCTGCATGATCTGTATGATGTGTCAGGTGAAAATTAACATGCAATTAGCACGCACAAGGAAAATAAAAGGTGACTGATGCCCCAAAGAGGCTCGGGGTGAGGGGTGGGTTGCCTGGAGCAGAGGTGCAAAGGGAAGGGAAAGGAGGCCGAGAAAAACAGAGCTCTCCTACTTATCGTCTCTGTTTCTTTGGCAGGGGAGAGACCACCCCAGCGCGGACGCTGTCCACACGGTGCCTCTGCGGAAGGGGACCTAGGGCCGAGGTCCCCGGGCCCGCGGGCGGCAGCGCTCCGTGCCCTGCGACGAGGGGGATCGCCTCTGCACTGTTAATCACGTTGAAATAAATGAAGATGCTACACGAGATATATATAAATTGACGTACTAATCAGTCCCCTGGTTCCTTATTTCCTTTATAATAAACAGTGGAGCTGGCAAGCACTGTGGCAGCACAAGGCATCTATATTAATCAAGAGAAGTTTGAGACACTGGAAAAAATTAAACTTCATGTGATTTGGACGGCATGAAGAAGTTAAGCACTGTAACAAAAACCTCCCTGATGCTCACAATGACTATTTGATACGTTTGAAAAACAGCGGTGGATTCGAGGGCTGGAGAAGTATTAATTAATGAAACTGCCACTGCCTGTCACGCTGAAAAGCAAATTTTTTTTAAAAAAAAGAGGAAGAGCAGGGGTGGGTGTGGGGAAAAGGTGGCATTTGGTGCTGAAAAAGCAATGCTTGATGAAGGATTAAAGGGACTAAGGAGAAAGACCGTCATTCTGCAATGGTTTGTTTCATTACAGTTTGGGGACCACTTGCATTTCTAGTGCTCTTGTTCTTGACTGCGCACCATTAATAGTATGTGAATATGGAAATTGAAACACTTCCACAGCACAGCTTCTCTTCTGCTTTGGAAAAGAAAAGCAAGTTGAACACTAAGGAAAACAGGCTTCTGTGTTTTACTCTCAGGACCTTTTTTGTCACAGGGCTACTTTCTTCGACCTGATCACAAAGGAAGTCTTCGCGTATAGAAAACATTAATAAATATTGCTCAGCTGTTGAAAGCCGCTGATCCAGATGTTTATAACAGAAAAAGGAGTCACGGAACAAGTTCAGGCAGACCTTGGCCTTCGAGATACCACAAGCTCCGGCATCTTGCTTGGCTGCCCATCCCCTCTGGGCCTGGTGATGCTCTCGGAAAGACGAGTAACTTCTTTTGTGGTGGAAGGTTAATGTTCCTGTAATGTGTCATGTCTTGTACTTAGTGATCACTGGTGGTGTTGGGGAAAAAAAAAAAGGCAAAAAAAAAAGCTTTATATACCTCTTCTACAGTAACTCTCTAACTGCAAGTTTTCAAGGTGGGGTTGTGGCACATAACAGGTTGTTAAACCATGCAGTGTAAGCAATTAAAAAATGTATTCCACAGATATAAATATTTTCTTTTCTTATTGCTGTGACACTATGTGTGATGGTAATATTTCTGAGAGTTTCAGATTTTGCACATATAATTTTATGCATTATCAAAAGTTACCTGCTGCCTTGAAAGAAAATGTTCTGTGAAAAATTTTGCAAAAGCTTTACTAGTTTTTTTTTTTGTAACATTTTGTAAAGGCAGGAAATGGATTAAAAAACCCTAGCATGCTAAATATATTTTTCAAAAAAGCAATAATTTTACATGTACAGAAATGATGCTAACCTTTAATACAGGTGAGAGCAACAGTTTACTTAATACAGAAATGGAATAGTGCTGTTTTTGTAGAAATGGGCTTCTTACACAAAAATTTGTTTTAATAAAAAAAAGCGTGATCTTTCTGTTCAACGGTTGGGGGGGTGTTTTTTTTTTTAAAAAAAAAAATCTAGTCAGTGATTGATTCAGGATAGTACTTGTTACCTGTTTTAAAAATTACTTGACAGTTTTTGTTACTCTGCAACACTTGCAGCAATGCAAATTAACTTTCCTATGTATTTTTTTACTAGTTTTTCCTTATACTATTACACCAGATGTATACCAGAATTCTCTGTAAATCCTGGTGTAGATAGGAATGTCTGTGCAAATACTTACAAGTGACTGTAATTAACTGTTTTGTGAAGTTATTTTGAGGGAGGTCACATAGACACATTCCATTGTACACCAAAAAAAGAAAAAGGAGAAAAAAAAAAGAAATATTTTGCTGTGTTGCTTACGATTGATCATCATTTTGGGTTTGCACTAGCTTTTTCTTTCTTTTTTTTTTTGTTTTGTTTTGTTGCTTTTCTGAGTCATATTTTCCATGAGTGAAAGTAATGGCAACAGTTCAGGAATGCACAAAAGCTAGTTGCTTAGCCTATTTGTTTGTGTTTTAGTTATTAAAAACTCTTCTGTACCCAAAATGGCATGCAAAGTGTAGTGTACATTTGTAATTTCTCCTTTTTTAAAAATTTCTCTCTTTTTTTTTTCTCAAGATGTTATAGAAAAACTTGGTTAATATTTGGAGCCAAAAGCTGCTTTTTGGAGCTTTTTTTTTTTTCCAGAATATCTGACAGAGAAGCTAGTGCTGTCACTGCTATTGCCAGGGTACTAATCAGCAAAGTTTACAATCATAATTTAGCTACATGAAGAACAACAGTAGGGCAAATCAGTTTAAATAATTATATGCTGTGTATAGCACAGAAATGAGATTTTCAGTTAATTAAACAAGAAATAAGTGTGGGTGGAGGAAAGCCAACCTTAAAGACCAGCTGTTTTCAGAAATGAATCCCATGATTTCTTTTTTCTTCTTTCTCATTGTATCTTATTGATTTGTTATTTTAGTGAGGCCATAGTATTTAAAATGAGTTGTGTTCCTTATTTATTTAGTCAATGGGCTTTGATCAGCTCTTTTAAACAACGTGATAATTTTTTGGCATGACACACTCCTGTAAAGCCCTTTTATGACTGTTACAGGGACTTTCTACTACCTCTACCAATCTACTGTTTCTTCTTCTTAACAGTTTTTTATGGTGTTGCAAGTCTAATGTAACTTAGACAATAAAGGGTTTGATTATCTACGCTGCAGATTTTCAGTGTATCTGCCATCTCTCTTTCTCTCTCTTTCTGTTTTTGTCTTTTTTATTATAGCTAAAAAGCAGGTGAAAGAAAGACCTTCTTTGCCATGATATTTTTTGTTTCCTGAGTGTTCTGCACGGATCAAAAGTCAAACCTGGAGAAACGTTTTCCCCACGGAGACGATCAGCTCCCGTATTGTCATAATTCTGTTTGCATTCTTGAAATTCTTTGTCAAATGTGTCATGAATAAACTGTTGTGTACTGCAAAATGGAAAGCAAATTAGAAAGCCCCAACAGTTTTTAGTTCTGCATTTTAAAACCACTTTAAAGTACTTAGTAAATTGCTGCCCCCGTGTTATGGTAGGTAGACACCACTTACATGAAAACAGCTAGTTAAGAAAATTATCCTTTGAAAGATAGCAGCTTGCATTTTGTAAGGGCGGGGGGGTGGGAGGGGGAAGCTTTCCACTGTTAGCTAATTGTCACTTTAAATCTGTCACTTGAGTGATTTTTCAGGCTTTGACATCATGCATAGTTTGTGCCAATCTTTGTAAACTTGTTGCCTTCCTCGTACTTTGTGTGCGTTTTGCACTGCATGTGTAAATTCTTCATGCTCGGTGCTTCAGAGTATAGTTGACGTTTTGAACTATTTTATGAAACCATGTCCTTCTGCTGGGGAGCGCTGCCTTCTCCTATTTTCTCGTTTTCGTTAAGGGATTCACAAACAAGCCCATGCTTTATTTTGTTTCTCCTTGCTCTTTTCTGGTGTTGAGCTACTTAAAGTGTATCCGCGCTTGTTAGAGTACATTACATTGACACTCATAGGAATTTCTCTTGAGTTGATTCCCCTGTAAGAAAGGAAGAGAAGGCCTGTGTGTGGCCAGAGAAGGCCTGGAACAAAGTCTGAAGCGAGCGGATGACTGGTCTTCTGCTGTGTAAAATGTATTGGGTTAAAATTAGGAAAAATGTCATTTTACGTCAAACCTGTCCCCCAGAAGCCAGTATTTCTTAAGCAGCTCTATGCGAAGCATTGGATTGTAGAGTGACCTTCCTCTCGTGCTCTCTCCACTGTCTTTTGCTGTGGGTCAATATGGGTCTGACATCACATACTGAAGTATATTTTGGGGCAAAACTTGGGCTGAGAACTTGTACCTGAGGAGTGCCTCATTGGTCCCCCAGATTGGGAGCTACTAAAATGAAATTGAGCGTGTTAATATATATAAATATATATGCAAAGAAAACCTTAGCCTTTAATTTTTCATGAATTATAAAACGATTGTGCCTGGAGCCATAAAACAGAAGGGGACAGTTGGCTGAAAAAGCATGGATGTGTGCTGCCTTATGACCTGCTTTCAGTGGGGCTGAATATATGCTGCATGCTCTAGAAGCCATGTTAACTGTGTTGATGTCTGGTTATCATCTCAGGGTAGAATGTGTCTTTTATTGTGATTTTTATTATAAATTTATTTATTCAGCTCAATTCATAGTACTTTTGGAGATCTTTTCCTTCACTTCCTCCCCCACCAGCTGATCTTTCCTTCATGAGGCCAAAGCAGGAGTGAGTAGATGGGAAAAGGATAAGGTACGAGACTAGGTACTATTAGAAACAAGTATTTCTAAATTGATCTCCTGTTTGCTGCTGTTGATCAGAATGAGGGATTATTTTTTGCTATTGAGCATGATAGAAAAGGATATTGTGTAGGAAGAAACAGCAGGAGGAAGAATAGCAGAGACAGTGCTGTGGGTGTAGCTTGGGGCAAGGGATCAAGAGCATTTCCATGCCCCCACCTGTATGGGTCTGAATAACGAGGTGGACGTTGCTGGTGGGGCCATGGGAAAGAGATATGGAAAGAGCACATGAAAGGGTGGAATATAACCCTCTCAAATTCACAGACAGGAAATAATGTCTACAATGGCCAAAATTAAGGGCAAGGGGAAACCAGGAGTGGAGAGAGGTTTGTAAGTAAATGACTAGAAGTCCTCTCTGCATGGAAAAGTTGCCAAGGAAGGCAACATCCACAGGTCAAAGGATGTGGAGAAGCAGCAGAAACTGAAACCTAACTAGAAGAGAAATACCTGTTGGAAAAGGTCCTCATTAAAGAGAGAAGGGATGAAAGGGCAACTTTCGATGGCCAAATCGGAAACTTAGAAAACCTCAGTTCAAACTGGGTGAGTCTTTCTGCTCTTTCTGGGAAGTGTTCTGCAGTGGTGTGAGGCGAAGTGGTGATGTGGCAGAAGAAAGGGAATGCCATTCTCGATCTGTATCCTCTTGACTGTGAGTGAACCGCTGTTAGGACTATAATTATGAGTGGCGGAGGCTGGACTGAAGGGTCTTTCCAATGCCCACGGGGGATTCAAAATCATTTGCTCTTTTTGAGAAATGAGCATGTTATTAACTAGCCCAAAGCAGTAAAAGGACAGGGAGGAAAGAAAAAAAAAAAAGCCAGGAAGGAAGGCATAGTGTTTTAAGCAGATGCTGAACTGCAGCAATCCTGTGAGGATGCTAGAGGGTGCATTCAGATAGCTTTCTCTAACAGAACATATTTTAAGATGCCTCACAGTATGTTGGATAAAAGAGCTGGGGATGCTCCAAGCTGTTAAGAAAGAAATATCTACTGTTAAAAAGGCTTCATCAACTTGGATGTCTGCTTTGTGAAATCCTTTTTATCCGAAACTTAGATTATGAAGTATGTAAGATTGATATGGATGGCTTGATTTGTTTGTTCCCGTGCCATCAGTGCTACCTACAAAGGTGAGTTACTTGTCACGTGTTTAGGAAATGTTGAGGTATCTATGTCCCTTTTCTGAAAGTGAAAATATCTGAGTTGTATTTCATCATCATCAACCCACGTACTATAGGAATTTTAGAATGTTTTTCTAGGCAAAGAAAAAATATTTATGTTCTAAATATTATTTGTTCTAGTATGTTATAAAGGGCAAGGAAGAGCCTTCAGTTCGTTCTAGAATGAACTGGAATTCAGTTCTGAAGTCAGCTGGAATTCAGCTTACTTTTCTGGGAAACAGAAAGGTTGTGGCCTACCTGGATTGTACAAATACCAGTCTCGCTTGGTGTCCGAGACCTGTGGACTGCCACAGAGCTCCAGAGAGGTACTCTGGAAACCAAACTTCTGCTAGAGGTCTTCCTCGAGGAAAGTAGGGTGCAAGCTGAACTCGTTCCTGCTTTCATTATGAGATTTTTATGACTGGCACTGTGCGTACAGGACATCCGTTTTCCTAGATAGCAGCCAGTGTTGGGAAGTCATCTTGCCCATGGAAGACCATTTTGATGGGACTGTTAAATGGTAACCAGTTTGTTGGCTACAACCAACCAGTTTGTTTGCTTCCCACATGTTTATTGCTTCCTTTCCCTGCAGAGGTTGCCAGCCTCCGAGCACAGCCACAGACGGGTCCTTGGCGCAACTGAGGAAGTGAAACCTCTCATGGGGTTGTGGAGACCGCAGCTGGGAACAGTTTGTGTCGGGATGAGTTCCCAAAAGCCCCATCCCCTCTGCCCCTTAGCTGTGTCACATGGCAAATCAGATGTGTACCTGTCCTCCTGCAGGTACAGGTGTAGGAATTACTTTTTTTCTTTTTTTATCCTCTCTTTTTACTTTTCAAATATCATGATAATAGTAACTTACATGCAGCACCAGTCTAAAAAAAGCTTTGTGCGGGAGCACTACCAAGCAAACTTCACAGAAGCAGGAACTACAGGTCTACAGGCAGCTTTAGCTGCTTCTGCAAGTGGAGGATTAGTGAAAATTTGCTAACTGGAATTAGGGCCTGGCACTCCAGTTGCTTACAATGAGCATTTGGAAATGTGAGCTGGGATCTGGCAGGCTCTTGTTGCCCATTGGAAGGGTGATTTCTTCCCAGCAGGGTGACACACTTCTGTAACCCTCTTCCCTGCATGCCTGTCTCTCCGCACTTGCCTTCTCCGTTTGTGACCAGATTGGACAGCCGTCTCCAGCTGTCCTGCAAGCCATGTCCACCAAGAAAGAACCTCAAAGGACCCTGCTGTCTAAGATGGGCTTGCACCATGTGCCAATAAGGGCTTCACAACATTTGGCTGGAGGTTCTTTGGGTCCATGAGTTATACTAAGGAAGCCTGGGGGAACTTTGAGATAGGTTAATGAAAGCACGAGGGTTAAATCCAAACAGAGCCAAGAGAAATTCCAGTGAATTCACTATTTTTTATTGCTAAAGATAATTTGATGGATGATTTTGTAGATCAGTGTCTCCTTTGTTCGCCATTGCACATGATGTTTGACAAGGCAATTTACCACAGTCTTCAGGATAGCAGGAAGGGCAGGTTGTGAGCAAGTGTCGAAAAAAGACATAGACTTTTCACTTGCTGCTGGAATGGTTGATGATTTACTTCATGACACACTGTTTATAGGCTACTTCATTTCCTACACTGCCCCTGGAATTTTTAGTGCTTTCAAGGTAAGAAACATCTAAGGAATTCCCTGCAAAATAACTTTTTTTTTTATTATTGTGTCCTCCAACGGCCCAAGAAGTGAGAAACTGCATGGCTTTTAAAGGTGACGCAGAAGTGGGATAGTCCAAGTGGCAGCAGTATAGCAGCCCCAAACTACTACTTTTTCTGAGTGTGACATGAAATTATTTGGTAACTGAGTTTTTTTTTTTTTCCTACTAAATAAACAGTGACTTTAAAATGAGGCACAGCTGGATGCTCCATTAAACCCTCTTGGATTCTGCTTCTGGAGTTGTATTTTCTGGGTGAGTGTTTTGCAGAAAATGAGTCGTTATTGCAACTTTGAGAGTTTTTAGAAAAACAAGCTCATAAGTTTAGAGAAATATTTTGATTGTAGCCAGAACCACACTGCTTTGGGAATTTGAACTAGAAAGAAATAAGTGGGTGCTTTGATGGCACGGGAAGAAGCACAGAGGCTGTAAACCTAGCTTTATGTTGACCCAGCTGTATGCTGACATGGCCATATTGTTACCAAAGCTATTTTGGTGAATGGCAGGTGATTCCAGGGAATACAGGTCTCTTTTAGGGACTCCTAAGATCATTTCTCACATTGCTTTTGGCAAAATAATTTTCTTTGTAAGTTTACAGTTTCCACTGTGTCCTTTAGGTAGAGTCCCGTCTGTGTAGGCACTGCGTTGTAAGAGACCTTTCCTCATGCTAACACTGCACATAGGGTGCTGTGCAGAAATGACCCTGAGATGGATTTGAAAGCAAATTCCTCTTCTGCCCACTTTGCTTTCCTGCTCGCAGACCCTGGCAGTAAAGCAAGCTAGCTGCCTCCCTGAGAAGTGCCACGCACAGGGGACATGCATGGCGCTCTAAAGGCGTTTTGCCTGCTATGTTCATGGGTCCTGGCACTCTTGGCTTCGGTCAACCTGCCCTTACTGTAACCGAGTTATTGAACAAATAATACTGGCTGGGTCATGGGCGCTGCTCGTCATGAGGCAGGTGGGATCTGCAGGCAGTCTGGCTTCTGAGCCCCAGCGCAGGATGCTTACGCACAGAATTTAGATGTGGATGTGGGAGATGAGGATTTCACAGCTCAGGTGAACATAGATCTGGACATTAGGCAAGGAGGCTCTACGGGGGTCTGCGGAGGCATGAGAGCAGGTCTTAACAGTCTTAACCTGCCCAGATAATGATGTGGAGAGTTTGACACAACTGTTTCTAGAGCCTTAAACTGACATTTTTAAATTATTCTGCCTATCTATGATTTCATATCCTTTTTGTACAATTAGGAAGAGGAAAGCTGTTCCTAAGAAGATGTTAAAAGTCTTCACAGTTCTTACTGTCTTTCTCAAACATGGAAAAAGGGCAAAGTCTGTTCTCTTTCCCACTTGAGTGTTTTCTTAGCAGCTCCATTAATATCGCTGGGATTTTTGCATAGTTACATGGCTGACTGAGGATAAATTTGACCTACAGTAAGTGATGCACTGAAACTCAATATATGCCTATTTACATAGTTATTTTGTGAAGGGAAGGAATTAGAACAAGGATTGCAGAATGATCCAAAATGATCCTACTCTCTACATACATCTGAGGAAACTGTCACACCAACTCTGAAGCTGAGCTGTATTTAAATCAAGAGATTAGCTGCAGGCTGATGTCATACGTTGGCTCATAATATTTTAACCGAACCTTGTGCCTTTGGCAGGAAACTCTTCCTTTTCTTCCCCCCCCTTTTTTTTTTTTACTTGAAATAAAGCAGTCTCAGAAGATGGAGGTAAACAGGTGTAGTTGTCCCAGTGAATTAACTATGAAGAGGCAATGAAAATGATACTTAATGTACTTTAAAAGATTTGGCTTTCGTATGGAAATGATATCAGTCGAAGTGAAAGCAATACTATCTACGTGGGAAAGTGTCATTGAAATATTCTTTCTGCTGCTTTTTGTCAATAAAGAGGCTTGAATTATGCATTAGCAAGGCTATAAAGTTCTGGAAGATAATACAGCAAGGTTATGAACCAGGAACAAAAGAAAAGGAAACTCTAGGTTCAGCTTGGTAATATATCACTTGGCACATGAATAAATGGTTATAATGCTCTGCACATTATAAAGACAGTTGTCATATATTTAAATGAGACCAGAGCATTGCTTCAATTTTTTCTTCAAATACTAATTTTGGAGTTATAAATCGTTTTTTTCTTGAAAATTAGAGTTATTGGGAATATTCTAGAAAATAACTATTATGTAGATATATTTGAGGATGTAGAATTTTACATAGATACCAATTCATATTCACAGTGAGTAGTCATCTCCTTGAAATGAGAGATATCTTTGGTCTGAGGTGTCCAAAGCAGTATTATACTAATTTTAAATGCCAGAAATCTGGAAGAGGAGATTATGAACGAAGAATTATTCACATATTTTTTTTTACTTTGTTATTTTGTTTGTTTGTTTTCTTGCTCCCTAAGTTGGAAGAAAAAGAAAAGAGAGAGAGAAGAAAAATTCATCAGATAATTTGTCCTCTCCTGGTATTTATGAAATCACAGATTTCTGCAGACCCTTAATCCCGAATTACATTCAGCTGCTATTACTGAGTTGGGTGCTAATATTTCACTTGACTTGGATACTGGTCCATGGGGCTTACCCCATCCCTGCAGATGCAGTGTACTGATTTAAAGCCATGAGAAAAACAGGGAAGCTTTCGCTTAAGGATTACCTCAAAAGCCCCAAGCTTTTCCATTATGTTGCTGTGTGTGTGTATATGAGATGCATCATTTCCAGGTTAGTTTTGTTTGGAGCTGGAGCGCCTTCCTCCCCGTTGAGCGGATTCAGCTGCTGAGCGGAGCACGGGGCAGTATGCTGGGATGGGGAGCACAGTGGAGGCTGTAGTACAGCGAAACTCATGGTGACTAGTGGGCTGGTTGAGATGATGTTTCCTCCATGGTCTCTACGAGAGCTCGGGACTCTCATCCTTAATGGGAGCCTAGGAGATTTCCATGACAAATCTCCCAATGACTCAGCTGGCTTTGTTGGCACCACCTCCATGGCCCCTCTATTGCAGAACTGCATTGGGGTAGGGCAGGTTCCAGCTCTTCTGCTGATGTCTGTCTCCCACACGAACAGGGTTTTCATTGCCATAAATGCAAAGTGAGGAAGCTGCAGAAAATCTGCCACAACATTTGCTTTCCTCTTTGTTCTCAGCTTCAGAAGTTTGCAGACTATCTCCCATTGATTGCTGTTGTTGAGCACTAACTCCAGTCATGGACATGGGCCATGTTTTACTCCTAGAAGTGTTTCTACTTCTGAGTTTGTCATTCTTTTTTATGTAGTGTAATTTAAAAGAAAAAAAATGTTTTGTTGCTCTTCCTAAAAATGTTACTAAAATTTATTATTTTTAATGGGATTTTTGGCAGAAATCAAGAGCGGAAAAGTTAAACAAAACCCATTTTTTTTAAAGAGAATTATGGGCCTTGAAAACAAGGTCTTCTGGTGATTGAAGCTGTTTACTAAATCAGTGAGAAATTGCATCTTATGTGCATTTACAGTTCTCTTAGCTGTATCAATAAACAAGTATAAGTTAACTAATCTTCAGTCCACTGATGTTTGTTTTTAATCCTGGTTGAGAAGCTGTTTAAGAAAACTCTTGGGAAAAGCAAACCCTTTCTTGGAGAGTGGAAGAGGGAGTCCAAGGTAAGCATTTACCAGATGCCAAGAATCTTCAGATGCATTTAATGTTTCATTATTTGGTGAATTAGCCACCTGGCATTTCTTAGAAAAGCATCAACATGATTCCTTTCTAAGACAGGCCTAATTGTATAGCAGTGTGTCACCATTATTTTCTTCCATACCCAAATTGAGCACACGCTATATAGTATCATTCTCGTTTCATATTAAAACCAATGTCCTTAAGAAAGGGAAAATAGTAGTATGTTTGGCTATTTTGGCTAATTGCCTTGCTCAAGAAAGGTCACAGCTGAACCCTTATAAAAGCAGTAAAAATGCCCACACTTGCCCCAGTGTTATTGTCCCCCGTAATTAATGATTGTGATGAAGAAAACCTACTAAATGGGCAAGACTTTGCTTTTGTCCTTGTGATTACTTTTAATGTTCATGAATGAGGGATCCATAGTCTTGAACCATTTGTTTTTGCTTCAGGTTATAGTCTCATAGATTATCGTTCACATGCAGAAGTCATGAAAGATGCAGCATCCTTAGTTAGAAAATGACTCCTGAAATATGTCCAGTGGTAGCTGAAGTATTTTTTGTGATGTTGTTAGTGATGACCATACAATGCCTTAATTTTATGGACTTGAGGGGCTGCAGGATTTTGCACTAGGAGTGAAAGCTTTATAAATTTAGGTTTCATTTCTGTGTTCATGACGCATAGCTAGTAACTAGCCTGATTTTAAGTAATTCCCACTTGGAAGAAAAAAAGTTTTAGGACCATCTAGAGGAAGAGGTAGATGAATCCCTATGTGTTACTCTTCATAGAGCCAGCCCCAGTAAAGACTTTAGAAGGGTTTTGTGCTCAAACTGATGTTCTGCAGGTGTGAAGGCCGTGATTTTTTTCTGTTTGCTTCTGCTTCTCTGTATCTCCTTCTTACCAAGATACAGCTTCCACCAGTTGATATTTAGTGAATTTCTGATTTCATGAAGGCTCCAGGAGAACTGCGAAACAATGACCTGTGGAAGATGGACGACACTTTTTCTCAGTATTACAAGCTTTTGTGCTGCTTAATGTCCTTGAGAGCTTGAGGTGAATGTGGGATACGAAGGATGAGACCATCACCTCTAAAGGTGAAAGCTTAGGAGTTCATGACCATCCGTGAAAGCCTGACTTTATTCCTACACAACAAAATTCCTGAAAGAAATTTAATGCAACTTTTAGAATTTTCAAACATTTTTAGAAAAGTAAATAGAAGTAATTTTTGCACCATAAAATTTCAAGCCTCTTAGAAACAGAACAGTGAAGATAGAAAGGAGATTCTGGATAGAAAGTAATCCATAACTTGGGCTGTTTGAAACCTGTTTCAGATCTTCTGCAGGTCAAGGAAGAAAACTGCTGCTGCTTTCCATAAAAGTAGAAGTCTGCCCTTGCTCTTCATTTTCAGTACTTATCATTTTTACTGCATTCATAATTTTATATTTTGCTTTTGGAAGACACAAGGACAGAATGATACTCCCTTTCCCATGATCTCGCTGCGATTATCTAGGATAAATCTTCCTTTATAATCTTATCGCTGGGCAATTCAGTTACTTTAAATGTGAGCCTTCTTGCCCACTAATCAGTTCATCTTCAGGTTTTTAAAAGCGCTATTTCATAATTCTGCACATTCGGATTGCTTCTGACTGTCCAGCCCAGTTCTATCTTCACTTATCCCCTTTCCTCTCCTTTCAGACAAGGCTGGCTCTTTCTCTTGCTCATAGCCTTTGCATTCCTTCCAAGTTGATGCACATAGTCATTTGTAATCAAGGCTGTAAATTGTATTTAAAGCTGTGCTCCACTATCCACGGATATTTGAATCATAAATGAGAGTATTGTCCTGCCTGTACTCTCACTTATTCTTTCAGCCGTAATAGATCCTTTCATTTGTGCTCAATTAGCTTTTCCACTCTTGCATTCAGACCCTGAAAGTTTCCACTCTTTTCTTCAGGTCTTGAATGCTGATGGTGTGGCCACATTTGCCTCTACCCCATAATTTGTTTAGCTCTTTTGTGCAACAGATTTCACTGAATATGGTTTGTTTGTTTTGACAAGTCCAAACACTGTGACTGTATTGTGCCACAACTGTGTCATAATATAAAAATGTTCCCTTTAATTATTGCTGGGGTACCCAGCCCTGGAAGAGGCCTCCTAGGTGTTTTGGTTTTTCTGTTTAAATGTATTGCCAGGCTGAAACATAACCAGATTTCTTTTTTCTTCTAGAAGAAAACCTCATCCATTAGGTGTATTTTTTTTTTTGATTTTGATAGAGAAGTGAGCCAAGTCACAGCAATCATATGTCAGGGGCAGTCATTTTTAGAACAGCACCCTACAGTGTTTGGGTACACAGAGTGCTCTTCCTCACGCTGCAGTGCCGGTGCACTGAGCAGACAGTGCGCAATCCATCCCGAGGCCATCCCGAGCCCTTCCTGGGCTCCTGGCCACCCTGCACTCCTGTGAAATGTCTCTGTGAGGGCTGCATGGCTTCAGTGCAGTAGACCTGCATAGTGCTCATTGCTGTTTCTTGTTAGGTATTGCAAATCTGCTGGGACTTCTGCCCGATGCAAAATATACAGCTCCTAATATTTGTAATAATTTCGTCTGTTGCTGTTGCATCTTTTTTGTATTTGCTGACATCTCTGAAGGTGGAATTTAAAAGAATCTTTCTAGCTAGGTTTTCCTTTTTTTTTCCCCTCAGCTTTCCACCCATGTTTTTTTGTTTCCTTTTGGTCTTTTTTTTTAATGAAAAGAGAGAAAGCAAAACTCACAGAGTATTAGCCAGCTTGATTTCTTTGCTTTGGATAACAAACTGTGCACATATTTTTTCAGTATGATCAGATAGGCTTTATTTCTCTTCTCATTGTATAAATGTAGATTGTTTTTTTGATTGCTATCCATTTCTTTTATGAAAGTATTTTTAATGGCCTTTCACTTTGAACAAAACTCTCTTCTTTTAAATAAATATTTCTATTCTGTACTGAGACCTGAGATAATGGCAATAATGGCAATAGACACTTTAGAAACTAGTGTCTCAGAAATTATTTTGAAGCTGGAACTTGATCTTGAATGTGGTCATGACCTTTCTTTACAGGACTGTCTATGGATGGAGGAATTTTAACTTCCTCAGACTATTCTCAGTGAAGTTCGTCCTTAACATTTGCTAGGATTTCAGATGGGCTTAAACTGTTCACATCAGATGAATCAATCTCTAGTTTAATTCTCTTGGTAATGATTGGCATGATGGAGACTATTTTGCAAGTTTTCCCCAATCTTATTCTGACATTTTGCTATTCTAAGATTCTCTAGAATTAAAAAAAAAAAAAAGAAAGAAAAGAAAAGAAAAGAAAAGAAAACAAATGCTGACAGGATAAAATGAAGGATGTTTCCCTTTTTGTATTTAAGTGAATAAAACGCAATGAGGGAGGGAGAGGAAGATGGTCAAGGGCTTAGGATATTATTAGGAATGTGAACCTGAAAGCAAGCTCAAAAACCATATCAGTTAGTGAGAACTTTGCTGAACTGCATTTGGAGGAGAGGATCTTAGTAGAAGTCTGTCCTTAAATCTTGCTAGCAAGAGATGACAAATTTAAGGAATAAATTATCATGCTTGCAGCACTACGTCACCAGAACTGCTACACTTCCTAAAGCAGCCAACTCTAAGATTAACCCTTTAATGAACATCTAATGTAAATAGATTATCTTTTCATATTCAGACATATCCAAAGTGTAAACCCTTATCCTCCGTTTTTATTACATTTAGAGTGGGTCTGAAAATTCATTCATACCTCACAGCCCTTTTAATTTGTGAGTTCTGAAATCCACAGTCCCAAAGGAGACTTATATAAATAACAAATCCGTGAGACTGGTATTGAAAGCTTTTGCTATCTTTTACATAGGTGTAAAAAAAAGTCACCACTTTTTTATTCTGATTGTGGGACCCTGCTAATGAAGAAATCAAATTTGAAATCCTATCATCTTGTCCTGTAATAAGGGTCAGCATGTGCCTCTGCTGATATGAATTTTTCCACATAAACTGACCTTGTGCAACATTTCTACTTAGTGAATTACAATCAGTACAGAGAGCCAGACACGTACAAGTCTCGGTGGCCTCATTTTATTATAGGCACTTTAGGGATAGCCTGTTGAGGAGGAACATTGCTTGGATGATAGTTAACAGTGATCTGGCAGGCAAAACACATTGGAATTGCTTAGTTTGTATCCCAGTTTGAAGATTTCCAAGGTTGCAGATCCTGTGCTATCCTCACCCTTTGTACATCCCTACTCTGCACATATAATTAATTATGTTGCATCTTTCAGAGTTAATACCACTTGTACACTGAATGCTCCAGTCATACCGTCTATTGCTGTTAGAGATTATTTTCGTTTGGTTTTGTTTTGAGTTTGGGCATTATCTAAGCTTTAGATTCCTGACTCTAGGATACAATTCCAGATTCTCATTCCAGAAAGGCAAAAGTTCGTCATCCTGTACTAAAATAGCTGCGTGCCAGCGTTAAAATGATGCGATGCCATACTGCACCTCCGTGAGGCAGCTTGCTCTAAAACTCATGTTTCTAGGCTCTCTTGTTCCTTTGTATTCCAGGTTCCCATAGTTTAAAGATGGACTGAGAGGAAGAGAGGTAGAGAAAAGAACAAGAGAAGAAAATGTTTCACAAATCAACAAGCACCACCATCAGCAGCAAGCCAGAAATGCATCAGTGGGCTTAGATGTGGAGAAGTCTGAGCAGCGGGCTGCAACCACAAAATGCAGGAGGAAAAAGCAACCATAAACGCGCTCGTGGCAGTTCGCTTTTGATATGCATCCTTTGGGTGTATGTCAAACTGAAACTGCCCAGGAGAAAAACAGAAGTTGCAGGGATATAAAAATATTCTCTGTTTTGTCATTTTCCAGTTAAAACTGCCAGTTTGTTGAAAGCTTTTAATGTCCATTACCCACCCCCCTCCCATAAGAGTAATGTTCATTATTCCTAATGGCTAAGTATTGTGGCAAACGCTGTGCGTTACAGTTCTCACTGACCGGAGACCTCTATGACATCTCAAAGCAGAAATGAGACTTAAGGATGGATTATCTTTCTTCTCTGAGAGGATGTCAGACTCTTACCATCATTTTATCATAGTGTTTTGGTATTTAATATACAAGGATTTGACAAAGCACTACAGTATAATCTTCTAACAATACCCATTTTGCCCCATAAAATTATAATATCCAGTCTTAAAATGTTAAATATGTCACTATTAGGGTAGAGTATCATAAAATTCAGTTTATAATATTACAACTCAAAAATGACACAAAGTTATCAATCACATTCCTCGGTAATATTCAACTTTCTTCATTTTTCTTTAATTTTGCATTATAGTATAGTAAATTGAGATTAAAGCAGCAGCCTCCAGTTCAAGGTCCCTTGGCAGGGAATGGCAGTAAAGTTACAAGTAAATTGATAAGAAAACAAATCACACTGAAATCTAATATTTAATAACATTTCAGACAGATTACAGAGATTTAAGACCCTGTCTGTAATCGGCATTGGATCAGGGCACATATTCTAGTAATTACAGAGGGAACGCTTTCATTTCCTTTGAAATATATGCAGATCATCAGTGGAAGATTTGAAATATACTGAATAGCTAGTATGAAATCAAGATTTCTTTTTTGGTGGAGTATTTTTTAAAATTTCTATTTTTTCTTCTCCAAGAACCTTTCTATGAACTCTGTTATACCTCGTTTTCTCTTAACTGAGGACTGACTGGAAATTGTATATTCCTCCCATTCCCCATCACCTCTCCAACTGGTGATAACATCACATATATTTCATTTGGACTTTTACATTTCTTCACCAAACATAGGGAAAACTTTTTCCCCAAGTGGAAAAAGCCCCCAAAATGGACATTAAAAGCTCTAATATATTTCTTTGTTATTATTATTAATTCTTCTTTGAGTACCAGAATATAACAAACTTTCAGTTTTAGACAGCTAATAAAGGACCAAATCTCCTTTGGAAAAATTGTGCAACTGACAATGAACTGATGACCAAGTTACACAATGATTAAAATAAATAAATAAATAAATAAGTTACACTTGAGTTAGCAGGGCTTTCTTTGAACATAATGTACTTATCAATTACATAGTGATGCATTATACTGTATAATCTGGTTCAGCATGTCAAACTTTTCAACCCAATTTATAAATTGGACTGCATCAGTCTCTGCATCATTTACACCAACTAATTTTTAGCTTCTCTAGAAATCAGTCCTATGGAAAAACTGGATAGATTTATTGTATGTGTTATGCTCTGGGACCTAGTTTGCTCAGTGAGCAAAATGAATGCATTGAGTTTCACACAGCAGAACTGGATATTGTGTATTGTATTTTGTATGCTGAGCCTTTTTCTTTCTTTTCTCTCTCTCTTTCTTTTTTTTCTCCAATAGAGCTATCCAATCTCAAATATGTCAGTGTGCCTCGAATGTGCAGTCACATTCTGAGGTATGTCTTTGAACTCTTCAATGGTGCTTTGCATTTCTTTGAGACCTTTTATGGGAAGGAAATAGAGAAATGTGGACTAAAATGCTGTGAGGTTGTCTCATTATTTCTCTTTCATTAAAAAAAAAAAAATAATTTTTTGTTAGACAGGGACCTCTCCGTTATATAGTATATTCAGCATCTACGGTGTCTGGCTCCATACTGATACTTGCAGACAGCATGGGGCATGGCGTACCAATTTAGAAGGCCAAGGCAATATCCGTATCTGCTCTGAACAAAGAAATTATCAGCCCCAGCTAACAATTTCTTTGACAAAAAAGATAGATTTATTTTCAGTGTATAGCTCATTCCTGGACAAATTTACTTTATTTTTTAAAATTACTAAAAGCAACGGAAAACTTAAGCTTATTATGTCTAATAACCAGACTATAATAAAGTGTGACCAGAAGAATTAGAAGCTGCCTTGCCATCCTACTTAAGCCAGCCAGACTTAAGCCAGGAGACAGTTGTAGAAGGATGGGTTAAGACCTGTAAATACATGTGACTCTTTAGGGCTAGGCTCTGCCACCCTTCCTCAGGCAAAATAATGTCTTTGTACAAACATGGTCTTGAGCAATAGACAGTTGAGTGTCGGCATCATAGTAGGGGATTTGGTGAGTTACAGATGGAAAGGCTTGTGCAGCAACACTTGGGCTACATCAGCTGCCTTAATACTGCAAGGGTGCTAGGTATGAGTGTCAGCTACACAGGCATAAACTAAAGATAGTTAAGGCGAAATCTCACAAAGGATTATTCTGGCATGTAAAAAGTGAAGCCAATAGAAGTTTGATACAGAGAGACTGTGCTAGTGCATTTTATGTGGTTACTTGTAATTAAATTTACAGTTTAGCAGATACTATTTCTGTGTATGTTAGGCATGAAGAAGAAGAGGACATTCTGATGCAGTTTCTCCAGAAATGAGGCATTTTTTTTCCCCCTTACATTTGTCATAATATCCCATTACCCAATGGCTGTGTTTATTCTTTAAGTGGTAGGGAATATAAGTTGACCATCTCAGTTAATTCTCTGAGGTAACACCCATAAAGTGCAATGCATTAAAGAAGTTCAAATTAAAAAATCTATCTTGCACATGCCCTTGTGACAGAGACAGTCTATAAGCAACTATCTTTTTGTACTACTAGAAGCACAGTGTCTGACAGAAATTACTGTATAAACTGAAGTAAAAGTATCAGTGTAAAATGCAAAAATGTATACATGGGATTTCATCCAGAGCACTCAGCCAAAAGAAATATTGAACCACTGCTAAATCATCCTAATGACTTAAGTATTGTGTGTGGTTTTGTTATTTTAAGCAAATGTATTCATATTTGTTTCTGGAACTATAAGGGGTCAGTCAAGCAAATGTTTCTGTGAAGGGAAAAAATATATGTTCATAAAACTTACGCTGCCTTAGTTTCTTGGTGGCAAAGTATTTAAAGTAATTTTTCAATGAAAGACTAAACATTTTCTTGGAAAACTCATTTAATTCAAGAATTAGCCATATACGGTGTCCACTTCACTGTATAAAATAATAAACTTTATTCCTTCTTTTTCTACTTTATTTTTAATACATAGCCACCTTTATAAAACCCATATGTTACACATAACCAGGCGTTTTCATCTGAAAACACAGCTACAAAGAATTGGATTTGTAGGCCTAAGGAGAACATTTGACTGGTTTCCAGTTTAAATCAGTGGGAAGTGGAAATGGAGAGAGGGGGAAAGGGGAAAAGGAAATGGGACATATCAACTTAGGCTCAGTTCTTGGTTGCCAAAACAGGGGCTTTCAATAGAAACAAACAGAGCTGCCTCAGTCTTTATGTTCTCCTCCAATTTTCTCTTGGTATAGGGATTAAGTAACTACTGCAGTTCATACATGAATATTTTCCCTCCCAGATGTGAAACATCTTCCAGACCGCTTGGCCAGGAGCTTTTAAACATCTGCTGCTCTGTCTTCTCCCATCTTCACCTTCCTGTTATCCAGCCTGTGATGGGTATAATAAAGGGGAAACAACAGCAGATAACTCCTGAGCATTGTCACTGTTTTTTTTTTGAGCAGGATTTTTTATTTATTCTGCATTTGCTTTTGTGAATAGTGAAAGAAAAGGGCATAAACATAACAGTGTGTGTGTTTGTTCCAATACAGTAGATGTGTGTTGGAAACTGCCACTAGGTAGGAAAGAAGCTCTGGTGGGTGGCAGACCTTCAGAAGGATTCAGGTTCCTGCTCTGGCACTCAGCACAACCTGGATCAGTGGAGGGCACACCAAAATCAACTCTACCTTTTGAGGGCTCGCAAATATTGACTTGCCAAGAGGCATTTCCTTACTGAGATAATTTAAGACAATTGCAAATGTAACCTAGTAAAGAACGTCTGGGGAGTTACTCATGCTGCCTATGCTGCCTATGTTCTGGGCTGCCCAAAGACACAGGGCTACAGCTAGCTTGAGCTAACGGTCCCTGAAGGTGCATTAGCTGCTGCTCGCTGCACTGATGCGGTCTTGTGCATGCTGATCTGGTGGGAGGGCAAAAAAGCCACATGGGGCAGTTCAGATGAAAGGCAGAAAATGCTCGGGTACACCTGCAAAACATCACAGAAGCTGTATTTCAAGTCAGCTCCAGTTTCCACACCTGAATGCCTTCTTTAGTGTTACTGTTTCAAGTGAAATCCAGTCTTGATTGCACGTCAATGACCTATTGCTTTATTTGACTCTCAGGTGCTAAATGCATCTGTGGTAGAGTATTTGATTTTAAGATGACAGCAGCACTTGCGGTGTTGCCATAATAGCTACAGATCTCAGCTACTAATAAGGCCTTACTGTGTCACTCATTGTACAAACACGGAGTAAAAGACACTTCTTGCCTCTTAGACTCTAGAGTTTAAGGATTGAAAAGTATGGAACCCAAGATCAGAGAAACTAATTAACTTCAATGCAGTGGAAACACAGACAGGTTGGTGAATTTTGGAGAATGGTGATGCAGTAAGCTGACTTAACCTGTGAAACAGGCAAAGTATCAGACCTTCCTGTCTGAGCAATTGCCAGACTATGGGGAGTACTGAAGCAGAGGCAGGAAAAGCACAGAACATTTGGACATACTGAAGCAGAGGCAGGAAAAGCACAGGGGAGAACATTTGGACGTATCTTCTGCTCTTGCATTCACAGCCCTCTATATGAAGGAAGGTCACAGTGCTCTTAAAGACAACATACATGCTGCAGCTGTAAAATACACAACTGGAAGTGTCCACTAAACACTGTATGTATAAATATAGAGTTATGTATTTGCATATACAGGCACAAAACTTCCAGTTACAGGAGAAAACTGTAATCAAAATCAAAATTGGATTGAATTTAATTTTTAATTTAATTGTGGGTATTTGAATCACATTCAAGTTCCAAGAGAAAATGATTACAAATATCGTCTCTTGGGTAAATTCATCATTGCTATTTGTGAATAACCGATGGGACATGTTAAGCATTCTGTGGAATTTCCTGTGCAAATTTTTCCCAGTTTTGACCTCAGCCATCGTGCCTCCCATTCAATAGCAGTGACTATCCAGCTCCTGACTTTATTTATCATTTTCATTTTAAGCATGAACACTATATCAAATGTTCTTCTGAATATTACAGTTTTATATAACTGGCTATTGATAAGAATAGTCAATGGGATAGTCGGAAAGATTTACTTGTGTAAGATACCATGAATACCATATTTATCTGAATAAAATAATTTAGAAATTAAATTCCTTTTATTTTTCATCCAGTTTACAACAGTGCAACATTGGATCCAGTCTTCTTTTTTCTGAAGTTGATGGCATAACTGATGAGGGCATAACCTGATTTCTGTGTAAAAAGATTCCTTAGATTTTAGCAAAACATTTTTCCTCCAGGTTAACTAAAGGTAGACTAAAGACCTGTTGATCTCCTGCAGTCCAAGTTTAGTGTGAAAGCTTTGATGAATGAGGTTTAACTGCTTAACGAGTGACAGAAATTGATTTTCCTTACGAATTGTTGAGGCTAGACATCTTTTACAGAACTGACCCATGTGGAATAGGCTCTGTTGTGTCAGCCCAATTCTCTTTGTTCTCATCACCAGAAACACCTCTGCCATACAGTGCTGGTCCCTTGTCTGTTTGAACTTTGATCAAATGTGTGCCACAGGCAGGCAGAAATTGTCAGACTCATAGGTACCTGTACGTTAGCCTCCTTACTTATGCTGACAAACAGCCATGTAAATCAAGAGGTGTCTATATGCCATCTGTTTCCATTCAGCCAGCGATGTGAGAACGAGTTTAGTTTGATTTCACTGCTTGGTTTCACTGCTTTGATCCCATTCCTTGTCTTCTGCTGCTCCTTACTTTCTCTGTTGCTTTTCTCTATTTACTTTTCACTATTAAACCTTTCTTACCTTTGATATCTCCCCCAGGACTCAAATTCTGCAAGTGGTGAGCACCATCCCATGAGTGAAACTTCTTTTGTAATCAGCAACTTTTTCTGAAATCTCGTAACAGCGCAGAAAACCTACTTGCATCTATGCCCCTGCAGAGCAACCTTAACATCTAGTGGTGCATGTTTTATGCTTTGTTTACTCTGAGGATTCACGTGTGCACGAGACCATGCTGGCTGTGGATGAGACTAGTAGGGATCCTTGAGGACCACCCTGTCTGAATCAGGAGTACCATATGTCATGCTCACCTGGCAGTGTCCTGCCTCCTATGATCCTGAATACAATGCTGGAGAATCTCCATCATTTTAGGCTTTCAAACCACAAGTCGGAGAGGCAGTAGACCCCTGATGCTATTTTCAATCTGAGGATGCCCTATGATTGATCACTCTCCTCTTCAAATTCCAAAAGGAAAGGTTTGCAGTTTTGCTCCTTCACTTATATGATTATTGGCTCTGCATCATATACTTTTTTGATCCTGCAAAATGAAAGATTTCTCTCTGCCTTTCCTCCAGTTCTCCTGTTCACTTGGCTATGTAAAAGGTAAAATAAGATGAGGTGTACATTATTCTACCTGGTTGAATTTGATGAAGCCAGACCAATGAACATACCCACCAGGCCTGATGTTGCAGGAAAAGGACAGTTCCTAGGTAGATATTTCAGACTTTTGCCTGTCACAAATGCAATCTTTGGTGGCTCTTACAATTGCAGAGGCCTTGCTCAGTAAGAGAGACAGAGTATGGAGAGCTCAGTCAGATTCACTAGCCCAGTCAAAGGTTTTCTTACTGGATATGACTAAATCTGTTCCCTCATTACGAGTTCCTAATACTTTAGAATACTTTTTTGAATTGAAAAAAATCAAGTTTACTGTCAGCTCAGATAGAGTTCATATGCAGGCAATCTCTCCTCATTACTGCCAGTTTAGAGGTAAGATTGTGCCTTCCCATTCCCCTGCAGGGTTTGTTGGTTCAAAGCCACTGCAGCAAATTATCCAAACAGGGAGTCTCTCTGCCCTTTATAACTCAGTTTAATGTAAACCAGGAGACACATTTACATGTTTTCTTCCTCAGACCTCTTGCCTCCAGGACTGCAGCCTCTGGATGAAACAATGCATGGCCTTGGTATCAGAAGTCAAATTTTATATTCAGGAGACTGTGCCATTCAGGCATTCTCAGCTTCTTGCAGACAAGTCAAAGGCTACCCACGAAACTTGACAATTGGCTGTGTATTAAGACACATCATAAGTCTGCTGAGGAAGTCCTGTTTTTTGAGGATAGATCGATCTGTCAAAGCTCAGTTCACACAGGGAGCATCACTTAAGACTGTCTTCAGTTTTGATATTTGCAGGACATAAAGGGGTTCCAATTGCATTTAATTCCCAAAACATTGTACTCTAACTGGAATATCCATGAATGATGATTTGTCAGGAAAATGATTGAAATTACTACTTGAACAAAGGACTTCTTTGAGACTGACATTTAGGTGTAAGGTAATGCTAGGAGACACTGAAATTTAGCTATAATTTATCAGGAGATGGAAGGGAAAAACAACAACAACTAAAACCCAGTAAAATAGAAAGATCATTTAACATTAACCACTGGTTTGTTATGCCTTGCTTGTCTGTCTCTTGGCTTCTCAATTTCCTTTCTTCTCCTTTTTTCACAGTTCATGATGTCTCAACTGAGGTTGAGAGGGAGCAAGGGCCAAAGCTACCTACCAATTTGTATGCATGACCACATGCCGATTTAGGGTGAGCAGATAGAGCCTAAATATATGTTCCGTAAACTGTCTCAGGCTTTAGCTGGGGAGACATCTAAAGTCAGAACATGTGGAAAATGTCTTATTCTGATTGCTTTGTACTGGAGCTCACTGGCATCTGGATTAATTATCTCAGTAGGATAACCACCAACTAACTCATTTTTCATGTAGAATTTCATTTGTCTAAGGTGTTGGGACATCCTGGAGAATGCACCTTCTTAGTGCAAGCTCTGTGACTGCATAGAAGAGCACTGACTACCAGTCCATCACTTTTAATATGGTTATTGCAATTCACATTCAGGTAAAAAGGTCATTGAATAAAACATGGATCTTCTCTCACTATCTATTACTCAGGAATTTAGCTGGATCCTCTCAAATGCACAAATGGTTGATTATGGTTGTACTCTGGGAATGTTATTTCTCTTTAAATTTGCTTTCCTTGAAATATATGAGCATATAGAAGAGGAGCACACCAAATACTTGAATATCAAGGAAACCAATTTAGTTCTTTTTGAAAAATCCTCCCTACCAAGCTAAATCAACCAATTAGTCATGCTAATGCTTGATAAGGCTATTGTTATTAGAAGAACAATGTCATTTGGCTTTATTTCCAAATTCCAGCAAAAACAACAACAACAAAAGCATTGATCCTGTATTTCAAATTAACAATATTTCTGTGCTACCGAAGCTCAAAAAGTGCATGACTGGTTACATTTTCCTAGTATCTGCTGATGCAGCAATTCTGTAGTATTCCCACACCTTCCAGTGAATTCTCACCATACGATCCCAGCAGAGACCATTAAATCAAACGCGATAGAGACAGAACTAGCTCTCTGAGAAAAATATAGCAGGCCTAAAGAAATGCTAGCTGTTCATGTAAGCTGAACCTATTAAATGCACCAGAGTCCACCTCTTCTTTGTGCTCAATTATGAGCCCATTTTGAAAGGGCAATTTGTCTTTAATGGGTTAACTGATGCCATGTTAATAGAGAAGCTATAACATGACAAACAAATATAGTTTAATGCACCCTACTTTGAATGCAGAGTTCATATGTATTCCAGACAAAAGGCCAAACAAATTTACAACACTTCATGCATTTCTATAGCGGAACATTTTTTACTGAAGGATATGTAAATTCTGCACTAATCAGAGGTTCTGGAATTCCAAATGCCACTAAAGGTTATGACCTGAAGCCCTGCTAATAGATGACTGAGGGCGTAGACTAAGTAGTTCTGAATGACAGCAACCACAGGGTGTTTTGCATGAAAAGTAACCTCTAATAAATGACCTCTGTTTTTTTCCTTTCAGAGCTATGACAGTAATGAATATGAAAGGGGGAGCTTTGTACACACCAAGTGTTATTTACACCTAAACACTGTGAGAGAGAGTGCGGATGGTATGTGAGGGTTTCATTTCAGCTGAAAAAAGAGGAAAGGGTGTTTTCAATGCCTTAGCAAACACTACTCAGCTTCTGTTGACTTCATTAATAAATCCTTTCCTGAACAAGGCTATCGCACAACAGAGTAGTGTTATGAAAGAAAACAGTTCCTTCTTCATTATATATGTGTGCATAAATATCTATGTATGTGTATGTATGCATATGTGTTTACTGAATGGGTTACAGGCTTTATATGAAATCTCTTGGATAGAGAATATTCAAATTTCAGCTGTTTTGTGACCTTTAGTTGGGCAGAACATTGTATCTTTGGTGGTATGAACAAAACGAGGATGTTTTTAATGGCAGAGTGTCTCCTAGTAGATGATATTTACACTTGGGCTTGTTGCAGGAAAACAGTTCTGAGGTTTTTCTCAAAAGTGAGCAAAGCCAGAGCTCTGACAAAAAAAAAAAATTTCCTTTGAATGATGGTCATCAGTGTGTGAAATATTTCATATTGTGCTGGAGATAATGGGGGAGGCAGGAATGGAGCCCATGTGAGCAGCTGCTTCTACCAGCTCAGGACTTTTCCCAGCTGCTTGCATTGCTTTACCTCAGCCACTCTTGCTGCAAGCAGCTCTCCAAGTGTCTTTCATTGCTTCTGTGGGGCCACCTTCCCGTCCTGGTTTCCGACTGTGAGGGTAGCACAGGATGTGGGAAGGGAGGCAGGCAGGAGCGTGCCGCCTCCTCTGTGCCACGAGGGACTGAGCTGTGACATGACAGAGGAGGACAGTTGTATGGGAGACACCTGACTGCGTGAAGCCCAGCTGCACCAGAGACAGCTGAGGCAGTGCGCTGAGGCACAAGCTGTTCATTTCAGACATGAGGTTCGGATGTCCTGGACTGAGGCACAAAACAGGTCGGGCCCCACTCTCGCTGTGTCAGCGCGGCACTGGTGCTTCCAGCTGGGGAGCTTGTTGCTTAAACACTACCTCAGGCATTTCTTCACCGCACTGCCCAGCACAGTGAAGCCATACCAAAGACCCAGCATCTTAACAATACTTAGGTGCCTACTCAATGCAGACACACCTCTAATCCCATCGCCAAAAAGCTTGGTCTCATATACTGACCATCCTTACCACTGCTCACAGACTCCCCCAAGATGTGTCGTCTATGTCTATAGGTTTGCTCTGACATTCTGCTCACCTTTGAATCCCGTTATCTTTCTCATGTGAAGAGTATTTTTTTAGAATTCAAGCATGTGAGCATGTGGCATTTGGCCTTGTAAAATATTTTTCCATAGTCTAATGCACTTCATAGGCCAGGATATTTTTGCCTGATGTTCAGCACTACTTTTTTTCTTTTCTTCATACTATCCAGTTATTTTGTCATTAGTTAATTTTTATACAGATATTTTATTTGTAGACAGTAGCTACGTTTGTTCAGGTATGACTATCATTTTCTTAGGTAGCAATTTTGTCTGAGTAAGGAGGCCAAAACAGGACTCTAAAATGTACTCCTCATAAAAAATTAAAGAGCTGTTCTTTATTTACATATTTACACTACCACTCAATCCATCGCGTAAAGCTTTCTCTGCCTTAAAACAAACTCTCCAGGGTGTACTCTGTGCCTGGGGAAACTGGATGGCTCAGAGAAATGATAAAGAGATATCTGTCCATCCAGCTATCTATCATTTTTTATGTCATACTCATTACCTTGATCTTTGGGTCCTTATTACATACACAGAGCTTTTTGCACTTCGGTACAGAGCTGGTCAGTAGAGACAGCAAAGCTGTCATTATTTTTTGAAGAGCATGAGATGGTTGAAGGTCCAGTTGCTTAGTTTGTTTTGGATGCTTGACAATTGCCAGCTTGAAGAGAAGAAAATTCCCTTTATTTAGCTGCCTGGGAAGTCTGGTTTGGCTTCTAGAAGATGTAGTTCAAATGGACTATGTGCAGAAAGTTAGCCTTAGGTATCAACATTGCTGCTCCCACATTCACTTCATGTCACCATGAGAGAGAGGCTACCTCTTCCCTCCCTCCTTGACAGCTGTTTACCAGGAGGTGGACTTTAACTCTGAAAAAGCATCAGAAGAACTGGCAACTTTAACTTGGATAGACTGTCCAAGGGACTTTTCAAATTAACAGAAATAGCTGCATTTCTCTTTCTTGGGCATGTAACTGTTTGGCCACTTTCAGGCCATGTCACCACACATTAGTCTCATTCCTACCCTGGGGTCTACCTGTTTCTTTGCAGAATTCACTTATTGTCTTTTGACTTGTGCTTCAATTTCAAGCTCTTGAGGATGGCAGTTTTTTATTAGGTTGAATTCAGAGCCAGGCACAGTGGGGGCCTGATCCTTGACAAGGACCTGTAGGCACTCAGCAGACAGATATTGGTTAACACTGATCATTGCTAAGAATAAAGTACCATCACAACTGCACAGCTCGCTCCAAGGCTGACTCTATTACAGCTGCTATTTCCAGTGATTGTAGCAGCACTATTAGCCATCTTGTTACCCATTTGTTTTCATCTTTTTTTTCTGCTATGTTAGTCTAGGATGTTTCAAATCCATCTTAGTTTGCCTACGAGCTCTGAGGGGCAGCTTGCAAGATGTACTGTGGTAGCCAGAAGACCCCCATGCTTCCAAGCAGGTTGTCACTGAACAAAGCAGTGTGGCTTGGAGGTAATGCTGAGGTGGGGGCTCCAGACTCAGAAGGATGGATGGGTACTTCAAAAAAAACAGCATCTTGTCTTCCCTCCTTCTTGTGCCATGGAGTGGCGAAGGATGGATAATTTTGCTCCTGTTTGTTTTTATTGATAAAGGGCAGAGAGTCTGGTCCAAATAAGTTAGAGAACAAGTGCAGAACTTACACATTTGACTTGCCACTTCTTTACTTCAAGCATCCCTCTTGGTTCATCCTGTCTCAGGCACACGATAGCCTACTCCTAGCTCTAACCCAGAAGAGAGAAACAGGCTTCATCAGTCAGTCAGCAAGAATGGTAGCTGGCATTCAGTTCATGAAGTGTATCCAAGACTGAAAGAGGAGAAAGACCATATTTTTGAAATACATGTAGGGGAAAAAATTATAAATGGCAAATGAAAAGCTGGAACCTCACTCAGTCCAGACTCTAACAGGGCTCAGTGCATCATCTGTATCTAAAATTGGAAGGTTTTGATTCAGGCTTTCCTGTTCTTCACTTACAGAAACCTGGCACCACTGGAGGCCTGCTGAGTAGAGCCAGGAGGGGTTTTATGGACAAAACTCAGAAAGAGTTGATTAGTTCAGTAAGAAATGATTCATGGAAATGAGTCAAGTCTGGCAGACTTGAAGGAGAAGCTTTCTGGTAGAAGTCTGCCCTTTTTTTCTGGTCAGCTGTTGGGACCCCTGTCACCACGGTTTTGGGACTTCTTTAAAGTTGAAGTCCTTTACAGCCTTGGATCTTGTTTTAGAACTGAGACATACTGATGCCTTAAAAAGGGATCATGTGATCTAGATTAGGCCTTTGAAGTAAATCCTGTATTTTTTTTTCCTTTTAATTCTCTCCTTCCTTTCTATGATCATCTTACGCATTTAACAAAAGTTAATTTTCTAATAATGTGTAACAGAAATACACTTGCTTTTTAAAGATTACAGGCCAGATTTTCAGCTCTTTCCAACCAGCTTAACTCAATTGATATTTTTGATTTATGTCAACTTGAGTAAGAAATTGGACCATTTAAACTTTAACTTCCTCTCCTAGGAACAATCCTTTATTCCTGTAATCTTCAGATGAAGAATGAAACTCTAAAAAATCTGCTCAACCTGGCCACAGCTTGACTGCAGGACCCTGATGGTTGCAGTCTTGCATAGTGTGGAAAAGAGGCGATTAAAAGTTTTACTACCCATTTTATCCTCTTCGTTTTAACAATAAAGAGAGCTGTCACTGTTTTAGGATTATTTTACCTGTGTCTATTCATTCCGTTTCATTGTCTTTACAATGTCTTACTCCCATTTCGTGCTACTTGGGTTCTGCCCTTTTCAACTCATCAAGGCTGAGTGGGGAAGGAAGGACAGACTGGCTGACAAACTGTGCAGGGAGAGAGTGTGAAAGCTGAACTTTAATGCCGAGCTCTTCTTGCACCTAGGAGGTGCAAACTATCGCTCATTTTCTTTTCCATCTTCATGGTGCCTTTGCTTTGCCCGGGTACATTAGGCTATAGTTTCCTCTCACATGCATGCACCTCTCCTGCGATGCCCTCTGACTGAGGTCACTGCAATAAACTGATGCAAAGGCCACCCTAGGATGTAAATATGTTTGAAGATAATCTTTTTTATTTTATTTTATTTTTTTTACTCTGGGATTGTGGTAACAAGCGCTTGCAGTGATTCTTCATCACTGTTGCATGACAGTAACTTTTAAATTTTCTGTGAGGCAGGTTACAGAGCTGTAGTATGTCTCATCTGTGGGCAAGTACAGTGAAGCAGGGATGTTATGTCTATGCACAGTTACAAGGGGATTTAATAACATAGCTGGGTAACTTGTAGATTATTTGGTTACTTACGTAATCAAGCTGCCCAAATAATGCAAATAACCATCCCTCACTGACAGCTTGTGTATATTTTCATATTCCTAGAAATCCAGCTAAAGGTACAATCAACATTTTGAGATATACATGGGGAAAGCAAAACTGAAGTGTTTCAGTATCTAGCATCTATTCCTGCTTCCTATGCCATGTATAATCTAGTCATTCTGTGATTTGGAATTTGAGGAAAAGAACAGGGGAGCCATGGGCAATTGTGTTAAAGGAAGGGAGTTAAAGAACTGCTAGGAAGCATGGAAAGAAAGAACTTAAACAGAAAAAGGTTGACTAATCACCCTATGAAACAAAAGAAAGGATAGGAAAGGACAGAACGGAGTATGACTTAGGAAGTAAACAGATACAGATTACTTCAGATAGCAAAATACTAGCCTTGCCATGGCATCCTAACTGTGTCCCCTTGCTAGAGTCTTCCTTCTGAGATTTCATTTCATTCTCTCTTTTGACTCCTCTGTAGTATCTGTATGTATTTGTAGCCTTTGATTTATTCAGTATTAAAAATCCACCCAGACTTGGATGAAGTCCTGTACTACATGAATGTGTCTAGGACACAGTAGTTTACATGTTTCTATTGACATTTTCTGTCTATGACATCAAAGATGACCTTGGAAAGGTGCCTGATAGATTTCAAAAAGATTTTTTAGAGTCTCAGACATTCAAGTAGGTAATATTTTAAAAAGCAGTTTTGGAGGTGTTTTAATCTGCTTTTGAAAATCTCAGTAAGCGTATATTTGTACCTTTGGGTGCCTAAATTTAATTTTAATTTCTGGATATAGTAGCCTTAAGTTTTTCATCAGAAAAAAGGAAAAAAAAAAAGATCATGCATGCACATATAGGCTTTTCTTTAATACAGACAAGAAAAAGTTCTTGACACACTCTGTCTGCATAGGGAGACAGCATGGTGTGTTTTCCAGGTGTCATGTAAGTTCAGAAGTCTTGCAATTTAAATACATTGCTAAATACTGAAAATCTGTTCTGGGAATATTCATTCCAATTTATTAAAGAATTAAGGTCCAGCTGTGCTTACTTTCCACAATCACTGGCTTTTGGGACATTTTTTCATTTGCTTTTCCAGCAGTTTTTGCATCAGAAACATTGTTCTAAATGTCACAGTTGTCAAATCAATGAACTAAAGCAATATCGCATAGCTTAATTTAAACAAGTAATGCACTTGGAATTTCAGATTTGGAATAACAGGCTTCCTGATCTGTTCACTGTCCCTCAGCAGTCTAAAAGAGAGAAATTAGAGTAAGGTTAGGCTATACCCTATCCCATAGGGCTGCCCAGAAGAATGAGAGGAGAAGGAGGGCATTTGCTTATGTGTTTAACCTGGAAATATGTACATGCTGTCCAAGTTCAAATCCCAGACAAAAATGTGCTGATACAAAAAAGATACATATATGTGTGTGTGTGTTTGTATTTTAATTTTGACTAAATAAAAATGGCTCAAAAGCCATACAAGCTTCAATGGATTAAACTTAGAGTTTAAACAAGTCCTTATCACCTCCTACTGAATTAACAGCAAAATCTCTCATCTCTGGCCAATGTCAGGTGTTTCTCTTTAAGAAAAAAGGTATTTTGCTTTAAGCTGACAGTCCAATACCTAGAAAAAGGCAATTTTCCCTACCTGTAGCTTCCTAATTTCTAGTACTTTCTAATATTTCCGGATGGACATCCACGAACTGAGGCTCCCATAAGCACTGCTCATATCTGCAATATAGGTGTCCAGAGTAGAGCTACGGGTGAGGGTCTTGGAGCATTGCTCTATCTCCTCCTCTGTGAAGGAATCTGTGAAGGAACCTCGTCCTTCACAAACTCTTTAGAGAACAATAATTTTAAAATAATGCTTTGGATTAAGGTGATACTGTGGAATACATTCAAAACATTATAACAAAGGCTTAGAAATAATAGAATTGGAGTTTATTTTAGGTATCTCTTGGCCCCTTAGGCTTTTGAGTCCAGAGTCTTAAGCTTTAGCTTACAATTTTTACAAGTAGAAATTTCTATAAGAAAAATTACATGACTCCCAAGTGTCATAGCAGGATTTTGTAAGGGGATCTTAAGAAAAGTTGGCAACGCAGCATGAGTATTGATTAATATGGAAATGTTTGTGAAAGACACTTCTTTCACTAGGGGATATTTGGATGAAATATTTCACTATTTTTTTCTGTAAACTGTAATAAGCAATCACAAACTTTGACTCGAACTAATCACAGCTCATATTCATCCACTGAAGTATGAAGTTTGTATCCCATGGCACAAAAGAAATAAATGAGACCAAACCCTTCCCTAAGCCTTCGTCATATCATACTGCCATATTATTACAAATTTTTCCAACTCCTGTATCCTGCTTGCCCTGCTGCAGTTATTTATTTATCATCATCAGTCCCTTAGCAGGAGCAGTGCATGCTCAGGTTAGCATAGTACTATTGAGGGAAGTCTACTCGGAGCAGAAATTATGCGATATATCGAATTGTGTCACGACTTTGTTATGCTAATAAAGCTCTGTTGAACAGAGGCCAAAGAGTTCACCCAACCCAAAGAAAAGCCAGTGAAATTACTGGAAAGTGATTTTTATACAGTGATAAGGCAGTCTCCTGAATTTTGCAGTAGCATGTTTCTAACGTTTGGCCATCAATACAGAGAAAATGCCGTTTGTTTACATCACATTTAAATTCTGGCTTAAATATATGCTCAAAATCATGCCTAACTGGCAATTCAGCTCAAAATCATGCCTAACTGGCAATCCCGTCAAACCTGGCTGTTCCTCTCTTCTCTCTTTTACAGTTTCAGTATGCCTTAGATTTATAGGAAGACTTTTGCAAACTCTTCTTTTTTAAACAAGGAGTGCAATTAAGGTTTGAAAAGTGGCTCAGTTGACTTTACTATATATATTTGCTGCCTTTGGAGAATGGAGAACTTTATCAAAATGTGAACTATTATAACTACATGTTTGTGAATTAGCCTGTTTGAAGGTAAAACTCTTGGAAGGTTTTTAGAGTTTCTGAATATGTGTCTATGGATTAGATCATAACACATCTGAAAGGATCATAATATGCCTTTTATAAATTATTTAGTTTCAAAGAAACTATTATCGTTAGTAGGTAAATATGCACTAGTGCCTTAGGGAATAAGAGAAATTAAACCACGAAATGTATATAACCTTGAAGGTCTGTGTAAAATTCAAAACACCAAGAAAAGAAGGCTGAAAATTTGGTCTGATACCATTTTTATGTTGCCCCATGTTCCCGTTACACGCCAAGGTTTCCAAAGTGCATGTGATTTAACTTGGTGCAGCGTAAGTGCTGTCTTTAATTTGGGTTTATGATGGCATGTGTTAAAGACAAAATGTCAGCTAGGTTGGATTTCCAGCTATGAACACATGGGTTATGATTTAAAGCCAGCACTATCACTGTCATTCTAACAAAGAACTATTTCTTTCTGTTGACCTGCTTAATTACATGAAACTGAAAACTCAGATGAGTGAGAAGAAATAGTAAAAGTTTTCTCAGTCACACAACTAGGACTGTCTTTATACTCTGTTGAATTCCAGGCTGTATCTGCTCACAAAGTGATTGCTGCAGTCAAGAATACAGCTTTTAATTGCGCCTCACAAGATGTGATATATAACTTTTCCTTCTGAGATGGTACAGTTGCTCAGGCTGTTGACACTTTTGGCATAACATGGTATTAGAATTTGTGAAGGAAGCTGAAATCAGCTTCCTTTAGGGAATTAGGACATTAATTTAATTAATCAGGGTATTTAGCTGCATGTTGGTAGTTCTGTGGTCTGAACAGGCATCCAGTGAGTTTTCATTTAGACACAGAATTATGGCTTAAGCCAATGAAAATCTAAATACTTGAGGGTCTTATTTGTATATAGAGGTCCATGACATTCATGGTCAAGAGGAGAGGTGCTGCAGCTGAGGTCCCTTTCACAGGAATGGAAGAAAACTTCTGCCTGGCCAGCTCCTGGAAGTGTCCTTGCTCTGTAATGCTTTCCATATTTTGGTTTGCTAACTCTGCCTTCAGAAGCCTCTCAAAATTTTCTTTTCCCCCTTTTAGTATTCAGTCTGCATCATGACTTAGATGCTCTGTATTTTTTAAAATTTTGTAATTTTTGTAAAGTTTTGTCATTTTAAAAAATGTATTGTCTGTGTTTAATGCATAATTTTTAAAGTTGAGCAATAGGCAGCCTTCTCATTTCATGGGCTTCTGGAGATGCTTCTTTGCAATCTGAAACACCAAAAGCCGAACCTCTTTTAAGGCAAAGACAGCATTAGAAAGTAAATATCAATATTTCATTATCAATATCAATATTTCATGTCTACCACAAATCTATCAAGAAGGAGCTGGTTTGACCATTTAGACTGTCTAAAAACTCACTCACATCGTGAGATTGTTTTAAGACTAGAATAGAAACTCAGCTAGGCTGAGAGTGAAGAGGAGGAGAACCATCACTGAAATGAAAGCAGTGCTCTGTCCATGCAAAAGCACTGACCTACACAGACTGATTCTTCTGAGACCTTCCCAGTGAGCAAGATAGACCACTCCTGTAAGCCCTCTATGCAGTAGAGGGTTGAACTGTGTGTGAGTGTTGAGGAACTATGAACTTTCTGCTTCAGCAGAGAGGAGAAAAGGAATGGTTAATATTCTTGTTATCTCCCAATTGGTAATGCTCCTCTTTCTACCTAGATATAATATCCTGGGGTGCAATGGGTTTAGGTCACAGCACCACCCAGGTCACCAGTACCCCCACATCTTCTTCCAGCGGAAGCGAGAGCCTCCTGGAAGAATCTCATCCCATACAAGTAAACCTGTGTGAATCACTGGAATACTACAAAACACTGCATAGAACAGACTGACGCACTCCTGATGGATCCACAGGGCAAAATCAATGGGCTCCTTTTGGGTATTGACACTTCTACTTTCCTATCATGGCATAAATTGGGGGTATTTTCTGCTATGTCGGTCAATAGAGCTACTGCCAGTCAGGAAAGCAGTTTTACTTCAGGTAAAGGAATAATATAAGTTGTTATCTTGCCTTTTGTTATTAGAATGTTATATTGCATTGCATTATATTATGTTATATTACAACCAACAGACACAACGCAATGCAGTTTACATAGCCTTGGAGAACAAGAAAATGGTGCATCTCCAGTGGTTGTTTCCAGAGTGCAGATCTGGGACTATGGCAGAGGACAGTGTGCAACAATTTCCAGACATCGCAGTTAAATGTGCATTTAACACATACGTAATGAGCATTTTGAGAGTTCCAACAAGTAAGCTGTGCTTAGCACAAATAATACTCTGTTCCCAACTTTGGCATTCAAAATATCTGTTTTTTGTTTTCTTTGCTATCCTGGAAGCAATATGATAACTACAATGTTACCATTTTATGTTAGACTATAAATGTGTAGGATTGAAATAATCATTTTTAAGATAGATGATTATGAAATATTGTAACTAGCATAAAGAGTTTTCGAAATCAAATCTATGATGGAGTTTTCAAAATTTTCTTACTTTGATATTTGTTGCCAGATGAGTGAACCAAATTTCAAGTGAAACTGAACGAATTCAGTAGGAGAGAAGCTCCTTTTCTCCGGGTGAAACAAGGCTGTTGTTATGTTGTTCTTGATGCCAAAGTGCCCTCTCTTTAAACAGAACAGCAAGTAGAAGAAAGGTGCAAGCATTTTTTACCGAGCTTAGATACACAGCAAGAGATTGTTTCTTCATTATTTCTTCATTATATACCTAGACAATGTATCCTAAGAAAGAGCTCTGTTCTGAAAAACCATACCTATAAATACTGTTTATTATTTTTTATTTATTTGTGACTTTTTTTTTCTGATTTTGTGATCATTCATCTGAATATGTATTTTGCAGGAATGAAATCGACTTAGTTTCTGTTCTAGATCTGACAGACATGGGGTAATTTGTTTGAACTGTTCATAGCAGTGGGTAGAAAATCTTTGGATGTCCACTGCCTTGAGAGGAGTTTTGGATTGCCAGGAACTGTGTATGCTGTCTCCATCAAGCTGCTAAGTTCTGTTCAGGGTTTAATAGCAAGAGGTTGTGAATCTGGGGAGAAAAGTTTCCCAACTCGGATAAAATAGGTATGTCTTTGAACATGAACACAGAAGTACAGCAAACACCACTATAACTCTACTGAGTTCAATGAGTTCATTTGTTCTAATGCAAATACTACCTGGTTTTCAGTGACCTTCCACCCCTGTTCTTTGCAATGCGATACCAAGGACATGTGTAGGAGGCCACGGGCTTCTCATTTAACATCCTGTTGATCATCTGCACCTAGAAATCACAGGTAAAAGGCAAAAATAAATAAAAAAGCTAGATACACAACTGGGATTCAGTTGTCTAAGCATACATTCATAGTGCCAGTTTAGATGTCCTTGATTATTGCACCTGGCAACCAGCTACTGTGGGAGGATGGCGTCTTCTGCAGCTCATATGTCATATTCTCCAGGTCATACAGATTTCTTGGAAATCCTACAGCATCCAAAATTGTGCTAGGAATCTATGTTTAAGAACTTGAACTTTTTCTATAGTGTTTATCAGGGGAAAAAGACTAACCTGAGACTCACATTATGCATGAAATGTTCATATACTTCAAATTTAACATATCCTTAAGAGCGTGAAGGAGAATACACAGAGCAACCTTTTCTGCCTCTGAGCGCAGCTACGTTACATTTAAAAATTTTGGTTTTGTTTATTTAATATCTCCGGAGAGAGCAGGTGGCAGTCCTGGAACCGCTTCAAAAGCAGGAGGTCCATTAGCAGAGGTCATGACTGCGGCCAGCCCTTTCCATCGCTGGGCCGCGCCTGGTGGCAGATCAAAGTGTACGGGGTCCTGGTGGCGGCTGCAGGGGAGGGAGGGGAGCCTTGCTCTTTCCTCACCACCTCGCCTCACTGGGGCTTCTCGGAGGCTCAGTGCTGACAGCGATCACGGCCGATCGTCCTTTCCGGCACACGTACGTGCTGTCAGAAGGAGCCTGGGCTTTGCATTCTTGTGCCTGTTCCTGAACAACCAAACGCCATGAGCGAAGACACTCTATCTGAAAGACTTGGGGAAGCACCAAAATAAACAGAAATAATTGAGGACAGGCTTGCGAAGGCCAAAACCACATGCATTGTAATTCTGTTGGCCCAATAAATGATATCTCATCATCACCTACTCTGTCTAAATAAAGCCATCTCCCCATGAGCATATCTGACCCAGAAACTGCACAGGCACAGCACAGAATGCACTGCGCTGCTCTCCTCCAGCGTTTTTTTTTTTTTTTAAACATCTTATGTCAAAAATAGGTTTCTACAAGGAATTAACAAGTGGGGAAGGAGAACTTCTTCTCTCTCTTCCCAAATCTCCTCTCTGCGCTGCTGACAACAGGGAAAACCACGTGCAAAACAGCCCGGCTGGAGCAAGGCTTCCAAAAATGGAGCTTAGCGGCAAACAGCTCCCCCAGCTAAACCCAAAGTCATTTTAGGGACCATTTCCCCTTATCCAGCACGAACTTAAGAGGCACCGCAGCGGTTCTGAGGAAACCCGCGGCTCCAGCGCTCCCGGGGCGATGTCGCCCGCGCTGCTCGGTGCGCGGGGCGCCCGCGGCGCCGTCTCCCTCCCGCCCCCACCTTTAATTTTCACATGGCCCCGAAATAACGATAATCAACGACGAAGGCAAAAAAAAAACCCGCTAAAATAAATAAATAAATAAGAAAAATAAAAAATAAAAAACCACACACACACCAGCATCCCCGCTTAATTCTCTTTTTTCCTTATATTTCCCCCCCACACACTCTCTTTAACTTCCGCAATGTTTGGGGCTGGCTATGCGCCCTCAGCAAGGTAAAAAATGGGGCAGAAGGAGGGCACCGGAGTCGGCTCCATACAGTTGCAGCGGGTGAGAGGGCTTCTTATCTCGCGGGCTGGTTAATAAAGTTTATTCGTGACCTTAAGCCTAGTTTATTCACTTTAGGCATAACAAGTTGTACAGTAATTGCAGTTGTTAAGGGAGCGCCGGAGCTTTTTCTTTTTTTTTTTTTTTTTTTTTTTTTTCCTTTTCCTAGAGGGTATCAAATTCTGCATTATTATTATATATGCGCTAAATCTCCATTAAAAGGCTCTCTGTAAATGTTTCAAGGCTATGCCAGATAGAAGGGTACTTCATCTTGGTTTCCAAACGTGGTATTATCTATTTTAAACAGCCTGCAATAACAGTTGCCTTATTTGTCTCCCTCCAAAAAAAATATGGCGGCATAAGAACAGCTTGTATTAAAAAAAGAAAAAGAAAAAAGGCATTTCTGTGACTGTTATATCAGTCATTAGTAAACCTGAGTTGAAAGGTATCCTCTCTTTAGAGCCTGGCCACAGTCTTTCATAGTCTAGCAAAATAAGGAAACTACAGGATGGAAACTCGCTGAGCTATTCTGCTTCCTATTATTTTTCTCCTTTCCATATAAATCACACCCTTTTGAAGCTGCTTTTCTTTCATAGTCCCCAAAACCTCATCTTTTAAAGTCTCCCTTTAAAGCTAATTGTTTCAACAGGACAGACAACTCGTAAAAGACAGCTACAGTTTAGCTGTATATTGTCTTCCCAGGAATGTTTGTAAGATAAATACGCGGTTCATACAATAGACGCGGCCGTTTAAAAGCTGACTGGTGAGGCAGTATTTTTAACAAGATTAGCTGATGGGGTCGTTCAGCACCTCCGAGGAAGCACAAAGCGCTTGCAGGGCAAAATTCCTATGGCAGGGTCCGGAGCCCGTGGCAGGTACTGGAGAGGCTGCCGGTGATTGCAATAGGCTTTGAATGAAGGACTCGGGGACAGATATACGAAGTTGAAAAGTGCAAGCAGCAGCCCAGAGAAATGAAATGGAGAGCAGCAGGACAGATGCAAGCAAGGACCGGTGATGTGTGAGCCTCAGGAGGTGCTGTTTATGTTTGTGATGAAGGCCGGTGCTATTAAGTTAAAATTTGACAGTGTGTATTCTAGCAAATATTTGAGAGGCATGCATTTGCAGGGAAGACCAGAGACACCCAAATTTTTGACTCTACTGAAGTATCGTGACCCTTGGTTTCTTAGGGAGATCTGGTAAACTTTCAGTTAAAATAGTAGTAATAATAAAAAAGAACTGGGCAGCATTTTGTGCTGCAAAGGCAATGGGAGTAAGTGATGTTGTTCTTATGGAATTTCTGACCTATCTGAAACCAGATCTACCTGAGAGGTATGTGTGTGTTTCATCCCAGTTTTTGGATCACAGCGATTCACAATCCTCTTCAAAAAAATCATCCGTATTTTTATTTTTAATGATAATTCACCACTAGATGTTTCAGATCTGATCCCATTATCTGGCACTAATTTTTATTCCCGATGCTGAGGCCAATGTTCTACTTGTGCTGCTGAAGCCAGTAAGATTACTCACTCAAGTAGGCCCTAGATATGTGAAACAGTATTGTAAAATGTGTCCCAGAGTCTGTAAATGGAAAACGTTAGATCCAATAGGCAGGCTATGTGTCTGGTTTAGCTCTCAACTCCATTAATACGTCCATTACTTAAATGAGTAAGATAACAGGCCTGCCCTAGAGTAACAACTTCCCCACTATCCCATTACATGAGGCCTCAACATCTTGTTATTCCATCCCCATTCAGCAGCCTGTACAGTGTGGGATAAGACTGCCAGTGACATAGCCACAATTTATTTCTGAGGACTAGGATTTTCTAAATGTGTCCACTAGATAGCACAATAAACTTCCTTCTTTTCTTGCTGAAAAACTTTTTCTCCCACCCAAAGAGCCATTAGCCCTTCTGTCTCAGAGTAATGGTGCTTCAGAAAGAGATCAAAGTTTCTCAGATAAGTGTTCCTTTACACAATGTTACTGACACTCCACTTTGTAAACAGGCTTCTTTTTTATGGTTAAGAAGGACATATAAACATGCCAAGAGAGATGGATAGACGGTCACTTTTTCTTTTTCTTTTTCTCTTTGTACGTGTGTGTTAACCGCTCAATGAGTATCATGGTTGGGTTGTGCTGATATCATTGAACTTCGTCTGGTTTTTGTGTAAACAGAGGAAGAAAAGAAATGCAAGAAGTAATTTCAAGTGCAAGTTTCTTACAGGAGTATCTCCACAGGTCTAGTCCAACTTGCTTGCAGCTTCTTGCCACAGGAAAATATTCACTTGCCCACCTGAAAGAAAATGGAGGCCTAGGCACTCAGATCCATGTCTGCCTGCAGTAAACCTTGGTATCTTCTTACATGGACATGTTAGATCCACTTTAAGACCTAAGTAAGTCAGACATTTTAACACCCCAAAATTCTGCTACTCTCCCTGGGAAGACTTCCAAACTACCTCTATTCATTCCCTTTAGCTGGAAACAAAGAAATGGTTGAGGCTCCTCCAAAAGCCCTGGAAAAAGTCTAACTTCTCTATTAGAGACTATAAGGAGAATCTGGACCTTTCTGTAAGGTGATTTTAGTATCTCTCTGTACTGAAACGAGGGCTAGCTCGGTTTCCTATCTGTTATGGAAAACCTGAGAGGTGGAGCAAAATGTTCCAATCCGATAAATGTGAATACCTCTGGTAAAATGTATCATGCAGGAGGTCTTTTATTCAGCTGAAAGCCTGAATCTGCATTTGCGTGTTCCCATCCCTGTGTATTAGGAAGAGCAGGGCTTGCAAATGTACAGTCTGCTTTTCCAGCTGGAGAAAAGTATGAGCTCTGGCCTCTGCTTGCATCTTGTCATCTAGGGAACTAGTCTTTCTTGGTTAGCTTTTTCACTCCTGTCTCCCTTTATGACTTTCTCTCTAATGTCTTTCCAGTAAGGGTAATCCTTTCCTTGTCCTGTGAGCTAAGCTTCCATCATGTCCTCACGGATTGCTCCTAAAAATCTCTTTGAAATGCTTTGAATAACTTTGTATTCTCTGTCATGAGTTACCAAACATACGATATAAGGGGAAAAAAAAAAAAGAAAAGAAAAGAAAAGAAAAGAAAGCTCCTCCTTTCAAGTCTCAGTGAGTTTTCTGTTGCTCTTCTAACTCAGCTGTAAGTTCCTCAGGGCAAGGACCAGCACTGTGTGACTGTCCCAAGCGACATGCATTCAGTGCAACCACCAAGCGCATATGAGGAAGGTGCAAAATGTCTGTTTGCTCTTCCCTTTCAAGCAGTAGGCCTGAGGTTTCAGGATCTTTGACTTAATATGATGATGACAAGGCCTGCGTTGTATTCCACGTTTCAGAGCTAACTATAGGAGTGTACCGCACCTCCTTAAAAACTGGTACACAAGGGATTTTGCACGACAGCCTTTCAAACTAAAGCAGAATACTTCTGTTCCCAGGTTGAAAACACTCTTAATCACGATGCACAATCTCCTTTTGACATGAACGTGCTACAGCTGTACTAATTTGGCATCCCTGAGGATTATTGTTCCTATAAGGGCACCTAGAAACCTCACTCCTGGGTTTGGACCTCAAGCTCTTTCACAGTTTAGAAACACGGGCCAAAAAAAGAAAAAGAAAAGAACAGAAAAGAGACAGACTAAAAAACAAGAGACAGTGAATTCAAGCAGAATGGGGGACCCAAGGTAAACGTGAGACAGTAACAGGCAGCGGGCTCAGCTCAGCAGCGGCCTAATCACTGTTCTGGACTTGTGAACATTGCAGCAAAGAGCCTTAAAGAGAGATTTGAAGGAGAGCATTGAAGAGGCTTGCAGACAGCTGTGGGGAATTCCACCCTGAAGGGCCATGCAGGTGTTAATTAAGATGCCTGTTTATAATACATCTTTACTTACTTTTCTGCGTTCTTCAAGGAAAAGATTTGCATTTTTCCTTTAACCAGCAGGAACAATGGCGTAACCAGCCTGCCTAAAAGCCTCCTACAAATCTGTGTTTTCCCTTTTTTCATCTCCTCTTTTGTATCCACAGGCAAGACCCCAGATCTCATCTTTTAAGTGCTACAACTGATCCATTAAATAGCTTCTCGTGGACATTTTTTTCAGCTCCAAGGAGTAGAGCTGCTGAGTGAGAAAGGCATAAGCCGGGCTCTCACTGCTGGGACTTCCTCCGGACCAGCTTGCAGTCCTAAGAAAAATGAGTTGGATGGTCTCAGCTCTGTCCCCAATGAGCAGCAGCAGTAGATCACTTTGCAAAAATGAGCCACGCGTAATTTGGCACCATTGACAGAAGACTCGCTAGCGGCAGCTCGGGCCTTGCAGGCGCGAGATAATGTGCTGCTAAAATCACCTCCTGACCCTAACCCCGGAGGTTCCTCCAGGTCACGAGGGAGGAGGCAGTAGCAGGCCACTGCGAGGTACCTTGATAAATGTGTCAACCCGGATAAGCCAGCCTGGTTCACCCGCACCAAAGCCAGCCGCTCTGTTTATCACAGCAAGTAGAATATGTTTCCCGAGCTTTGTTAGAGGACTCGAGACTTCTAATTTAAGCTGCCTCCTCCTTTTCCCCCTCCAGTGCAACAAGCCCACTGTAGTGAACTGGTGGCCCTGGCAGAGAGCAGAAGCAGGCGGCATGCATCTCCTTGTGATGGAGCTGGCAGAGAAAATCGGACACTGGGACAAACAACCATAAATCAGGACTGTCCTGATTAAATCAGGCATGGCTGGCAAGTAAGTTATTAGCCGCCTGTGAAACTAATTGTGATACTGATACACTCAATTTTGCTGTGTCTTTCAAACACCGGTTGTGATGGGAAACAGCTGTTAGAACCAAAAAAAAAAAAAAGAAAGAAAAAAAAAGAGAGAGAGGGAAAAAAAGAGAGAGCGCTTATGATTCAGAATCATAATAAAGTCTGTCTTCTCTATTCCCTTTCACAAAAGCTCTTAGATTCTTCTATTCTCCTCTAGACAATTACTCCCAGCAGGCAGGGTCACTCAGGATGAGCACACTATTGCATTTAAAGTTCATCTACAGAAGGGGGGGAAAAAGGCAGAGAAAGGAGATTTTTTTTCCCCCATTAATGTGTGAAAAAATGGAAAGTTTAAAATGGGTTAGAAATTCAGGTTAACGCATAAAAAAAAAAAATGTCACCCGACATCAGTAGGAGGAAAGATTTTGTTCAGCGGTATTGTTTGACTGAACACTTCCTTCACAATAACACTAGTGCAGGGATATAAAAGATGGTGTTTATTTGATGCCTGGTCCAGGCAAGTGTTATAAGCAGTTAGCATAGAAAAAAAAAAGGAGAATGTTTTGAAATATGTCAAAAGGAGAAAGGGCCTGATCCTACTCTCGTGGAATTTGCTGGTAAGACTTCTTCTTGCCTTCAACGTCAGCTTCAAATTCTATGCTTCGCTGGGCCCGGGGTGCTCTGGCGAAATCAGTGGCTCTACCCCCTGTGCAGGCTGCTGTAAAAAAGAGTAAAATTTGGCCAGCTAAAATCTACTGCTGTCAGGAGTTGGCTTCACTCAAATCCAGTCCAGGTAGTTAGTAGTGCTGCAGCAGTTGTGACAGCCTACGGATAGACGCCGAGCAAGGTTTGTGGGGAGCTACTTATTCTACTATGTAATGTAGCTGAAAAAACAGGCAAGAGTTTGAGCACACAAGTTCTTCTGCAGGTCTGAAAAAGAAGCAGCAAAACCTGGCTTGAAATATGATGCTCCTGTTTCAGCCTTTTTTTTTTTTTTTCCAGAATTACCTAGGCTAATAAAAGCTATGACTGCTTTTTTTACACTTGTCATTGTCAGATTGACTCTGCATATCTGAAAAATCAACAACTGCATGGGTCAGAACATAAACGATATAGGAACAACATGAGGGTTAGAAGATGTTTTCTCGGGCTAAATTTACTCTTGATGATTTTGTGCCTTCTGCTGAAATATCTGCAATGGGTCACCTTTAAAACTTAAACTTTCTAGCTCTTGGTTTAATCCACTGTGATACTCCAATGATCTGTTATCCACCAACTTTAGCATTTTTTTTCTCATTTTTGTCTTCTCACTCTTTTTTTCTACTGTATTTTTTAAAGTTAGTTTTAGCAATGAGGGTGGAGAGAAAAGGAAATGCATTAGCTAATAACAATATGACTGCACCACAAGTTTGGGAGAGATGGAAGGAAAAACAAATCACTCACGTTTCAAGAATCTAACCCCATCCTCTCAGCTTCCACAGTAATATTTCTGGCTTCCTGTTTGTAAACCATGAATGTTTATTTGCAATGTCTTTCAAGACAGCTTTTCAATGTATAATGCTTGTGTCATTACATAATGGGTCATAAATGATGTTGGCTGTCATAGAAAAACAGAAAGTCATCAAATATTTTATTGGGTTTTTTTGTTTGCCTTTTGTGGCAGGCTTCAGAGACGACTACAGTTGGGAAGTCTGAAGGTGAATCATGGTCTTTCCAGTAATTCCAACTCCAGTTTGTTGGGTCTGTCAGGAAAACTCTTGGTGGACAGATGCACAAGGTGATCCTAATCCTAAAATTTTGGTTGTGTTATGGCACAGTGGCCCAACTGTTCCATACAGGCTCTCAGCTGTCTGTCTGGACAGAGTCAGGCAAATGCTTGTTTCTACTTTAGAAAAACAGAAGGGGAGCAGTACGCTATGTACATGCAAATCCATATTATGAGCATTTATTTTTTACATATAAGAATTCAAACACAGGTGCTGAGTCAGAAGGATATTAAACCCTGAGACTTTCTACTATAACCCTGAAAGGCTGCATCAAAGGTTAGTAAAATTTTTCTGGGAGTTTTCTGATCTGAACTGCAGCAATGGGGCATAAAGGAGTGTAGTTTTTTGAAGTGTTGAGATGCACAGCTGTGTGGTCTATAGTCCCCAGCTCCTGAAACCAAAACAAGGCGTACAAAATATTCCAAGAAAGTGCAGTATTCATTTCTGACTTAAACTGAGACCCAGCTGTCATAGACTTTGAGCTCTGATAGGCTCCCCTGCCCTCTCCTAGTAGGCAGTTCATTCAACAATATTGCAAATTGTTCCCACCTCAAAAATCAGGGAGGATGAAGAAAGCAAACATTTGTTAATCCAGGATACTGGTTTGAAATTTTGCTCCTACTTACACCAATATGTATTGGGTATAATTCCCCTGAAGCTGGTGGTGAAGTTGCTATTCTTACATCTGAACAAATCAATTCCTAGCTCCAAAAATAAGTGAATTAGAAAAGAGGTAAAGCTACCATTTATAAAATAAATGTGTTTATTTGGTAAACATTGTATCCTGTAAATAAACTTCATCAATATTAGATCTACCTTAATTCTTCTTAATCTCATTAGGGAAAAGGCAAAAGGATTTTGCATACTTTTACTAAATCAGGAGATCTTTTTTTTCCCTCTTTGTCTGAATAATGTCAAATTATTCATTATCAGAATAAATGACAGAAAGCAAAACACACTTGTTTCAAACACACCCCCTAGAACTTTCCCTTTCTTGAATTGGCATTGTTTTAAAGCTATTCTTCTCAAGCTCAGCTACATGATAGGTATTCAGTAGCTCTCTAAAGCACTGTCGGGGTACTTCTGGATTGTCTGAAATGGATGGGCCACACAGAGGACTCATGTAATTCCATTAAATCCAGAGAAGCTGTATTTTGCATACATAGTGCTTGGTAAACTTTTGGATACCTCTGCAGGAGGAACAGAGTTTCATGCCTAATTTTTATGGCCATCACAGATTATATGCTATGGTCTGGTATTAATGTGTAGTAGGACGTTATAAAGCGCCCATTGTAGTTTCTAGCCACACACTAGGAAATACTGTGCTAATAAAGATTTTTGTTTTTCCTAGTGAATCACATAGATCAATGGGTTTATCTTCCCTCCAAGGAAATATACAGCTGTCTCAAGTAATATCACTGCAAAAGTTTTCAGTTATTATGCAAGGTCAAGTTACCCACACATTTCATTATCTAGGTGAATGATGAAAAGTTGTTGAGGTCTACTCAAAGCAAGGCCCCATTTTAGTAGGGTGGTTAAGCAGGTACCTACCTTTGCTGGGACTGCCTGTACATCAGGGCAGTGTGGGTGCTTTAGCAGACTGCTGAGTTAATAACTGAATATCAAAAAGACTTCTTGAATGCTGTCTTGGAAACTAGATACATGCATGAAAGTGCGACTCTTAAGTTATATTATTATGAAAAAGTGGGAAGTGTTCAAAGAGAGAAAAAAGCAGGGATGAAAAGTAGAAGTGCCCTTCTGTAGTGTACCATGTATTTTACATGCATGAATTGTATTTGTGTATGGTTTGAAGAGGTCTTTAGAAAAGACACTGCATGAAAACATTAGTCATTACACTGGATTTTTATTTCATAACTAGCAAACAAAGAAACAAATTTTAAAAAAGCAGAATCTAAAAGTACCAGCCTTGCTAGGAGTTCGACACATAGTTCTCATTTCAGGGTCCTGGCATGTGCTTATAAAACATTTAAATACTTATTGGTGGATAAGAAAATCAATTTACTTGTGAGGTAACAAAATGTATTAGAATTGATGTTACAATTAGGGAAAAAAAGAAATAAATTGTTTTTCTGCTCATTAATATTTGGATAAATATTTATGAATGTATAAGACAAGGAACCAGTGCCAACACTAGATCTTTATTATACCAGGCATAAGAATAATTCAAGCATATAGGCAGTTTCAGTTTGAACTTAGCCCCAGTAGCTGCTCAGTTGAATTCAATCTTCAGAAAGATTTTGCTTTTGGATTTTTTTTCCTTCCTTCCTTCCTTCCTTCCTTCCTTCCTTCCTTCCTTCCTTCCTTCCTTCCTTCCTTCCCTTTCCTTCCCTTTCCTTCCCTTTCCTTCCTTGTTTTTAGAAATTGTTTAAGAAAAGGAATAATATCCTCTGTAGGTAGTGAGCCTCTAACAACTAGCTGCATTTGTCTGGATGAAGATCTACCAGGCACAGCCCCAGGCAGAGCAGGA